>CM067365.1:50983008-51305508 GCA_034401795.1 Chaetoderma sp. LZ-2023a
ATAGCGCAATACCATCTACTTTACAGGAAACATAATGGAGCAAGATAATGGAAGCATATCCTCAACCACAAAAAAACCCGCGGACGTGACATGCAATCTGATCTCGATATTCAGTCAACAACCATATCCAATTCCGTATTTCAGCAAGCGATACAACCTGAATGTAATATTCAGTTAACATGTACATCTGTTTCTGGACAATTGTTGAAATTTACACAACCTGAAAGCGATATTCACTTACAATCTACACCAGCTTTTTTACAATTGCGACAAGCCATACAACTTGTAACCGATATCCAATTATCATCCGCATCTAATTCTGAACAGTTGCTGAAAGCTATCCCATCTGAAAGCGATATTCAGTTATCACTTGAACCATGTTCCAAGAAACAGTAAATAGAAACTGACCCTTCTATCTGCAGAATTTGCCATGTCTCTACCGTGCAAAGTGCCGTTGTTACGAATCCTAGACGCGAAACATTAAAAAAATTTCCTTGATAAAATTGAACAAAGACGATCATATCAAGAGGGTAATTACGTTGCTATGTGGGTCGATTGAAAAATGAGTCGTATAATTCAATAGTTACAAAGAAATATATTTGCCACCGCCAGTGTTACTCCGCTGCCACGAAAGCTACACTTATAAAGCGTGCACAAATACGGTATGAGAAATCTCTAGATAAATGCTCAGAGCAGAAAAAACAACGAAAACATGTAACAATTCCGGCTGTTCAAGATTCAATAGGTACATGCACATCACCGTTTCAGCGTGGCATGTGTTTCTTTTGTCAAGAAGACAAAGGCAAAGCATAATTGGTTAATGTGCGTACAGACAAGATTGGAACGGACGTGATGAAGGCAATAGAATTCACCTTTCCAGATTACCCACCCATCATATGACATAGGCAGCAACAGCCCCCAGTCAAATTAGTTACAAAATATTCAACAGCTTCCCTGTATAGTTTTCAGGAAATTGATAGCTAGGGCATTTGGGGGATCGATCAATCCCAACACGGCGAGGTGTGGGTGGAGCTTAGCTAGTGATGGGTGGGGCATAGCTAAAAATGGAAAGGTCCATTGTCAGATAACTCTGAACTCCGTGTTCGGCTTAGTACAAGTATTTCTGGCGATGATGCACATGCTATTGATATTAAGTATCATAAACATTGTTGGCTTATGAATGTGACACACATTTTAAGAACGGTGAACTATGGGTCTTTTGCAGACAACCAAATCTCTGCCAATCAAGCATCTGCATTTATAGAGCTGAAAAACTTAGTAGATATGCAGACCAAAGATAATCCGTATCTGCCTATTGAGGACATTGAAACAACATACAGAAACTTACCTGGAGATGCGATCCAAAGGCACATACCAGAATTTTCCCGGAAATGTTTAAAGCGCAAATTACTAGAGGAATTGCCCCATTTAAGATCTGTGCACCCCGCACAAATGAACAAGTGTTCTATCATTAACTCTCCGCGAGATTGTGAAAACAGTTTAGTAAACATGGCAATTAGAGATTCTCAAATTAATAACAGAGAATCAGATCTACGACTCGTCTATCAAGCTGCTGGTCTATTGAGGAAGGCCATATTGAAATTCATCACTGAAGACAACAACTACCGTTTTAACGGTGACATAACAAGCAATGAAAACACGGTGCCACCCCTACTGCACTCATTATTGCACTGGCTATTGGTGGGCCCAGTGTCAATATTGCAAATGGATCGTAAGACAAAAGCTATGAATCGTACATCACTTACTATCAGTCAAAATATTATGTATGCCTTTAAGACGGATAGACAAGTATCATACAAAGGTACTGATGAGCACAGATTGTTTAAGACGAAGAAAAAACAGGAAAGCCCACAGGTAATCGGTATGCCATTGTCAGTTGCTCATGATTCTAGAAGCGAGCAGGAAATTTACCTCCTCAGTGCACATGGATACTGTGTCCCATACATCAGAACTATAATTCTACAGACAGAGCTAGCCAATGCAGTAGTGCGTAATGCCCTGGACTTTGGCAAAGTGTATGTAACTCCATTTCTGAAAAAGTTTGTATTTGTGTACTTTACGGCTGACTATGTAGATACAAATGCAGATACGCCAGATGGAAAGGATTCTCTCCACGGCACAATAACAGCTGTTTGCCAACGTGATTGTCCAGATGGTCAGTCAGTTGCTCAGCCACTAGAAATCAATGATGATTCTAATAGTTTTGAAGTTATTCCATTCCACACACCATTGCTGCCATGCGCGAAGCCTAAGCCATCAAACAACAAAGCAGCAGGTATGAATAAATTTCAAATCATCAATGACGGAATTCCTCCATCCTATTATCTTACTACGCTTGGGTGGTTACTAGTTTCATCATTGTCAGCGAAGGGCAATATGCCCAAGATCCCTGGATCGTCTGGTTACAAGTCACTTACATCTACACCTAAACCGCGAAAATGTGTTGGTGCTTTTCCGTTATTACCAGAGCTCACCCACGAATGGCCAACAATACTGACTGTTATATTGGAGGCCCAAAAGTTGAATGTTCTAGTTTTAGGGGAAGGTCGTCCTACAGTGATTACATTTGATATGGGCCTTTATGAAAAGGTTATACAGCTAGCAGACGCACATCCAGAGATACAGCAGAAGTTTGTGTTTAGACTAGGAGAGCTTCACACTACCATGGCCGTACTCAGGAGACTTGGCACATCAATAGAGAATTCTGGTATTGACGATTCCTGGAATGAGAGTGGAGTATATGGGCCAGCAGTGACAATTCAGATTCTCACATGTTCTCACTACGCCAGGGGCATCTGTGCACATATATACTCATATATGACTCGATTTCAAACACTCGCAGACGAATTCTTCAAAGAACGCCCATATCTTCTTCATACACTTGTCGATGGAACAAAGAAAATCGAAGAATCCTGTGACCAAACAGACAAACAGGTTAGGGCAACTGATGTGTGGAATTTTAACATTAGTCTCATTAACTAACACACTGATGGAAATGTTTTACAAGTATTCCGAGAATGGATTCTCAAACGTTCATCAGAGAATGTCATGTCTATGGTTAAATATATGGATAGAGTGGACTCAATTTTGTTATTCGTTGAAGCATCACGTAGTGCAGATTTCAGTTTACATCTAGCTGCAGGGCAAACTATCAGCAAGATTTTCTTTGCATTTGATAGACTGAAATCTAAGCGATTGTGGCCAGGGCATCTCTCTGATATGTATGCTTTAGAGCCACAACATCCTGACGCATGGAAGTCATTGCATGAAGGATACTTCTCTGTGACAAAATCAGACATACCGTTCATATCTCTTTGTCCGGATCATGCATGTGAGTACCTCAATAAATGGCTAAAAGTCAAAGGTGGTCTGGTAGGCATATTAGGAAATGCCCATGCTCGGCAACGGCTCATTCTAATCGCACCAGAATTGTCAGCAATGGTTGATAAGTACAAAAATCAGTTTGACCTGACAACCTTTGCACAGCAACACCATGAATTATCACACAGTCGGGTCACACATACGCACACATTTGTTGAGAGAATAAAATCTGCCATCCTGAGTCACTGCAACCCATTTGCTGTTGATGATGATAGTGTCCTTTTCAATATTATGACGAAAGCTATGGTACCAAATGACCATGTACAGCAGATCATGGACATCGACATTACCGGACACACGCTATATGAAGAATATGTGTCTGAAAGATTTCATGGAAACAAGTTTGTGGGACCCAGTTAAGAAAACAAATGCCAAAATGTACACAGCGGGAAACAAGAAATTGTCGCTTAATGTAAAAGAACGTGTTCTAGACATTACAGAGTAGGGCTTTGTTTGGGAGGTTAGTCATTCTCGCCAAGTCTAACAGAGACATTGATCTGCGTGATTGCATTGGTACATATGAATTCGCTCTAACACCGAGATCATTATTTGCTATGTGTGGAACCGTGCTTCCCTGCAATGACAAGTGCAAACTAATTCATGCCTTAGAGAAACATGTGAAATCCATACCAGTGGATGAAATACATGTAGCTCATAATATTGAACCTGTACTAGAAATTTCTCAGAATGCATGTCCTAAAGCATCTGCTCGGAGAATTGCAATCGTTGATGCAATGGTCGTGGTCCAAAACTCAGAAAGCCTACTTGGGTTAGCACAGGTAGGAAGCTGAGTATCATTTTCTGTGAATCGCTTGACACAATGATCTCAGGTTACCATGAACTGATCTTAGCATTTGATACATACGGTAATGATTCATTGAAGGATGCAACAATGGAAAGAAGGAAACATGGTAAAGATTCTATTCCGTATCGTCTAGAAGACGACACAAACATTCAGAATGTCACAATCGCTATGTTTCTGTCACATGAAAGGACGAAATCAGACTTAACTAGGACTTAACTAGGAAAGCAGACAATCTGGCGAGCAGGCTGAAGGCAGAGAGACAGCAAGACAGACAGACAGACACCGCCGATCACAACATTCGTGTCTAGAAACCCTATATAGTCACTTTAACATAGTTTATTTCTTAGGCTCTCCAAGAACGTAATATTTTGCCAAACCTATAGCAAGCACATGCTTTTTGGGCAAAAAGATAGTGGTTACTTTAAGATAGGGTCTCTTTGTACTGTAGTATACTGTGTTTTATATATATATAACCCGTTTACTATTCATTTCTTTGCTAGATATATATATATTTTTGCATTTTTCCCACTGATGACGTCATTTTTCATAATGACATCATAATCATATACTATGTTGTTCCAAAACTGGGCTCATCTGGACATTGTCTTTACATTCCTGAAACTAGTTAATATTCACATAAAAATGTAAAGAAATTCACTCAAATGCCGTTTAGGCATTCCACTATAGACATGGTAAATCTGGGTTGGAAATGACGTCATTATGACGTCATAATCTGATTTGCCAAAATGACAACATTGGTTTTTAGACTTTGTAGGCACAAAGGATAAAAAAATCCACATGACAAAAAATCACCAGTAAGTGCCCACGGAATTACAATATGAGAGGGACTATTATGGTTTGTCATTAGTTCATTCAATGGTGCATTTGTATCCCACGAATCAGGCAGTATTACAAATATAATGGGCAGCCTAAAAATACCACCAACCGGAGAAAGTGCAGGACTGTCATATTCTGCTATACAAAGGCACACAGCAACAAGCTTAAATACCATTACTCAGTCTAGAAAGGCCAATTTGATAGAAAACAGAAACATGCACAAAAGCCACTTTTTGGGCCAGAACCGACATCTTTAACCTCATAAGAGTGTGATGAAAGAATGTATTATTCAATCTGACATTGAAGCAGAGTTGATTGCCATGATTAGGCAAGATGTTTCTAACACCGAGGTGGCATTGACCCTCGAGTGCAAGTTCGAGATTGCAGTAGCCACTGGTCAGGCATAGACGTGCATATGATTTCATTTTCTGTCAGTAGAGACAGACATCAGCCAAGTCGTGTACCTCAATAAGTACATTGGTCCTACATGCCTGATGTCATCTAGCACATCAACTTTCTGGACTGCTCCTCTCTTATGGACAGAACGGCCACATTTACATAATCTGGAGCACCAAGCTGCAATGTCAACTCTAGCCACTGTCCGGTCATGGTTTGGACTTGCTGGTGTGCTGACTCTGTGTGTAGGATCCACTGTCTGAAGCCCGCTCATTTCAGCTTATGGTCCTTCTCGTCATGACAGACATTAAGCCGCAGAGAGGCAATTATCATATCTACGAGATATCTACGAGATGTGCAGTGTAACCGCAAAGGAACAGCTTGTTCTGGATCATGGTTACATTCACGTGTGTGTTTTCAAGGAGGGGGAGAGGGGCACAGCCACAGACATCTTTATATCTGGATGTAGACTGAATTCTGTTAATCCATCATCGCAGTCCACAGCATAGTACCCATCATCATTCACATGTAACCTAGGTCCATAAGGTAGTGGAGCCATGATTTGGTACTCATCGTTTACATATGTGGTGTTCAAAGTCGAGTTACTCTGCATGATTTCCCACATGGAAACGATCTGTGGGATGTCTGCATCTTTCGTTGCTGTGCTATGGAGCTTGAACTTTAACACCATACTCCAAATTTCGTGGCTCTGTCCCGAGATTGTGAAGTCAATGTACTTCTCCGCTGCAGAGAGAGGGATGTTACCATGGATACTGCCTCGAATGTTTGTTAGGTAGTACTTCCGTGGATCAGTGTGAAGAGAGTTCACAGGTTCAACTGCTCCGTCTGGATGTTGCACATAATGCTGCCTGTTTACAGTCGGTATATAGATTATGACCAATGTCTCTATGTTTGGTACGGTTCTCCAGCAGATTGTCTTCGGACAGCAGGGAGTGTGGCAAAAGTCAGCTGCCAAATGACAGCTGCGAAGTTACCCCATATTACTCAGGTATAAGAATTACTTCATATCATCAACGTCCTCGATGCCAAGATTATCAGCCTCGTCCTACTGACCAAGAGGTACTGGACTCACTGGATATGTGGGATGCATTCCGATCTGTCAAGGATCTGATGACCAGACTCCTGTACAAAGAGCTTGATAGTGATCAGTGCCAGACACCGGATCTCCCAGACAATCCGCCTGGATACACTAAGAGTTATGTTACAGCTGAGGAATGTCAGTACCGGTTAGTCTACAGTCTGGGACAACAGACTACCTCTACAATTAAATCAGAGATGCAGTTGATCAGAGGAGAAGAGGTTTACATAGGATACTGAGGTTATTAAGTCCATATGCAATGCTGATGTAGGGAAGCAAATACATGATTATATGAAAATGTTTCACAAATTCCTAGAAAACAACTACCAGGGCAACATCCGCAAACCTACTCGCAAAGTGGATGCATCCAGATCATGGAAACAGAGGAGCTTCCATGAGAAGTTCCAATGGATCAAGTTTCAAGTAGTGACGAAACGACAATGGACGAAGTTCCTATGAAGTTCCCCAAGTTCCTTATGAAGTTCCTCTAGTAGTTAAAGATGGTGAAAGACTGATGAAACATGGTGAAAGACTGGTGTATGACAGTGAAAGACTGATGAAAGATGGTAAAACGCTGGTGAAAAATGGTAAAGTTCCCGACGAGGTTCCTCAAGTAGCACAGTGAAAGTTGGTGAAAGATTGGTGAAAGACAGGTATGGTGATAAAAGGTGAGACTAGTGAAAGATTGTGAAAGATTGGCGAACTGTCAGTGAAAGATGGTAAAAAACTGGTGAAAAACGAAGTTCCATCGGCGAGAAAAAGGAAGTTCTGCCATAAAGTATAATTATCCAAGGTTTGCTAGACCATTGTTAGTGAGATGATCCACTCTTAGAGCTGCTCTTAGAGCCACTTGTAAAGCCGCTCATTGAGCAGGCCAGTTTTATGGTTGGATTCAGATTGTAGTTGAAGCTGTCTGCCTTCACTAATTAGGGCAGCCGCCTGACATGTGAATGCTCACGCATCTCCTTGTTGTTGAAGATGAAGTGGAACAAATCAGCGGTTTTTTGCATGCCACTGAGAAATTCCTTCTTGGTCTCTCTCAGGGTCAGGCTGTAGCTGTATCCATGTTTGGAAGATTAAATGGGAATGCTACCTGTATGAGCTCTCATGATTCTGCAATGGGGAGTGTTGGTGTTGTACCACTGGATATGAGGATGTGATAGACACGTCGAGCATGAATTCCCAACAACAGCGGAGAGCATGTATCAGCTGCATGGACTGGAGTCTCTACGACATCGAATATATGTGGGTTGCAAGCATGGGTAACCATTACTCTGCGTTGTTCTGTTTTGCTGTGTATTGTTCTCTGAAGAGTCAAGATTTTATGTGGTCTTAAACAGCCAGCCGAAGAAGCCTGACTTCTTCACCACAGATAGTTGGAGCGTGCTGGTAGCAGCTTCTGTACTATTGACGGTAACATGGCTCAGCACCTACCTTGAGATTCTCTCCATCCTCTAAGTATAGGGAGGAGATAGGAGCAACAGTGTACTCCGAACCGAGACATGACTCACCCAAAGTGGGGCAAGTTTCCAAGCTCCTTGCTATTAGGTCTCTGAGTGACGAACATGATTATATATGATCTCTATAGAGATGTCTTAAACTTAGGCAGACCAAGCATGAATACTTCTATTGTCGAGTCACGCTTCCCAATTACCTTTGTCACAACTGTTTAAGGTGTCATTGAAGGCAATTGTTGGAATGGGTGAGATTTTACCAGATAGTGATCGACAACCTCACTTGGAACCATAGCGAGAACAGCAGCTCTAGTAGCAGGGATAACATCATCGCCACCAATAATTTTCACCATGGTAATATTTACTGCCACGCTGATAGTGACATGAACTAACAATGGGTTAGCCGGTGTTAATATTTCTGGGTTTTGCTTTTGAGCAGCGTCTCCACCTTCTCAAGAATCGCCTGGCTTTTGGGTAGCTGTTTTACATTCTGTACCATTGATGGCATTGTTTTAAATTATAAGTATACAGTGCAGTTAAACCTCTCCATTCTGTATCGAGAGACAATCAAATCCTCCCAGTTTATGTCTGCCACCGCTCGGATGAGATGATATCTGTTTTGAAGCTGAAATGAATGCCTGGCAAGCTCCCCTCGACAATTATGTTGATATAGACCCTGACCACCAGATCATTGACAGCCATGATCATGCTGTTCTTGATCAATCGAAGGTGTAGAGATATGACGAAGTCGAGCTGCTGGTGGGCCTTCTGCAATGCACGCTGGAACTTGGCAATGGGGTGATGGGGTTTGTGACGATGATTATATCCTTGATGCAACTGCTGAACATAGCCTGCACCTCTTTTTCACTCATGCCAATGAGAGTGTCGCGGCTTGAACTGAGCGGTAAGGAGACAGTAGCACAATGTGTCCAATGACTGTTTGATTAGGACAATTTTTTGTGATCTGAGTCTCGAGGATGTGTGAATGACGAAGTACTTCCATGCATTCGGGTGGGCCTGTATGATACCAGTAATGTGCATATTCTGCACCAGTACTTCGGGCCCTGAATCTGGATAGAATGAGAATATCGCAAATTAACACTGACTCCGCATTCTGCCGTAGCACACCACACAGCGAAGTTCAGCTGTTGGTCCCAGAAGGAGATGTTTGTACCAACAACCCTTGCATGATCTTTCTTTGCCTTGTTGATAGTTATTGTGAGGTTGGTCAGTGGTCGTGGGTTGATGGAACAGCTCGTGTGACACCGTCCACTGACTGTAAGGGAGATCAGCGTTAGGTCTGGTATGTTATTCTACAGACCCCATCAAGGATATAATCAGGAGAGGTGTTTGGCTTCAGATGATTGTCCTGATGTTCACTGGGAACACAATCTATGCTGGTGGTCTTAAAGCTGAAACAACACACGATTTGACCTCAGCAGTCTTAAAGCTGAAACAACATACAATTTAACGTCATATAGACCTGTGATGCAGCCTAGGCACTGCATCTCCTTTTTAGCACATCCATGTCCACGCGTTGGTACCAACGCAGCTTATTAGTCAGGTTCCTTCTCCACAACCTAAATTTAAAAAAGGCTCTTTAATTCAACCACGGTCACCAGTGGTGCCTTCATAAGCGGTGTAAGACTTTTGGCCATTGTCATCTAAATTAGTATGTAAGAATGGTGGTGTTTATCATGTCTCGCCAGACTTGCCGTGCCACTACAAAAACGGTGGTAGAAAAATAATGGACGTATCCAGCGTCATTGAATTTATGTTTTGACTGTAGTCCAGACAAGGACATTGCTTTACACACGGTAAGAGCTAAACGGCGTGAATCGTTTTGTGCCGAGAAAATAATTCAACATAATATGTACGTACCGTCTCTACACAATGGAGACATCCGTTACTCTGTAAAGCACAAACAGTATAATGGTATTGCGGTGAACTATTAAGTATGTGCTACACATTAGGACCTGTTAGCCACCGAAATTGGCTTTATTCTTCACTGTTCTTGAGTATGAAACACAGCAGCCAGCATTCTGCCGTAATTCTCCAGGCAGCAGCTACACCGTGCATCAACTCACACCATAAGAAGACGGTGTAAAGACTACATGTGACGTTTAAATAGCACTGATGACTAATAGGTGCACAACATAGGGACATATCTTAGTTATGTATACCGTTATTAATAATAATAAATAAAGTACCACCCTAAGTGGTACCGTAATGTCGGATGCGACCCCCGCTTTAAGGCGACATTGTACATAATAGTATGCATTGTAAACGGTGCCAGCAATTAAATGGCACCGTAGGCCAAGTTGGCCTTATACTTTAATGAATGTATAAATTGTAATTAGGCATTCTGCATATTAATAGTTTAGCAGTAAAAACTAGACAAATATTTGGACCGCAGTACACCTAGGTTACACCATACATCAACAACAAATGCATCACCATGTTTTCTCCCAACGACACCAATTTTACAGTAAGGTCGCTGCTCATGCTCCCGTCAGGGAACATGGCATGCTACCGTTAAACCTGGAACTATGATAGCTCGATAGGACAGGTTTTTAAGCCAGACAAGAATAGTTACTCTTCAAACGGAGAATTGTTATTAAAAACTCTTCTCCATGGTCAATGAAACCGTTGTATAAACGGTACTACTGATTTTCATAGTTGGCCGTCCACTTTAAGGCCTTCTAAATTGAAGCAGAGAGCAACTGTCTTTGACTATGCTTCTCTGGCCGTCTGGCTGAAATAATTGTTAGAATTCCCAACGTCAGAATGGTTAGGACCGTCTCAAGAAACTACAGCAGGTTTCTGGCCGGTCAGACTCAATCTGCTGTTCACATGCATACCCCGTGTATCTTCTGATACCGATTAAGCATGACTTTTTATGCCAAAGTAGGAAACACTGAGAAAATATAAATACGGCAACACCGTTGCCATCCCAGCAGTGTTCTTACGACAACTTTCTCCAAACCTAAACGGTAACTTCAAGGTACGGATCTCTTACGGTCCATACTCGAAACTTTAGGTGATGGATAGAAACACGGATCACCATCTAACTCATCACGGTGACTAGGTGAAGCCTTAGAGCTCACCACGCCTACGGGATAGCCACCATAGATAGAAATAAGTTTCTCTCTCCCCACCGTAAGTAAGCTAAAACCGCTTTCTAAACACGCCTCTGTCAATGTGATTTGTCCATGTGTTGTTATTTGTGGTTGTGATACGGTATGTAGAGGGATTGCTTTGCAATTCTGAAACTACTACCAGACAACATGTTGCACGCTGTCTGTCTGAGGAGAGATGCTCCGTGGGGTATCAGCAACGGTACCAGGCATCGTCGCCAGGAACTTATTTGTTAAAGACAGTTGGTGCTACGCCACTTGCGGCTTAAAAATATGTGTTTTTGAATCTATAACTAAAAGTTATTCTAGAACATTTTTAGGTACACAAAAATGAACGGTACCAACTACAATAGTATCTTTAACTTAAGACAACGGTGCTGAAATGAATCACCCACCGTATCTTCACATACACACCGTAGGCACGCAGCAGTAAAATAACTATATTAGGATAAACGCATATGATCATTTTTCTCTCTCTCTTGGTAGGATAGGAGGGCGGCCCTTTTTACAGCTCTCCTCCTCGGTTTCGGCGTTGAAGGCATTTTTCTTTTTGATGGAGGCCTGCGTGAGGCACTTTCCTCTCGCAAAATTTTATATTCCCTGCTTTGTCCAGGGAAGACCAGCATAATTTTCCTCCTCATTTTTCGTGAGATAATATCCACCGTCTTTTTCCTATTATTATAGTCAGCTTCCCACCGGTTGCTTTCTCACAAGGTGCCACGGTGTGGTACCGTCATATATTTCCTCTCAAACAAATGGAAAGAACACAGTTATCTTTGGCACTAAAGGTAGTATGGTATTCCCGTTTCCCCCCTCATTGCGACAGTCGGTCGCTCCCATTTTTTTCATCATTCCCCACATGAAGCACGGTACTGCACCGTCATAAATCTCCTCCCAAACAAACGGTAAAGATTCAATCATTATTGGTACCGTTTGATATGTGTTTTCCATTACTGCCCTGCAGGCTTATTGTCGGGCGTCTCTCTTTTCTGTTGAGAGCACTGTGACTTGTTGCCCTACATATCCATGTTGGATGTCTCTCTATCCCTCTCTCCTATCATCTCTCTTCCTCCGCCACAGTGTGGTGGGAATTTCCTGTGACGGAGGCCCGCATGAGGCAACATCCTCTCGCAGACTAATAGTTTTTGGCCAGCCTGAGGCAGATATAGTTTATATTAAACCAACTCACGATGCCCTGCTCGGACCGTTCCCGAAACCCCTCCACCCCACCCCCAACCGGAAGTACCTTTCTCGAATCCGTTTACAACGGACTAGATCAGTTAGGTACCGTTGGCGAGACACAAAATTAACACACCACTTTTTCTGTTTTTACATACACCGTTCATTAGTGACAGGCATACAAAAATTGTTTGTCACCGTAATTAAATAAGTAAATTGTGCTAGCACCGTTCTTTCCACCTTGGAAATGTCGGCTAGACACACCGGAGACACGAACAGCCGGAACGAAACGCTAGTGTTCAATTTAGGCAGCAATGGCTGCAGGAGCCCACTGGAACGTGATCTTTCGACCGGCCTGCTGATATAGCTGTCAAACAGGTTACTGATGGAGGTGAACAGATTAGGGCTGATCACCTTCCACAGGTGGTTGGCTATTGGTTCTGGCAGATATTCCCACATCCACGCATGATAGGCACTGCCCAGTGGCGGATGTAACACTTTGGCATGTATGTAGGTGATGAAATGCTGAGCTACCTTGAAGATGACCTATTCTACTCAATACCGCGCCACGTCTACCCACTGGAGATCACATTCTTGGTAGTATCAGTTGCATGATCAGAAATTGTCGAGACTATCCTCACCTTTAACACCTCTGCATACAATGGAGCCGATATTTGCTCATTCAATGTGTCTCGCTCATCTAGTAAATGTATCCGAGGTTGATGATGACAAGGCGAAGGAGAATTATTGCACGCACACACCCTATAGTATGTTGCAGACTCGAAGACATTCTCCCTCCACCCCATTTCAACAGGAGGACGGTGATGGTGTGGAGCTACTCAAAGATCTGAAGGATGTTAGCAAAGATGGTTTGGATCGAGACAAGGATGGCAACAAGAATGTGTTCCGCTACAACTTCCCAAAGAAATGGTATATCCTCGAGCCACTGATTAAAGCAACAGGGAGCATGGTAGAGGATGCTAACGCCTTGGATCTCGACCTCAACTTTCATGTCGTCGTGCAAGAGGGTATGCCCACCCCATCGATGTCAAACGATAGCGTGCTCTTGGCCCTGGGGAAGCATCTATAGATAATCTTCGAGAAGAGCGAAGTGTAGTATTGTGTCAGTCCTGGTATTAATTGGAAGCCTTGGATCCTGCTATGTAGGCCATCCGCAGTCATTGATGTGGAGGTCACCCCACCCGCGCTCCCCCCCCCTCCCCCTCCCCCTCTCCCTCTCTCTCTCTCGATATATATACTTGATGAGAAATTAACTCAGCTGGGAAACTAACATCATCTATTTCAAATATATTGTACTATCCTTGTTACATTTTAGATCTTAGTTTTCAGTCCAAAAACGCTTCCAGTATCTTATCTGGTCTCTAAGTAAGAGAAACCTTTGATAGCACCTTCTGTTATATTAAAAATAATATTATTGAGTGAAACAATGGCGTACAAAATCATGTCGTTACTGTAACCTACAAACTATTATCTGGAAATGTTAGCGGCACAGTTCATTAAAGGTTGATTAAGTGGTCTGATTGTACTGTGAACCCGCACTGTGAATCGTTATCTATCTACACTATACCGGGAAGTCAGATTTGAATGAAACTTAAGTGTAAATGTTGCTCCTGTGGTTTGAATCCTGACCATTGAATTAAGATGTTTAAATACAATGTAAATTAATATACAGGAAAATTATAATTAATCATGATTATTAATCATGCTTTTATGCTAAATTAGAAAAGATCATTAATATACACTTGCTCCTTTTACTCTTAACCTGAATGCGCAGTATAAATCATATACTCTACACACACGTTAACTTTCCGTAGTGTAACCCAAATTAGATTAATACACCTGGCTAGGTGTAGTGTCATATGATGTTTCTTAATGCATAGCCCCATGGCTTATTAAGGAAGAATCAATTCACCTTTCCAGAGTATCCATCCATCATCTGACCATGACGTCATAATCAACTCAGCGCGTGTATGATGACGTCACAATCATTACGTCACAATGGGTTCCATATAGACCGTCATCAAATCTCAAATGGTCCGACGTGTTGTATGAATTGTATGTCTTTGTAATTCTTTTCTATTTAATAAACATGTTGTTGAATATTTTGAAAAATTTGACTGGGCGCTGTTGCTGCCTTAGGCAGCTTACCTGTGTAAATGTTTGGAAATTGATAGTCAGGGTGTTCAGAGAAATTCTCCAGATCCATGAGCTCTCTTATTTGAATGAGTAGTGAATTTCAAGCGAATATGCTTCAGGTAACTGACACTGAGTTTACAGAGATTTCTTGACCAAATTCACACAATATGTCATATGCCACGAGTTTACAAAGATATTTGAACCAAATTCACAGTATATACTATATATCAGGTCCGCTACACAATGGAACCAGTTTTTTTTAGAGACCTGGCTCAAGGGGGGCGGTGCAATATAACTTTACATATAAAGTCACCAGATCCATGAGTGTTTTCTTTGAACAACAAACTCAAACCGAATATGATTCAGGCCACTGTTGTTGCGTATACAAACATATAGGAATCAAATTCACACAAAATACCATATCCTGCATCCCATACCTAATGGCCCAATGTTTCTAAGAATCTTTCACCAGGTGCGCCATAATAGGAAATTATAAGAAAAAGTTACCAGATCCATAAGGTGTTTTTAAAAATGAGTAATGAATTGCAACCGAATATACTTCAGGTAACTGACACTGAGTTTACAGAAATTTTTGGACCAAATTCACAAAATCTGTCATATGCCACGTCCGCTACACAATGCATCCACTTTTGTAGGAATTTAACACCAGGGGGCGCTGTAAACGAATTTCAGTCTGAATATGGTTCGGGCCACTGTTGCTCCATTTACAATTATATTTGAAACGAATTCACAGAAAATAATATATGCCTTGTCCCCTACACGTTAGGATTACAGGTGTACGAATGTGACACAAGTGGGTGTTGTAATCGACTTTGAAAGTAAATTCGCCAAATCCATGGGTTCTTTTATTTCAATGAGTAATGAATTTCAATCGGATACGCTTCCGGTAACTGACACTGAGTTTACACAGATATTTGCACCAAATGCACAGTGTCTACTATATACCAGGTCCGCTACACAAAGGAAAAAAGTGTTTTAGAGACCTAGCTCAAGGGGTGGTGCAATAGTACTTTACATATAAACTCACCAGATCCATGAGCGTTTTCTATGAGCAACAAACTCAAACCGAATATTATTCAGACCGCTGTTGTTGCGTGTACAAACATATTGGAATCAAATTCACAGAAAATACCATATCCCTCACCCCCTACCCAATGGCCCAAAATGTCTAATAATATTTCACCAGGTGGTGCCATACTAGGAAATTATAAGAAAGTCACCAGATCCACGAGATGGTGTTAAAAATGAGTAATGAATTGCAACCGAATATGCTTCAGGTAACTGACACTGAGTTTACAGAAATTTTTGGACCAAATTCAGACAATATTTCATATGCCACGTCCGCTACACAATGCAGCCACTTGTGTAGGATTTTAACACCATGGGGGCGCTGTAAACGAATTTCAGTCTGAATATATGGTTCAGTCCACTGTTGCTCCGTTTACAATTATATTTGAACCAAATTCGCAGAAGATAACATGGGCCATGCCCTCTAAACATTAGGATCACAGTTGTATGAATCTGGCGCAAGGGGCATTGTCTAAAATCTATATAGCGCCATTTTCGATGTCGAAATCAATCAAATAAAATAGCTCAATTTTAACAAGAGAAAGTCGGCTGGAAACTGACATACCCACGCACCCTAACCTAACAAGAGTACATCCCCAGCACGGGTGTTTCTCAATATCATTTTAAAACGAAAAGTGAATGCAAATCAGTCATGCATGCCCGACGCATACAGCTTTAACATTAGGCACGTCTTCGCGCGGTGTAAAATAATTCTGTCAAGTTTCAAACAATTCTCTCTTAAACTGTATAGGAGGAATTGCAGCGACAAGATTCTGAGCAAAAGGCTGGGCCGATGAAAGTAATTTTAACACTAAGGACATCACTGTGTAGTATACAATTATCCTGTCAAGTTTCACCTGGCGCATTCCAACGCAATTCATAATGGATATCTTAATGTCTGCCATTTTGAACAGTAGGGGGTGACATAATAACCTATTTCAAGATAATAAAAGCAGTTTCTTAGTACAGTGAGAGAGGGACAAAAAGATGTCAAATCTGCATATATATCAGGCATACATCCCAAAAATCTTGTGAAACATCCTATAGTTGATTGAACACTGATTGATATGTGCACTTAAAACAGCTGTTGGACACATTTACCGCTAAATTCAAAATTGTTGATGACAATCAGCAATACAATAATAAAACGTAAAATCAAGGTCGGCATGGCAAGTATAATACCTAAAGTGAAGTACATCTTGGAAATAAGGATGCACAGTTGCTGCCGTTAACTAGCAACAGTCGCAAGAACACATAATCATTCATTAAATTCATATCTGGACATTTCTCAAGTTGTAGTAATATTGACGGATAACACACTCGTTAGCTGATCCATAAACAATAACAATGTACAATATAACTAAATTACGCTCAGAAGTCATTGAAAAAACCCCACCATTCGTGTTGCAACAAGCTGTTGCTATCATAAACAGCACCAACAGGCAACAAGACCAATGCCACCAAGAACCAGTGATTAAAAATAAGAAAGTAGATGCCTACAGGAATCATACAATTCAGCAGCCAGTGTGTCAAAACAGACCGTGGTTTTATCCATCATCCTATCACATGGTCTCTCCCTCCCGCATCGAGCGGATCGATGTGAGTGGGCGTATGTTAGTACGATGGGTTTTATCCAGGTCACTTTAAGCGATTTCCATTAATCTCTCATAGGGGTAGGTCTATGGTAACTCAAATTGTCGTGTCACGGTAAATGGCATCCAAATGGAAATAGTTTGAAATGAATTGTGCATAATTTGTTCGTGGCACTTAGACGTATATGAAAGAATGTATATTCTTGATTTTTGTCAACATGAATTCTTCATAAATGGACTGTTTGATCCCTGTGTTGCCGTTTCGCTGATCCTGAGGGCGCGCTCAAATCACGGTGTATGCGTCTATGCCTCGATGATGCGATATGATATGATTACCCCCCTCCCCCCCAACATGCCTTCAAATCTTACTGAAACGCAGTTGAACATTTTGTCACCACCCCCTCCCCCACCCTTCACTCCCGCCCTAGACAATACATTCATACACCTCTGATTTCAACAACACAAAATTGATTATGCTCAATCACGTTTATCAATTATTTGCATATTGTCTGTTAGATAGCCGGGAAGAAAGACTGGGTGGAGAGGGGGAGGTGTGTAGGGTTGAGGGGGTGGGGTGGAAGGGAGGGATGGAGGGCAGGAGGAGAGATTGCAAGATGTATGGATGGAGGAAGGTGGGAGAGAGAAATAGTGAGAGGTCGTGGGAGTGGAGGGAAGGGAGAGAGATGATGCGTGCGTGCATGCGTGAGAGAGAGACATGGATGGGATGGGATGGGGGGGGGGGCGATAGGGAGAATGGGAGGGGCGGTGGGAGATGTTGACTGTCATGTATATCATGATACCATTAGGGAATAAAACATTAGTAGACCCCCACTAAGCTCTAGATTGTGGCTCCTTCTGGGCTAGATTGTCTGTGGTTTAGATATTCGTGTCAGTCACGGACAACAAGTACATGGAGTGTCGACGTCTGAAGCACACTAACCCGAAATCTGTAGCAACTACTAATTATAAGTCAGAGGGAACTGAATCGCATGATGATAGATGTGATCTGCACTCAGCTGAATCCATACCTGTCCGAACAACAGATTTCTTGCACATCTGCAAAAAGATTTGTGACGATCGTGATTGTGACCAATGGTGTAAAAAATGAAGTCTAGGTTAGTCTTTGTTGACGACATCCATGCAGATGTTACTGCATATTCTAAGATTTGCAGCATAAACTTCATAAATAAGAAGCAAATACCACAATGATCATTGTCTAGTAATAAGGGCAATAATTTCAAACATCAGCGACCTTGAAGACCCACGATTCGGAAAATGAAGCTGCTTTTCAGGGTGTCATGGGACAGTTCGAGGCTAATGATGACCTTATTGCATAAAAAGGAATGTGTGTTAGGCCCAGAGTTGAACCACATTCGTTTAAGTATATGAAAACAATGCTCCGAGAACAGTTTGGGGGCAGCATTATAATCATCGACATAAACAGCATTGCAAACGTTGTCAAACTGCGACGAAAACTTGCGACAATTCTCATTAACTTTTTTCAAGGAGCCAAAACAGCAAGACAGTGAGGTAGACAAGATTTGAATACTTGAGGCTGCAGCAAACTTCATCAAAATTGACATTAAATGTTTAATTCAATCTAAAAGCTGATTATGATCGGTGAGGTACATTGTGGATGAAAATGTCATTTGAAAAAAGCTTAACACAGCCAAGAACCACAATCAGGATATATACTGCATGCAAATCTGCACTAAAATAGTCACGGTTCAAATGCCAAAAAAAATCTGAGTCGATTTCTTTTTTTGACGTGGCCTGGTCCTAAGCATCGTAGTTTTTTTAAAAGTTTTTTTTTAAATCGGATAAACCCTTGTAGGTGAAAATGTTGTTTTATAAAAACTTAACGCAGATAACTCTTGACACATAAAATATTCTATGTTCAAACATGATAAAAGTATGAACAAAATTATAAAATCAATATAATTTTGATGTAGACTAATCCTAAGCATTACATTTGAGTAATTATTTTTCAAATTGGCCACAAATGTCATTTTAATAAGATTTACCTGTCCGGACGCAGACGCCAACACCAACACTTTTTCGCCCTCTCCAAAAATCTTTTTTAAACTTCATGAAAATGCGAGATAAAAACGTACCTAATTCTTGGTGCAAAATAAGCTAAGCCCAAACACTACAAAAATATGGAAAATTTTTTTTAATCATTTCAATTGTTATGGAGACTAGATGCAATGATGTTATAGATCAAATCTGTAGTTTTATTAACATCGGATAAGTCCTTGATGGATTAAATAATTTAAAAACTTTAACATTTACCTAATTCTCGGTGAATGCTAAATGCT
Organism: Chaetoderma sp. LZ-2023a; assembly: GCA_034401795.1. Classification (NCBI taxonomy): domain Eukaryota; kingdom Metazoa; phylum Mollusca; class Caudofoveata; order Chaetodermatida; family Chaetodermatidae; genus Chaetoderma; species Chaetoderma sp. LZ-2023a. The sequence continues at coordinate 51,002,474 of CM067365.1, forward strand.
AGCTGCTGTACGTCATTTGGATCACATTGTCGAGATCCTCCACTTCTCTATGGACCCGACAAAAATCCTCTTTTCCTGACCTGCAAATTGTCCAAGTAAGGCTTGGCTAATGTTATTGCTAATACCAGATAGCACACTATAGAGAAAAGTCATGAACATAATTCAGTCAAAGTCAAAATATATTTATTCAGAAAAAAATCTTTTAAAACAAAAGGTTCATGAGAAATAAATAAAGCAATTACACAATTGTGGTAAAGATTCCAAATATCACAGACTTCTAAATCGTAAATATGGCTAGGTCTATTTCACAGGCATAACATAAACAATACGTAGCTTTATTACAGGGGGCAATGTTTTTATAAAAAAAATCAAAAAATAAAATCAATAAAATTACTAACAATAAAAAATATGATACAAATTCATGGTTTCTGTATGTTGCCCACTAGTGGAAATGGTAGTATATAAATATATAAATATATTTGTGAAATTTGATGGAAATTCACCTTTCCAGAGTATCCATCCATTATCAGCCCTCGTATGACATCATAATCCGCTCAGCGCATGTATGATGACGTCATAATCATTACATCGCAAAGGGTTCCATATAGACTGTCAGCAAATCTCAAATGGTCCGACATGTTGTATGACTTGTATGTCTTCGTAATTCTTTGCTATTTAATAAACATGCTTGTTGAATATTTTGAAACTAATTTGACTATTAGTTTCAAAATATTCAACAGATTACATGTGTAGTTTTTTGGAAATTAATATTCAGGGTGTTCAGAGGTCGATCAATCCCAACATGAGTGAGGTGTGGGTGAAGCGTAGCTAGTGATGGGCGGGGCATAGCTAAAACTGGAATGGGCCATTGTATGAAGTCTATTTGAATGTTGATTAACAAGTGTGAACAATCTATAGTTGCGACATAGGTGGGTTTGTCATAAATGTAAAAGATTTGACCGTTCAATGGACTGACAGACTGGCGTATAATAGTTTCAAGTCGCGACGAAAAGCGCATACAGTGCAAGAACAAATTGACTAAGCAACTGCTCTATAACAGCATCTTTCAAAATGATGGATAATATTTAGGATGAAGCTAATAAGATAAATATACATCTTCACATTATTGCATAAATGAATACTAGGGCTGAAATGTAGGATTAGAGTTGGGAGACCATAGAATGAAATTGCTTTAGGTACTACTCGATAAAACAATTTTTGGGCATCTGATTTGTTGCATAAAGCACTGTTTTGACAGTCATTTGTAGCGGCTGTCTAACTAGTGAATGATTGAGTGGCATCAATACCGGGCAATGATCGAAGTGTCACTTTATACATATTTTTAGTCATAGTACGCAACTTGTGTAAGTCGGTTTGACGGTCAGTCAGTCGGTCGGTCTGTCTGTCAAATTTTTGACATTTCAAACAAAGCTGCTAAGTCGCATCTAATAGACCATTTAGGTTCTAACCCTTTAACACTCATCGGCTAATATATGGCTTCCGCAGTGGTCTTGAGAAGTCCATTTGCCGACCAAGAATGATTTTTTTTAATTTACCACTCAAATAACTGGCTCGGATAGCTGAGCCAGTTATTCCAAGGATAAATTTTCTAAAATAGTCTTCTCTTGGTCTGTAAATCGACATTTTCTATGGGAGATATTAAATTTTCTTGAACAAATTTGAGAGTTAATGATTTAAAGACACCAGCCATGTAGGGTATAGTGGTGGAATCTCGGTCATTTGGTAATGTCGGCCAGTCAGTACTTTTGACGTGAAAATAAATCACGTGATCAAGCGAGGTTATTGATCACGTCCTGTGCTCATTTATTGGGGTCTGGCCAGTGCGGCTACGTGTCATTTCAGCTTGTTGAAGAACATCGTGAACATCAACAGCTGACAGGGAACATGAGGTAGCTGAATTTCTCTAATATTTCGTAATTCGCTTAGCGATTTACGATTCTATTACTAACTAGTATATCGTATAATGTACTTAGAGTTAGGATGTTGAAGTTTATTTCGGTTTATTATTTATGTGGATGCCTATATATTATGAAGAAATACTAGGACTTTTGACTGATAATTCTGCGTAACGGGGGTCTTGTAGCGCTGACCGACATTATCCGACTGGTTCGGGTAATGCCGGTCAGGCAATTTCTTGTGACTGACATTGCCCGAAACGTAGTAGCAGCAGCAGCAGCAGCAGCAGCAGTAGTAGCAGTAGCAGTAGCAGCAGCGGCGGCGGCAGTAGTAGTAGCAGCAGCAACAGCAGTAGCAGCAGCAGCAGTAGCCGTAGTAGTAGCAGCAGCAACAGCAGCAGTAGCAGCAGTAGTAATAGTAGTAGTAGTAGCAGCAGCAGTAGTCGCAGCAGCAGTAGTCGCAGCAGTGGTAGTAGCAGCAGCAGCAGCAGCAGCAGTAGTAGTAGTAGTAGTAGTAGTAGTAGTAGTAGTAGTAGTAGTAGTAGTAGTAGTAGTAGTAGCAGCAGCAGCAGCAGCAGCAGCAGCAGCAGCAGCAGTAACAGCAACAGAAGCAGCAGCAGCAGCAGCGGCGGCGGCGGTAGTAGCAGTAGCAGCAGCAGCAGTAGTAGTAGTAGTAGCAGCAGCGACAGCAGCAGTAGTAATAGTAGCAGCAGCAGCAGCAGTAGTAGTAGCAGCAGCAGCAGCAGCAGTAGTAGTAGCGTAGCAGCAGCAGTAGTAGTAGTAGCAGTAGAAGCAGCAGCGACAGTAGTAGTAGCAGTGGCGGACTAGTAGCAGAAGCAGCAGCAGCAGACATTAAAAATAGGCTCCTTTTTCATTTTTCAGAATATGGGTCGCAAAGCTAAATCCAAACGTCTAGAGTCGAAAAATCAAGCTGAGTTAAAGAAGGTATCCAAAAATAAGCGTGGTTCGCTGCAAAGATGGGAGGAAGAACGGATGGCGGTGGCAGTAGCAGAATATTTCGCTCAGAAGGATAGCCTCAATCCTAATCAGCGGAAATTGTCAATTAGAGGGCTGGCACGAGCGTATCAGCTGCCTCGCTCAACACTGAGAGATAGATTATGTGAACCTGGCGCGACCATAAAGCCTAAGATTGGACGCAAAACTATATTTACTATGGAAACAGAAACTGAATTGGTGTCTGCTAATTGGCCTATCAAAACAGGGATTCGGTTTAACAGCAAGGATACGACTGGATGCAGGGTTTCATGGCTCGCCATCCGGAGCTTTCTGTACGTAAACCAGAGAATCTGTCTCTTGGTCGGGCCATGAATTTGAATGAGACTGTTGTGAAGTCATTTTGATGGCCTATTTAAAGTCATGACTGACAACGACCTAATTGGACATCCAGAACGTATATGGAATACAGATGCGACTGGTTTGCAAGATGTGTTCGAATCCAGTGAAGTGATCGCATCTAGTCAGGGTCGTGTCTTCAACTTGACCGGACGTGAGAGTTCAACTTGACCGGACGTGAGAGAGGAGAAACAACAACCCTACTCAGTGCCATCAGTGCTGGTGGGGAAACTGCTCCACACCTTACCATATTCAAGGGGAAACGCCAGCCTCAGGATTTGCAAGAACAAGCTATACCCGGAGACCTTATCCGTGTGTCTGAATCTGGCTGGATAAATGATTCACTCATTACAGAATGGGCCAGTAATTTTGTAAGATATTTACAGCGTAAAGGTGCGTTAGCTGAAAAGAAACTGCTCATACTCGACCTGAGCAAGTGGAACCCAATAACCAGCATGAGACACGTGACGTGATTCCCGACCCTTCAGGCTCAAGTAATCCCGGGCTGTAACCTTCTCTGAATTACCTGAGCAAGTGGAACCCAATAACCAGCATGAGACATGTGACACGATTCCCGACCCTTCAGGCTCAACTGATTTCCGGGCTGTAACCGTCACCGAGTTACCTGAGGAACCCATCAGCCAACATGTGACTGATGACATGGTTCCCGGCCCTTCATGTGCAACAGATCCTCGAACTGTAACATTCGCCGAATTCATCAAACAATCTTAAAATCCGCGTAAGAAAACTGTTGTTGCTATGAAAAAACCTAAAAAGAGTCCGACACAAAATCTAACACGTTCGCCCCACATGAAATTCATAGCAGACAAGAAGGCACCAAAACAGTCGGCTGTGAAGAAAACCACGAAAAGCAAGATCAGAAAAAAAATCAAAGGTTAGCAGCAGCCCGTGTTGCAGTTCGGTACGGATGAGAACCATTGTTCTATATGCCAAGAATATTATTATGACCAGATAACAGATGAGGAGTGGATATGCTGTACCACATGCTCTTATTGGCAGCATATTACATGCGCCAATATGGATGGTAAAAGTTTAAAGGGATATAAATGCCCTGCATGTCAATAATCTAAGTAAAGTTGAGTTTGACTATACCTAGGCCTAGTGGTCTACTAACATACTTATATCGTTTGAATTACATTGTTTGTATTCAGGTAAACTGCCAATATCGTTTGAATTTTGAGTGATTTGCTATTTTTGATGTTCAATTATATAGTCTTCATTATACTTAGTACTCGTATTGTTATTAACATTCATAATCCTTAAAAGGAGCTAAATTCCAGTACATTGAGCCTGGCCGACATTACCCAAATTGGTGACTGACATTAGCCAAATGGCTGACCGACATTACACCAACGTGACTGACATTGCCCTGATTTCGGTGGAACGTCCAGAACAGTTTATCTGCCCGACATTATCCTGAATTGACCAACAATAGCAGTTGTTTCGCATTTCTGACAAGCAGACCAATCCAACGATGTGTGCACCATTACTGCACATCAGATATTAATGCACATATGAGGTAAATACTAGAAAATGTTCAATTTTGGCCGACATTCCCCCAATATACCCTAACGTGCGAGTTAAGTTCAAAGGCAGAATACAAAGCTTAGCTAATAGTTGGGAGAATCTGTATTTTCATGATAATCTTAGCAGTTAGCTGAATGGATGGAACCATCGTAACTATGCCACGCCCATTTCTAGCTAAGCTCCACCAACTTTTTAAGTGTACTGCAATCAATTTGAAACTGAAACCTGAATTCTCGTATTCTAACTTTCAAAGTAAGCTGTTGAATATTTTGAAACTATTTGCTCCCAATCAAATTACCGGTAGTTTCAAAAGTCAAAAGAATGTGTAGCAAATTGTAAATCCATCAGACATAAAGATCGCACATCTTTGTGTTAGACTTCGATTTTCGTGACGGAGACATGACATTCTGTTTGTGACATCAGCTTACAAGTGACATAATTATGACAATAGATAACTGAGTGACAGACTGTATCCCTCAATTAGGTGTTAGGCAAATTCAACATTTTTCTTAGTCTAATAGTTGGTTAAAGCTAAAAATTTCATAACAATATAATGCCATAGAATCTATATTATTGCATAGATGTATATCAATATATTGGATTTCAAAAAACCATATTAGGATCGGAACCTGTACATTTATGATACCCATATTAAACATTATGGCCTGAATTTATGAAAGGTGATTATCTCTTAAGCGCGTACAACTCTCATAATCGGCCGATGATCATGCCTTTATATTTAGTCACGAATTTACGAAGAGTGATTAGTTTGCACGCGTCTAAGCAGGCCAATGAATTTAGTCACATGTGTCTAAGTAACAAAAGAATTAATAAACATCCATTGGGGGTTGTTTATCTAAAAATAGTCAGTGTTTCCTACCAGACAGTCTTCTGTTATTATCTAACCCAGAGCAATTAGAGACAGACAGACAGACAGATAGACAGACAGACAGACACGTATGAATGCACGCACAAATATGAACACACACACGCACGCACGCACACATGCACCCACACACACAGAGTAGTAGTAGTAGTAGTAGTAGTAGTAGTAGTAGTAGTAGTAGTAGTAGCTGCAGAAATAGCAGCAGCAGCAGCAGCAGTAGTAGTAGTAGTAGTAGTAGTAGTAGTAGTAGTAGTTGTAGTAGTTAGTAGTAGTAGTAGTAGTAGTAGTAGTAGTAGTAGTAGTAGTAGTAGTAGTAGTTGTAGTAGTTAGGAGTAGTAGTAGTAGTAGTAGTAGTAGTAGTAGTAGTAGTAGTAGTAGTAGTAGTAGTAGTAGTAGTAGTAGTAGTAGTAGTAGTAGTAGTAGTAGCAGCAGCGGTATCAGCAACAGCAGTCGTAAGCAACAGCAGTAGTAAGCAACAGCAGTAGCTGTAATAGTCTCAGTAACAGCAGCAGTAGCAGCAACAACAGTAACTTCTGCTGTTGTTGTTGTCGTTGATGGTGGTAGTGTTGCTGCTGCAGCTGCCGCTCTTGTTGTTCTTGTTGTAGCTGCTGCTGCTACTGCTGTTGCTCATCAGACGTTGCTGATTGTGTGTGCGTGCGTGCATGCATGTGTGCGTGTGCGCACGCGTAGGTGCATGTGTATGCGCATGCGTACCACACGTATGCGTGCATGCGTTCGTGCATGAATGTGGAGGGATAGGGGCACTACTACTACTACTACTACTACTACTACTACGTTTTTTCGTTTCGCTTCAGTAATTTCCACACGCCGTCATAGCTCTGGCAATACCAAGATAAAAGAAATATGTTGTCATTTGCTGTTAATAAAATGGATCATGTTGTCGGTTTCCAAGTTAGGCGCTGTCGGTTTCCAAGTTAGACGCGGATGGCAAATCAGCTGATGAAACAGTTGTTTATACACACATGCACAAATCATAATTTGTAGGCGTTTAAGGCTTAGACGTGTGCAAGCTAAACGCGAGATGATCAGCTTTCGTAAATTCGGCCCTATATTGCTATAACATGAAATTCTACATAGTGGTATATACATGTGTGCATCACTGTACACAGCTACAATACTTAACAAGATACCCAAGGGGCCTGTATCTCTCACATGAAACGTAGGCACTTCAAATAGAAAGGCCATCAGCTATAACATTACGTGGTTCACTGTACACAGCTAGAGTACTAAACACGAGACCCAAGGGGCCTGTATCGCTCCTAATCATATCTCCCAAATTTCAGCCCAGTCCGTTCAGCGGTTTTGGAGACAAAGTGGTTTTCATGTAAACCAGGTCATACAAGATGACTATTAAAGCATTCTAGGCCAAGCGGATTCGGAAAAGAAGATTTCAAAGGCATTTAATAATCCGCCAAAATCCAAGATGGTCACCAGGCAAATTGACCGACCAGCTTCATTTGGACAAACCGGTATCTCTATGCCCTCAGCATTCTTTCCGCCAAATTTACTTGAAATCGGCCCAGTGTTTCTCGAGAAGATATTTTAGATTTCATATTGATTTACTACATGGGAAGTTCTGGTTGGAAAATGATCCACAATGGCCACTAAACCGTTTATCCGACAATTTCGAAAATGGCAAATTTGAAATAGGAATACCCAAAAACACCAATAATAATAATACCAATTTTGGCTTCAAAATCCATCAAATAAACAAATCCAATATGGCCGCCACACAGGCTACATATTGACTGGGCCATTTTGACGTATTAACTTCCCTCGAACAAACTTTTATCGGCCATAGTCCCTAATTATATCCCAAAAATTCTGGCCCAATCCATCGAGCCATTATGGAGAATTCGTTTTCGCGAAAACTATGTCATCTAAGATTACAGCCAAACCATTTGGCCAATCAAGTTCCCTTGAACAAACTTAATTCAGCTCTTGCCCTAAATGAGATTTCATGAACTTTAAATCAATCCCCCAAAGCAGTTTCGGAGATAAAGATTTTTAAAGACATTTATAAAATATCGACCAAAATCCAAGATGGCCTGTGCCCCAGGGATGCTTCCTGCAAAATATAATTGAAATTGGTCATGTGGTTCTTGAGAAATGATTTAAAGAAAAACTTGACGGATGGACGACGGAGGTCGCCACAGCATAAGCTCACTTGGGCTTTCAGGCCAGGTGAACTAATAATACTTAATTCATAAAACATTTACAAGAATTATATCGTAAAGAAAACAAGGTTTTAAAAAGATACCAACAATTATATATCTTTCAAAATCACAGATTATGTAATGTATCAATTAATGTAAGCATATCACTTTGTTAAATAATTGCAACTTTAAACTAAGAGGCCTTTGTCTGCATGTTCAGCCCACTGAACATTTCAAAATACTCGCCCTTTAATGGTCAAGCCGGACAAAACCGGCCTCTGCACTGCTCTTAAGGCATATCAATTTACAGACCAAGAGAAGAGTATTTTTGAAAATTTACCACTTCAATGACTGGCTCAATAACCGAGCCAGTCATTCCAGTGGTAAATGTTCTAAAATAGTCTTCCCTTGGCCTGTAAATGTATATTCAGTAAGCAAAGATTCAAATTTTCTCGACGAATCTTGACCAATAAATGGATAAAGTCATCTCAAAATATCTATTCAGACCTGATAAATTATCACATATGAAACTTGTAGATCTATACTAAGTCACTAAAGAAAGTTATTCAATGGAGAAATCAATTTTTTCAAACCATTTCAGCAGAAAAGAAAGGAATTTACTTTACAATGCTGAATATATCAATGCTAATTTGATTGAAAGTTTGCTGCTGTTGAAAGCATCAGTAGCTTTTGTTCAAATTGCTCTTAATACATTCATAATATTATATGATTATAAGAAATAGATTCCCTAAGTTCCTTGTCTGTACATAGATGTATAAATTTGTACATATTATATATATAAAAAAATTTGTATATATGTTAATGAGGGCCTCTGCTAGATCAGGCCGTGTACTTGAAGTGCTACCCTCAATAAATAACGATTATTATTATTATTATTATTATTATTATTATTATTATTAGTTTTAGCTATGCCTCGCCCCTCTCTAGCTAAACTTCATTCATGCTTTGCCCATGTTGGGATCCATCGTTCTCTGGCCTCCCTGAATGTCAAGTTCCAGAAAGCTATACATGTAAGCTGCTGAATATGTCACGTAGTTGATTATGATGTCATATCATTGACTGAGAAACTGGATTCATCAATTTTTTAATGTGAACTTTTCATGTATTCATGTAATCCACCATTGCATGATTTCTCTACCAATGTCCAAGAGGTTGTTATTCTGGCCCAAACCTAAGTCGGCTAGTAGTATAGTATATTCTTGTTGAAGGGAATAAATCCACCTAGGCCAATATGCATCATGGCCATAATACAATTGTGCGTCAATTTCACTTATGCCCTACATTGAAATTCCCGTAACTCCATCCAAAATTTACAGAAAGACCTGATAACACATATTTGATCTAATCCTCTCATAATAAAGCAAAAGGCACACATTTTCTGTTTACTATTTAAAGGAAAGGGAAGAGCGCGGAAAGCTGTTATTCTTCATATTTCGTAAGTCGAAAAGGGGCATATAACTCCATAAGAAATTCAGGGAAACACCAGAAACACGAACTTGACATGTAACTTAGAGACTAAGATCAGTCTTCAGGCATTTTTATCAATGGACCTTTCCAGTTTTAGCTATGCCCCGCCCATCTCTAGCTAAGCTCCATCCACTCCTCGGTCGTGTTGGGATTGATCGATCCCTGAACTCCCTGACTGTCAATTTCCAAAAACGATACAGGTAAGCTGTTGAATATTTTGAAACTAATTTAAAATTAATTTGACTGGGTGCTGTTGCTGCTTATAGCAGCAACAATGCCCACCTAGTCAACTTAGTTCCAAAATATTCAAAAGGATCTTTATTAAATAGTAAAGTCATACAGTTCGTGCAACAACACTTAGTTCGTCACCAATTATGCATTCATGATGCACTTATATACCTCATAATCAATGACATCATCATACACGTCACACAGTTGATTATGACATCATATGATGGATGGATAAACTGGAAAGGTCAATTTGGTTGATCTCTTGGTCAAGCCATCCTCATCCTTATGTAGTAGGCATTAACAAATATTAGAATTATATGGATGATAAAAATACAAAGCATTACATAATATACAGATATAATGATTTTAAAATAAATGAGTGTTGATCATTTCTTAACTCTGAGTCCTGAAATCATAGACTCTCAATGTCAAGGTTATTTCAAGGTAAGCTGTTTAATATTTTGAAACTAATTTGATAGAAGTCTTAGGCAGCAAAAGCACCCAAGCAAATCAGTTTCAAAATATTAAACAGCTTACATGTACAGTTTTCTGGAAATTGATATTCAGAGAGTGCATGGATCAACTGATCCCAACAAGAGCAAATTATGGGTCAAGCTTAGCTAGAAATGGGCGAGGCCAGTGACAAAGCTTTAGCTTTTTAACCATGTAGCCACCTGGGCCCCTAAAATGAAAACTTAAGGGGCCCAGATGATTTTACAAGGGACCAATTTGATTAATTATGATTCATCCATTGGCACACAGGATCCCACACTTAGAAACATAAACTATAATAATAAAGGATTTACTTTCAAGCTTAAAAGGGGAATAAATAAGTGTCAGGTTTAAAAAAACTTACTCCAGTTCTCAATATGTAGTTATTATCCTGCTTTCAAGCTTAACCCTTTCACAGACAAATCCCTTAAAAAGTAAATGCTTTACGATATAAAACTTATGATGAATATTTTGAAATTAATTTGACTGAAGCCAGGCAGCAACGGCTTAGGCAGCAACGGCTTCCAGTCAAATTAATTTCAAAATATTTGACAGTTTTCCTGATTGGTTGCCTTGAAAATGAGATATTGGGAATTCATCAGTGAAAGGGTTAGAAATATTGGCTTAAACTGCAATAGACTCCCCAGATAGACATATTAAAATGATTCTCTGTTTACAATCTTAAAATATGGATGGAAAAATGTAGATAGCCACATGGTCTAGTGAGTTTGAAATTTTGGTAACCCAGCCTAAAATCTAGTAGCCTTTGGGGCCCCTGCTAATCTTCATCACTAGGCGGGGCATAGCTAAAACTGGATTGCTTCCTTATCATTAATAATATACTATATTTTAATAGCGATACAAAGTAAACTATCTATACCTGAATTTGTGAGGAGTATTGATAATCAATAAATATCGGTACTTAGTGATTGAAGCATTAGGATGGACAGACATCACAGCTTCATATATATGACCTGACCCTGAATAACTTGTACTTAGTCGTTGGCTTCAGACATTATGAATTTCCAACTCAAAACTCAGATACCATCAGCTGTCATTCTGGCAGAGACATTGGTTTCTATAGTGACCAGTGTTGGGTGATGAGGTTCGTTATCTTGGTGCAATATCATCTTTCGTGTATCCGTCTGGTAGAGGCATGTCAAATACAATAGGTGGGTTCACAGGTTTATATCTCAAGTTACAAGTTGAAGCGTTTATGTAAATCGTGTGACCGTCGGTCGTAACACCATATGCTGCAACAAACAGTATAGTACAATGAAAATACAGGGAATACATTACACTGCAAGTGTACACCCCAGAGTTGCCCTTATGCGTCCTTTTGCGTGTATATACGCATAAAAATGGCAGAGGGATGCATAAAAATGAACCCTCTGCATCCCCGAGGATGCACGAGGGACGCAGTGAAAAAGTGTAACGGAAACTGGTAACTTTGCGTGTGCTTAATTATCGATTATATTATCGTGTGTATATTTATTTGTGCATGTTTTTACTTTAAAAAATATACCTAATGTATTGTGTGTTCAATAAAAATGAACTTACTGCGTTGTTTAAGACTATGATTTGTTGTATGTTTTCTTGCACAGCTCAAAGTTGTTAATGCCCATAAATCAGATTCAACCACCACATTTAATTGTAAACACAATCCCCAAATCATCCTTAGTATTCCATTTGATCTCATTTTTATAAATAATGAGTTTACAAGACCGATGTTAGTCGCCTTGTTTGGCCTACAAGTTGCAAACATACCCGCCATGTTTCTGTCTGTTGTGCTAAATGTCAGTGTGACGTGTCAGTATTTGATTGGATAACAGTGGAATCTCCCTCTAGAGGAACTCACGCTTGAGAAATCCAATACAACTGATCAAGCGTATACAAACGTGTCTGGGCGTCTTAACCCTTTCACAGATCAGAACATTGGACAGATCACAAAGTTGTTATCACTAATCTGCTGAATATTTTGAAATTAATTTGCGCATGCCTACTTGCCTAAAGCAGCAACGACTTACAGGCAAAATATTTTTTTCTATTTACTTATCAAAATATCTAAATGGATGAAGGAATATATGGAAGACATAGTGATATCTTTTACATTTGAATGGGTATTTGACGGATTAGCGGCCGTGTCTTTGTATTGCTGTTTGAATAACGATATCAATACGCGCTATAAGCCGTCTTTTATTTAGCAATAGCGGCTGCTTGATTGACTGATGGAGTAGGGTTTATAATGTTTAACAATACTCAATCGTTAGGTGTTCCCAATTTCTCATCTAAAAAGCTCATCCCAGCAGCGATGTTCAACGATATCATCGATCTACAGGTAGGCATACGTTAAAATATTGATTTTTTTTTTCCAAACAGCATATACATGTAGCTCAAAGCTCCCCGATACAAGCGTTCTTATTGGATACACGCCAATGCGTTATCTATGCTTCAACCAATCAGCAATCGCGTTACATAGTTACTCCCTATGAATTAGACATATCCGGTTATTGGCTGATATATTTTCACTAATTACGCAGTTTAATCTGATTTATACAGATTATTTTTGATAAATTATTGTTTTGTCTGATCTTAGCCTATGTATTCCACTATATTTAGTCATTCCAGTTACATTATAAAAAATATGAGCGAATTATATCGAAGTAGGTCAAGTCGTCCTTGAGCAAACTTGGCCCAGATCCTCGTAATTTTTCAATTCGTCCAAAGTCAAGTTAGGGTTTTATAGAAAAACTAATGCAGTGGTCTTTGCTAATTACTAATGTAGTGGTCTTTGGAAATGTTAATCATACAAGGTTGTCAATGTAGGTTGATTGCTTTATCAGACAACAAACAAGTACACTGCTTTAATTTATTGTTTATTGACATGCAGTTCAAATGTTATTAGTTAAATATGCAATGGCCATTTCAATAGATCAATTTTAGCCACCATTGTAGATCACAGAATACATATTTTTGAAAATTTACTAGAGCTGGGCGGTATTGGCATTGGGATGACGATAACGGTATCTGTGAAAAATACCGCGATAACTACTAATATCGCGGTATTTGGAATAATTTTGGATATGATAGGGTTAATATGGCCAATCTATGAATAGGCATCCTTTTTAGATGTATAAACAAACAAAGCCTACAATTTGTATTATATTTGTTTCAGCACCAAATAAAATATTTTTTCTCGCCTTTTTGCGTTTTTACTTTGTCATTGTGAAGAGGAAGATGCGCATAAGTGTCCTTAACTCTGTCACTGTGTGCTCAGGAATCTCCAAGGGAAATCCCACGGGTCCAATCTGATTGGTTAAAGGCATCAAGTATCTTTCATCGGTTTTAACCAAGTCACAATCGGGTGCAGTGTTTAGTGGAGCATTCACGATCAGCTGTTTTTATTATTACTATTGAAAGCTTATAATGAATTCTCTGCGAGGAAGACCACGCGATTAGGCACATGATCAATTAATGGACAAACCAGGTCTGATCAGCTCCGCGTGTGTATGCGTGTATAAAGATAACAAAATGACCTGAATTTTTTTTAGCAATAAAATAGAGAATGTAGAATTGTAGATAAGAATCGTCGGTCACTGATTAAATTATTATACTTGACGTGCAAAATTCTGGTACTGAATGGTTAATTATTGAAAATGGTCAAGTTTTATAAGGAATTGACTAATCAACCCCACCTGCCCGCCCAGCCCCCATTCCACCCCTTTAGAACATTGTCGACCTATTGACTGCGGCATGAAAGTCAATCACACACTACATCCTATAAACTGGACTTACCGGAGTGTGTGAAAATAAATAATCATCAGCTATTTATACAGATTATTTCAAAACAATTTGACTCAAAGTTGTTGCTGTCGATGTCAGTAACAACTTTTGGGTCATAACGTTTTCAAACTAATCAGCCCTTTATTTATTATTTCCTTTAAATTATATTTCCATAAACCCTCTGCATTCGTCTTGAAAGTGGTTAAATCATAGCCCTATAGATCGATGGCGCAATAGTCGCCTGAGCCAATGACCCTGAACGCGTGAAATTAGTGAATACAACACATTCCACGCTATAAGATCTGCTGTCTTCTAGAAAAGATGATCTAAGAGGTTATTAGTTATTAATAACTTGTCCGATTTTAGCTAAATATTTTGGAGACAATTTGATTGGAAATTATTGTCATGGCGCAATAAGTTTTAATCAAATCATTTTCAATATAATCAGCCGGGTTTGTTTCATTCATATTGCGGCTGCCTTTAGCGCATTCAGCATATCAATGGTATTACTGGTAAAGACTGATCACTACTCACCCAAGCGTACATTTATACACACGTGTGGGGTGAATTATTCTTGAACAAGCGAAGAATAGAGGGATTACAGTTATGGCTTCGCCGGTTTAGTTAGATCGCTTGAATTCGTCATAGTTAGCGAGTGAATTTATCCCGCTAGGATATTTGGATGGTCGTTGTTTTATTTATTCCCTTGTAATGACGTCAATCGCGTCATCAGCTATGGAAAGCGAAGGTGGTATTCCAATAATATAATCAAAACGAGGCTGAGTTAAGTATATTTGTGCTCTGTAAATAGTAAATAATATAGATTGCATATTTATATACATATATATTTTTATATATTCATATACTCATATTCTGTCTGTCATGTACATATTTCACGTCACTTGATGTTTGGTTATATCTATATGTATGTAGATTCATGCCAATAAAATATTCTGATTCTGTTTTACAAATGGCGGCTATTTTGCGTATTCGACGTTGTCAGCAACTACAATTTTCAGATTTAACTTATCTTCATTGGAACAACATTTAATTGAGCATGGAAGGATAACTATACTAAGAACAGTAGGGCTATGTATATAACACATGGACATATATTTACTGCAACAATAGTGCCGAAAATGATTGCTTTTGACTACCATGAATACGGAAATGAAGAGACCAGACTCGTCAAATTCCCATGAAATGCTTTATCATCAAATTATTACAATATATAAATTGTCAATACCGCCACTGACGGTATTTGACGATATTGGCGGTTTTTAGAAATGAGACGATAACGATAACAATAACAATAATATCGCGATTTTCCCGGTTTTATCGGGAAACCGCCAAGCTCTAAAATTTACCACAAGAATGACTGGCACTGTTTAGACCCAGTCATTCCACTGTTAAACTTTCAAAAATAGGTATTTTGGTGACCTATAACGGTGGCCAAAAGTGTTAAGTGCTAAAGGTCAATAAACTATGCATAATTAATATTCTCTATATATACATTAACAGTATTTACACAATGTCATAACTAGTGCTTTCAACATGTTTAATAAAGTGCTTTATAATTAGATCAATGTGTTGTGTTTATTTTAAGATATTTCAGATGAGATCTCCATGGGACACCCAGATTTTACAGTGGGACCCCCAAATCTGAGTGTGGGGTCCTTGGGATCCCCAAAAATCAGATGTGGGCAACACTGGTACACCCTGATGGCATGGAAAAGCTGATGCACATGTGCACGCAAGCATGCACACACACGCACACACACACACACACCTATGGATGCGCATACATAACCATGTAAATTGTATTCGATGCGTCAACCCAAAAATTTGACATATGGACACAAACAAGTGTAGTTGTGGGTTTCATAACTAGCAAATCTAATATTTGTTTATTGAATCAAAATATTTCTTTATTGAATGTCTATTTTCAGGCCAAGATGGTGATTTTTGAAAATTTACCACTGGAATGCCTGCCTCGATAACTGAGCCAGGCATTCCAGTGGCAAATTTTCAAAGATAGGCTTCTCCTGGCCTGCAAACGGACACTCCTCAAGACCACTGCAAAGAGACTGTTATAGTCCAGTTTAACCACTAAAGAGCTAAGGGATATTAAGTTGAAAAAGTGAAACTAATTTGACTGGAAGCGGCTCCCTTTACAGATTCTACTCAAATTAGATTCATAATATTCAACACCTTATTCGTACAGTTGTTTTGTAATTGAAACACTGAAACTTTCAGGCATTAAATAGTTAAGAAAATTATTTAAAAGATTGAATTGCACGTGTTTTCTGAAAATTACACACTGAACTATTGACCGTAACTTTGATATTTTTTGTCATAATACACAACTAGTAGTATGAGGTCGGTCTGTCTGTCTGTCCGCCCGTCCATCGATCAATCCGTCCCTCAGTCAGTCTCTCTGCCTGTCTGTCTTGCTGTCTGTTAAATTTTTACATTTCTAACAAAGCTGCAGATTACGTAAATTTAAAAGCACCCATATCACTAAGCTATTGAATATTTTGAAACTAATTTGACTGGAAACTGTTGCTGCCTTAGACAATTGAGTTTCAAAACATTCAATATAAAATTACATGTGGTATGTAACATTCAGCTGAAAGGGTTATCTATGGTTGGTGGATCATAAACAGTGGAAAGATTAGCTAAAATAGTGAGGCTATTGGAGGCATCCGGTCTGTCACTCAAGTATATGACATCATAATCAAATGTCACATGTTACATTTGTAGCTGACATCGTAATCAAAATGACATGTCACGAAAGTGGAAAACGCTGTCACAAAGGTGTGCAAATTGTATGCCTTTGGTAAAGCTCCAATTTAATAAACATTGTACTGAATATTTTGAAACTAAGTTGACTTGGAGCTGTTGCCGTTTCAAAATAATCAACAATTTACCTGTATACCTAATACATTTAAAATTAGTTTCTGGGAAGTCAGAATTCAAAGTTTTGAATTGTTCCCAACACACGTACAAAGGGGGCGGAACTTAGCAGTTAACATTGACGGGGCAAAGCTAGAAATCTAGGTGGACAGACAGACGGAAAAAAGCAAAATGTAATCTTTATAAACCGTGCCAGCAGTAGCTTTAGCATGAGTAATCTATTGTATAGGACAAGGGAAAGCAACTCACCCTCATGTATATGTCCAAACACATGATAACTGGGTTTGACGCGTTTCTGAATTGTACTGAGTAACTCTACGCAGCCAGCTCGCATGTGACTACTACACAGGTCACCGTGACCTGCGAAAATAGAACATCAAGCAGTGTAACAACTGACAACATCGGCGCAATAACCAAATTTGTCAAATGAGCAAGCTTTCATCCCATTGCATAACATTCATTTAAATTAAATCACTAACCATCATTTTCAGTGATGAAGATTAGTGGTGGCCCATGGCTACAAGATTTTAGGCTGGTCTACCAAAATTTCAAACTCACTAGCCTAGGTGGAGACCTAAATTTGTCCATTCATATTTTAAGATTGTGAAGAGGAAATCATTTTAGATATCTTCCAACTCTATTGCAAGTAGAGCCAGTTTCATTAAAACGTTCAATCTTTAAAAAGTAATTTTATATGTACATAGCATATTCTGTTGAATATTTTGAAATTAATGTGTGATTGGAAGCCATTGCTATTTAATTAAGCCTTTAACTCTCAAATTTATTCAAGAAAATGTCTATTTGCAGATCAAGAGCCCACTTTTCATAATTTACTACTGGAATGACTGGCTCAGTTATAGAGCCAGTCATTCCAGTAGTAAATTTTCAAAAATAGTCTTCTCTTAGTCTGCAAATGGACATTTCTCAAGACCACGACATAAGCATTTTTTGGGCTGATATGAGGGATAAAGGTTTACTATAATGCTTGAGTTGGTATTTACAAAGATTCTGTAGTCTGTATAGCTTACAACAATACATATTTTCAACAGAATTTACAGAAATGGGGCAACCTGGAAGTACAGTCTGGCAACCTAATTTAAATGGCATACTTGCCCTGGGGGGGGGGGGGGAGGGTAATAAAATATATTTCTATTTTTCGAGCCCTGACTATCTGCTTACGTTAAAATCTTTTACCATCGAACATGAAATCTTGACTTGGCTGAATTAACTCTTATCACTCTATATTCTATCTTTTACTGTGTCAATAGCAAAGAAACTGGTGTACATTTTTCAACAATTTTGGTGGACGATGTTGCTGTCTACGACAGCACCATCTTCCACCAAATTTGTTGAAAAATGAACACCAGTTCATCTATTAATTTAATTTGACATCAGAGTGGTAAGGGTTAAAACACTTAACCCTTTCACTGATGAATTCCTCATATCTGATTTCCAATGCTACCATACAAAACTGTTGAATATTTTGAAATTAATTTGACTGGAAACCATTGTTGCCTACTTTCCAGTCAAAATAATTTCAAATTATTCAATAGAATAAATTTTATATCGCAAAAAAATTAACTCATTTTCAGGCATGTCAAGGACTTGTTGGTGAAAGGGTTAATATAGAATATTAGCAAGAAGCCTAGAACCCAAACAATCTTTAGCATAAAATATTTACCAGCTCAAAATACTGTTAACATGAAACTTAGATAGATACATGTAACCCTGGCTAACCATTCACCTGTTCCATAAAATCTGTATCAGAACCAACAGAAACTGGTCACCATTTCAGTGATCAAGATTGGACAGGAAGATTTAATTTTTTTCCGTAATGAATCTGCATTTGCATCTGCATTTGGAGGCCAAGAGAAGGCTATTTTTGACAATTTACTGCTGGAATGACTGGCTCCGTTAAATCGAGTTAGCCATTCCTGTGGTAAATTATCAAAAATGGTCTCCTCTTAGCCCGCAAATGAAGTTCTCAAGACTTCTTCGGGGATGATCGATGTCTGACTTGGCCATTATAGAGTTCAATCAAAATCTTATTACGATAGTTGAAGGCAACGGAAACATGGAATGTGTAATCTTAAAGCCTCGATTAAAGCCGTTATGGTGAAACAGAAATGTAATCCACAGTAATTTGTATGAGTATATATGATAAACCAGACTGTGAGCTCACCAAGAGGGGGCCCATGAGTCATCACTATCTCTGTATCAGAGGGGATTTTGTTCCAGACGTCTAAGCATGGCTGGCCACGAGGCAGGTTGAAGCCCCAGCTACAAAACTCTGGCTGCCTGAAAAATTAATACAAGAATTCTGCAGAATTAAATGACTCGTCTGTCCCCTGTTGACCTTTGACCTTGTGACCTCCATGTTATCATGCTGCTTCCTAACATTACAGGTAACCATGTATTCAAGTTTAGGTCCAATAGGATTAACCAATCCTGAAATATAAATGATTTACTGAATAGAAAAACTTATGGTTGAAAAAGCAGAGGTCAAATAGCAACATTAGAATGGCCTAGACCTTTGACCTGGTGACTTCCATGTCACCATCCTGTATCCTCTTGGGATAAGCAACCATGTACTCAAGTTGTGTTCCATTAGGGTTAAGCAATTCCAAAATATAACAAGATTTGTTAAGCCAAGAAACTTCTCATTGAAAAATAAACAAGTTTTGTAGAGGTAAGAATGACGTGGACCTTCAATGTTCTGTCTTCAGTGTCAGCATGTTGCTTCATAACATTATAGGTAACAATGTATCCAAGTTTAGTTCCAATAAAACAAGAGGCCCAACGGGCCTATATCACTCACCTGGAATTATTGGCCACTGGCAAAAGTGAACAATAGAATCATTTTAACAAGATGGCCACTAAAAAATTGATCGACGAAATTTGACAAATTAAGTTCCTTCGAGCAAACTTGGTTCAGCTGTTGTCCTAGATGATCAATCTTTCATGAGTTTTCAATCGATCACCAACGTGGCTTCGGCGAAGACTTTTACAGACGTTTCTAAAAATTGGCAAAAATACAAGATGACCACCGGCTCGATCCGTTCAACGGTTCTGGAGGTCGTTTTCATGAAACTTATGTCATCCAAGACGGCCGCCAAACCTTTGGCCAATCAACTTCACTTGAACAAACCTCATTTCAACTGTTGCCCTAGATGTTTCATGAGTTTTGAATAAATCCCCAAAGCTGTTTCATTATTTTTAAAGGCAATTTTAAACATTAACTAAATCCAAGATGGCCACCAGCCAAATTGGTCGATCGACATACTTTGAACAAACTTGACTTTCCTTACCCTATGAAAAATCTGTCCAGTGGTTCTTGAAGTTGTTTAAAGAAAAAGTTGGCGGACAAATGATGGATGGACAATGGACAGACAGACGATGGACACTTGCCATAGCATAAGCTCACTTCGCTTCTCAGAGCAGGTGAACTAATAAACAAAAGCATTACCTTGGTAAGAAGCGAGTGTTTATATTGCTGCCTACAACTGGAAATAAGGGTGGTGTAAGCTGTTGCTCTCTATTATATAACAGCAACAGCACTGTCTATGACAGCGTTCAGCAACAGTGTTTACAAACTGTACACCAGCCTGCCTTTGTAATAATTAATCATTTGACATCAGTGTGACAAGAGTTGAATAGTCTCGTTGAAAACTGTTGCTGCACTTGACAGTAACAGATATCATTAGCAAAACCATTTTTAAAATGACCATGCTACATGCATCGCTATCAAACAAAACTTGCCAATACAGCAATACTGAGCTAAATGTATTGTCACCGCCAAATTTGAGTTTCCCACCAAATCAGGCCTCCAAGGAAAAACTTTCCAAACCCCAATTTATCCATGCACAAGAAAAAATTGTTTTTTCTGCAAGAATATGGACAACAAACGTGAATTCACTAGCACACACACGGGTCTAAAATACAGATGTACAGTCAAAACTTACTGCGATACACGCAATGTTATTTACCTACTCACATGCACACACTGTCACAAACAGTATGTGGGGGAAATAAAACGTGAGTTCCACGTACGAGTGAAAGAACATTTAAGGGATATCAAAAAACACAAAGATACCCCCGTTGCAAAACATTTTAATTTACCCAACCATACTGGACAAAATGTGTCCTATAAAATTATACATGTTCTCCCTCACGATCCTGAGGACATCGATAAAACTTATATCAGGAAAGAACAAGAGAAGTACTGGATACACCAACTACACACGTTGGACCCCATAGGGATTAATCATGCAGATTGGTGATTCCAAAAATCTTAGTTGTTCTTTAAAACTAATTAGAATCACCAAACTCCATGCCATGGAAACCCTTCTATGACGTCGTAATAGATGTCTACCTCTAAACATCACACTGACCATTACGTTCGCTCCTTTCCACGTTATAAACATAGAATCAGTTAGCCAACAGTCTCATACTCACCTGTATGGACAAATTTCAGTGTAAAAAGTGCAATGCACAATTTGCTCAACGCACCGGGCTAAGAAGGCACATAAGAGTCATACACGAACTGAGTGGCTTCTGGAGCTGCAGTTATTGCAGGATCAGCTTTACACGTTTAGAGGAAGCCAGAGGCCACTGTGAAAAAATTTATTTTCAAAACATCAGATCAAAGAACTTGTTCGAAAGGCCAGCAACACTAGAGTGATCAAAATCAGAGATTACTCTAGTTTCAGGATACCTGTCCCTCCACCAAGACCGACTACTCCAGCAACCAATGCCACTGTCACAGAATCTCTCTCTGGAGATAGACAGGTAACACAGGAAGTGAGCACACCCACCGCCGAACAACCAAACGAGGTACACACACCAGCCAAAACACCCACAGAATCAACTGGGATCGAACATACCACCAACATTTCATCTGAGCCATCCTTTCACACACAGACAGAAGATAGTGGACCTCTTCCACAAATCACAGAGGAGGAGGCCGATCATATCCACACGCAGTACGTAATCCATATTCCTGAGGGTAGTATACCATGCACCAGTAACACAACAGACGATGAACTCTTCTCTTTCTCTTTGTCGAAACTGGTTTAACCGACACAGTAACATACCTCACTCCTGGACTAGAACCACGTCTAGTCACAGACCGGGGAACTGACCCGTAGAGAGGTAAGCTTAAACGCACTCAACACTTACTCTTTTAACCCTTCATACAGGATAAACTAATCTGACTTCTATTTTTCTCTGATGACTATAACCACACAAAGTACGAAATGCCATAAATCCGAATCATTCCACTTAAGGTTATCCAACAAAATGGAAACAACTATTACAATTTTCCGGTTACACAACAAATGACTTTAACGGTTACACAACCTAGAAGTCAAAAATTTCCGGCTACCAACAAACAGACAATTGGTAAATTCCGGTTACAAGATGTTAAATCCGGTTACAAAATCAACATTTCCAGTTACAAGCATGAAATTCTGGTTACATGTACCCGGATTTTTACTCGTCCCGGTTACACCAAGGAGCAACTGTAACCGGCCCGAGAGTATAAAAGCAGGCGCAAAACACTGCACTGACATTCGGATTTCGATCCAACTGATCAGCATTAGAAAATCTTTAGAAGTTTTCATGACCAGTCAAAACCCAGGAAGCCATGTTACATGAGATGCGAGTGCATCCTCTGGAATCCGTCTTTAATGCATCAGTGCCCTCACAAACCCAGCCAACCCCACATGAAAAACTGGCGGGTGGGCCGGGCATGTAACACTGCTTCCTGGCTGATTGGGCAGAATCAAGGTCAACCTTCAAACTTACTCCTTCAGGTAAG
The DNA here is from genome assembly GCA_034401795.1 of Chaetoderma sp. LZ-2023a. Taxonomy (NCBI): domain Eukaryota; kingdom Metazoa; phylum Mollusca; class Caudofoveata; order Chaetodermatida; family Chaetodermatidae; genus Chaetoderma; species Chaetoderma sp. LZ-2023a. The sequence goes on from CM067365.1 coordinate 51,025,082, forward strand.
TTCTCGCTTAACCTTAATATTCTACCCAGTCAGCACTCAGCAGTGTTCCATGAGATTTTAAAGTTGTGAGGGCATCTAATCACACTAACTAGCGGCACATATTAGATTATAAAAATAATTATATACATTGCCAATGTATTCACAATCACAAAATGCCTATTCTCGAAGTAATCCATCTGGAAAAGAGAAATCTGCTGCTCCTTGCAAAGGCTTATTATAGAATCGAGCGAACATGGCCTTGTTCGACCACCCTGCTGTATCCAAAATGCAGGACAACTCTACTCCTTTCCTATGTGCAGCTGAAACCGCAGCTGCTCGCACACTGCGAGGTTTAAATATCTCTATATTAATATTAGCTTGTTTCATAGCTAACTTAACCCATCGAGAAATAGTATCTCTACTAACAGCTTTTGTGGCTTGATTGTACTAATGAAAAGCTTAGTCGCTTGTCTAATTGTTTCAGTTCTATTTAAATAAACTGATAATGTATGAAAAACACAGTCTAATATCATCCGGAAAAACAGGAAGTACAATCTTCAAACTCTCATTACCTATTCTTGCTTGTTTGAAATTATTATGTAAATAAAAAACATATTTATCTGGAAAAACAGTCATATTATTAATTGCCCTCTTTGTGCGGACACTAAAGTTAACAAAGTGACAGTCTGCAAAGTAAGATCATACAGAGACAATGATTCAACCAATGGCTGCTCTCTAAATACATTGAAAATTAAACTCACATCCCAAATATATGAATATCTCGGCCGAGCCGGACATTTAGCAGTCACCCCCTTCATAAATGTAATTACCAAAGGATGTGACCCAATAGGATTTGATGATGCAACAACCAAAAAGGATGAAAGGGCACTACGCACTGTATTCATAGCACAATAGCCTAAACCATCCTCAAATAATAAAGTCAGAAAATTTAAAGTATTATTAACTTCTCCTGATAACACATTAATCTGCTTATCAGAACAAAACGATATCCATTTATTGACATATGTTAATTATTGCTTGATCGTAGATTTTCTCCACGAACACATGACTAAACCAATTGTTTGATCTGAATGCCCCTGATCTAACAATGCTTTCCTGATACATAGCAAGCCATCAGTTTCAATTTGTTCCCCCTCGGATGGACACTCTCCTTGTGAGGTAATTTGATCAGGTCTTCGGTCCACTTCAAATTCAGCAATTTCGCTATCAGGGCCCCGCTTCAAAATTAGATACCAGGTCTGGGATGGCCAATCTGGAAGCACCAGAATCCCTGAAGCCTGGTTCAGTTCTATTTTTCGTAATGTCTGACTCAAAATTCTGAAAGGAGGGAATGCATAAAAACAAAAATTAGACCAATCTAAAGTAAAGGCATCAACTTCATGTGCCTCTGGATCTGGAATTCACGACACAAAAGGTTTGATCTGAAAATTCAGTCTAGAGGCAAAGAGGTCAATGTCAGGGACTACAAAATGATCAACAATCCTGTCAAAAATGTTTGTATCTTCGATTCTGTTGTGTCATCATACTCCATAGATTTTAAATCTGCTACTAAATTTAACTGTCCTGGCAAATGAGCTGCCATAAGCTACATTTTTCTCTCTCTGCACCAGAGCCAAATCTCTTTTGCCAGATTGTCGCATAATTTAGACTGTGATCCACCCATGTGGTTAACATAAGCCACAGCTGTTGTATTATCCAATTTAATTTCAATGTGTACATTGTTGAACTCAGAACAGAAAGACTTTAGTCCAAGAAAACCTGCTTTGAGCTCCAAAAAATTAATATGATGTCCCGTTTCTTCCATTGATCACCTGCCTCCGATACTCTGACCATTATCTGTCTGGTCTACACTTGTGAATACTGTCCCCAAACCTTCTTTAGAAGCATCCGTTGTAAGGCAGAACATGCATTTACCATGATTAATATGCCTAACTTCCGTTTTAACATTGTCTAGCCACCAATGAATTTCTTCACTAGCCGCTTCAGACAATATCATTATCTGATCAAAATCATCTGCCATCTCATACAGAGATTGGCATTTATCCAATTCCAACTTTCTATAAAATAAAGGACCCAATTCCACTGCTGTGAAGGCAGAAACCAATAATCTAATCAGTTCTGCCACAGTCCTTATAGACAAAGATTTTGAAGACAAAACATCACATTTATCTAACAACTTCACCTGCATTTTAGCAGTCATTATGACAGTCATTTCTAATGATTTCAAAATAAACCCAAGATGTTCTAACTCCTGAGTTGGTTGCATAACCGATTTCTCATAATAAACAAGGAAGAAAAGAATCATCTATGTAACCAGAGGACATGTGTCCTAGTTTCCTTAAATATGCATACACAGGCTTAAGCAATTTTGTAAAAATTCTAGGGGCTGAACTCAAGCCATTTGGCAAAGCAGTAAACTGAAACAACGTATCATTCCATTTAAAGCGCAAAAATCTGCGAAAATACTTGGCCACTGGGACAGAGAAATACGCATTTCACAAATCTATAGAGGCCATAAAACAATTAGGTCGAATGAGACTAATAACGGACTCAATAGTGTCCATTTTAAAATGATGATATTCTAAAAACTGATTGAAATCTGACTAATTGAGAATAAGTCTTGAAGACCCATCTTTCTTAGCCCTAATAAAAATATTTGAAATAAACTCCAAATCTGAATGGCAAGTCTCCTCAACAATACCTTCTTTAACGAATGACGTCATTAAATCACCTATAATTTGTGATTATAATTTTCAGCTGAAAAACGGGTTTGGCTTATAAACCAGAAAAGGCATACTATCGAAATCCACTACTGGCCCCCCGCCACCGTTTTCAAAATAAACGTGTCAGAAGTTAAAACTTTCCAATCTTCCAAATGATATTTAATTGTACCAGCCCGAAAAATTGATTCATTAGTACCCAAATTTGTATCAATTACCTGAATTGGATGTGCAAAACCTACTACCTCCTCTATTCCTTCTGGCCTTGATGTTGATGCCTGGGCCTCTGGCCTTGTCCTCTCCCCCTCAGGTCCAGCCCTGGGCCTGGGGCTTGACCTAAAAAATCTCCCCTGAATTTATTCAGGAACCCACATCCCCTAGGGGGGTAATGGTGAAAACGGGAATCTCCCCAAGGGTAAAAATTTCCCCTAAACAAAATCGGAGACGGACCAGCTAATTTATTAGCTACTTTGTTCGTCACATTCATGTCTTTCAAGTGCGCAACGAGATTCTCGCCATATAGCTCTTTAGAGGTGTCTGCACCTGCAGAGCAAAGGCCTCTATATGCGAGATTTAACTCGCTCTTCTGTTCCTCCCGCCGCCGCTGACACATCTGATTAGCATTACTGTTATGCACTAAGCTATCCACGAGCGAGGTTATTAATTGCGACATAGTGGCTGGAGACAAGCTCTCGCCTGACCTCCTTGCTCGAACGAGTATATCAGCGCATGATGGCTACCATGGCCTGAACGATGGGATTCTGTACATGCTGAAATTTAATATCTTTTGACCTGGTGGCTGGCCACAATTTGTCCCAAATTTCCAGGTTAACGCGCGAAACTACCAGGCTGCCACAATTTTCCGGCCTAACATACGCCGCTAATTTTTCTTTAAGTATGTCTTCCGGCAACTTTTTGCTAGAAAGATTAGAAAGGATTTGCGCTAGTTGATTATACACTTTCTGGCCCAAACATTCCGATGTATCATAAAATTTTTCAAGATCCGCCAGCACTTGAATCTCATCCGGTTCGGGGTGAATATTAACCACATCAGCGTCAATAAGTGCCGAATCCTCAGATTCAGCAACGTAATTACGGTCATTTTCCATCACACGGTCAACGAATCATTTCATCTGTTCAGTTAAATTAGAGAACTGGCGTGCTGCCCGATGCCGCCATTATACGCATTCCATTGTTTTAATTAACAAATTAATCAAGGTCAATTAAACATAACTACAAAGTCTGACGTTGTAAATCCACAAAACTTTCACCCCACTTCTTGACTAAATCACACATCACATCAAAACACATTTCATACAATTAAAAACAACATTTAACAACTTTTATAACTTTATCAAAAACTTTCAATAATATTTTTAGACTGATCCATTGGAAGCCAAAGGCACACTGATTCCAGAGGATGCGCGCGCATCTCATGGAACACTGCTGAGTGCTGATTGGGTAGAATCGAGGTCATTCATTATGATGTCATTCTACACATCACGTAGTTGATTATGACGTCATATGATGGGCGGATACGCTGGAAAGGTGAATTGTCTTGAGCAATATCTATTTGCAGACCAAAAAGACTATTTTTGAAAACTGACCACTCGAATGACTGCCTCGATAACTATGAGAAAATCTAAATTCTCTTGAACAAATTTGAGGGTTAAAGGGTTAAATACAAGTTCCTACAAATTCAGAATGAAATGGACTAATGTTGAACATAAGTGCATATATAGTTACCATGGAGATCCATAAATCTTGATGCCGCACACCTGTATTGATTCATCTACTAGGTAGGTACAATTTGTCAGTAGCTCAGCAGGATGACATAAACCTCGTGATTCAAGAAAATCCTCGAAAGACTTCTTTCTAATACAAAATCTTCGATCCAAATCTTTGCGGGATTCACCGACCATCTGTGGGTCAAAGGTTAGATCATGATTGCCTGCGATGACGAGTTTGTGTTTATGTGGAAGTGTACCTGAAGTAAACATAAATGTCATAAGAAACATTCCACATTTATCAATTTTCATCCTTTTATGGTCAAAGCCAGCCCAAACCAGCTTCTGTAGTGGTCTTGGAAAATGTCTATTTGCACACTAAGATAAGACTATTTTGAAAAACTTACCATATCCAGTCAGTAATTCCAGTGATAAATTTTCTATAATTTTCTCTTGCTCCAGATATGGACATTTTCTATGAGAAAATTTAAATTTTCTTGAACAAATTCGAGGGTTAAGGACTAAGAGCCAAACCTTGCTCTCCTTAATTCATGGGTTTGATGTTTACACATTAACCCTCACCTCTCTGATGTCAATATTCTATCTTTTACTGCATCAATAACAAAGAAACTGGTGTACATTTTTCAACAATTTTGGTGGACGATGGTGCTAATCATTACGTCATAAATGATTCTATACTGGCCGTCTTTAACTCTTAATAGTCTGACACGTTGTACAAATTGCATGCCTTTACTATTTAATAAACACGCTGCTGAATATTTTGAAACTATTTGACTGCCCGCTGTTACAGACAGCAACACCACCCAGTCAAATTAGTTTCAAAATATTCAACAACTTACCTGTATAGTTTTCTGGAAATTGATAGTCATGGAGTTCATAGATCAATCGATCCCAACATGATCGCGGTGTGGCGGAGGTTAGCTAGAGATGGGCGGGGCATGGCTAAAAATGGAAAGGTCCATTCTGTCTTGACTATACAGATGTATAAACAATGTATTCATGTGCTAGACATATAGGCAATGTCAGATGTATACATGGCTGGCTTGAACACTAAAGGATTAACCCTTTAATGGTTATGCCGGCCAAAACCGGCCTCTCTTATGGTCTTGTGGAATGTCCATTTACAGGTCAAGAGAACCGAATTTTTGAAAATTTATCACGGGAATGGATGGCATCGATAACCGAGCCAGTTATTCCAGTGATAAATTTTCTAAAATTGTATTCTCTTGGCCTGGAAAAGGGCTTTCAATAGACAGATATTTACATTTTTTGTGACCAAATTTTACCATTAAAGGGTTAAATGAATTGATCCTGGTGTCTAGTATTTCATCTTACCTAAATATGTATTAAATTTCTCTACATCATGAGGCAGGCCAACAGTCGTGATATCTCCAGCATGAAGGAGAACATCACCCGGTGGGACAAAGTTCACGAGTCGTTCAATCTGAGCGTGCGTGTCAGAAATACACACAAATCTCACCGTATCAGGTGATATTGGAGTTCGTGCATCCATAGGCTTTACTTCATCAACTTTAAAATGTTTACTTCCTCGAAGTTTGGACAATGCCTTTATCGGATTATGAGTGTATTTATTTACAGTAATCACACAGTCTTTTTCTCCCTCGTCTTCTTCTCTCTCATCAGCACTATTCATCTTGGAGTGTAACTTTCTGATTTGCTTGAACATGTATACGGTTTACTACCTACATGCAAACTGTCAAACACATTCTATGGTATGTCGTATTTCTTAGTTTGAAGTGAATCGTCTCACTCTTATGATCTAATGTTCTATTTCTGCAACGCTGAAACAAAAAGAATATATTTATAATGCATAAAGTGCACCTCAGAAGTAAGTTTAACCCTTTAATGGTCAAATTTGGTCACGAAAATTTAAATAACTGTCTATTGGAAGACCTTTTCGAAGCCAAGAGAACACAATTTTTTGAAAATTTATTACTGGAAAGACTGGCTGGGTTATGGCGTCAGTCATTCCAAGTGATAAATTTTCAAAAATTGTATTTTCTTGACCTGTAAATGGGCATTCAATAAGACCAGAGGCCGGTTTTGGCCGGCATGACCACTAACCCTTTAACACTTATACATGTATCAGCCAAAAGTGGATTCTGCAGTGGTCTTGAGAAATGTCAATTTGCAGACATTTTCTTTGAAAGAATTTAAATTTTCTTGAACAAATTCAAGGCTTAAAGGGTTAAACGTTTCCAAAACAGAAACATGTTAATTAGTAACACTTAGGCAGCAGTCTTCCAATTTATTTATGTTCAAAATATTCAACAGTACTTTTTTTGCTTTTGGACACATGTTATTTCTGAGCTGTACTGTATATGTGTGTATTACAAGTGGCAGTATTTTGTCAGGAATCCGTTAGCGTGAAGACGCCCACATTCATGAGAATCTATATTCATAGGTGTACATGGGAATTTAATAGTAATCTTATAAGTGCTCACCTGAATTTGATTCTTAAGATTGTTAAAGCAGGGTTCATACACCTTCTCAGGGTTCATACACCTTCTCAGGGTTCATACGTACACCTGCTCAGGGTTCATACACCTTTTTGTGTTTGAAATTACATGACGTTTCCATGAAATTTCATGACCAAATTTAACAAATTCCATGACCTCTATGAATTGATATCTAAGAGATTTGTGTTTATGACGATGCTACATAAACCTACGATCTGACTTTATTCTGGAAAATTTTGAATATTGTGTCTTGTAATGACCAATCAAAAGCTTTGTTTTGTTAAGTGGGTGCCATAATTGTATTGCATAGAGGTGACGGTGGGAATTTATGCTAACAGATTTCTTTTATTTTGCATGATTACCATTTTCCATGACTTTTCCATGACCTACATGTATGGTAAAAAAACCTGATTTTCCATGACTTTCCAGGCCTGGAATGTTAATTTTCAAATTCCATGACCAGTACAAACCCTTGCCTTCTGGAGAATGAAATTCCAAACTTCTTCCATCATGGCCATGCCTTGAGAGTCTACGGTTTGAATTACATGTAACTCTTTAACACGGAGTCTGGTCAAACTCAGCTTCTACAGTGGTCTTGACAAATATCAATTTGCAGACTGATAGACTATGATTGAAAATATAACACTGGAATGACAGGCTAGAAAAGCGGTAAATTTTCAAAAATACTCTATCCATCTGGAAATTGACATTCTAGAGGCAGTTGGAATTTTCTTTAAGCCTTACCACTCTGATGTCAAGATTCCATTTTTTACTCTGTCAATATCTAGTTCTGTTCTGAAATTCCCCTCAGATACATGTAGATATTGCAGGAAATGTCCCAATGGGAGCAAAGCCGCGTGGTAGACCTGTAAGTAGTATTAATATAGTGGTGTGGATCGTGTGGTAGACCTGAAATGTGATAGGTGAAGAACTCTGAGACGTCATCAGCTCCACATGTACATGAGGCGTGATTGTTACACGCGTGACATTGGACCATCATTTTAATATGATTGGGTAGCTTATTGCACTCAACCACTAGGCTATGCCTAATTTTATATTATCATGCAATTGCTGTACATAATAACGAAAAAATATTATAATAACAAGAGCTCCGCAAACGGCGCATAATAGCAGGCAAAAAAAGAGGAAATGTCAGAGAAAAAAGAGGATTGTTACCTACCCTACCCAAAAATACATATGTTTTGGACATTTCAGATAGAATTGGCAACTGTTTATCTTTTTAAATATTTTTTAAAGAGGAAATCAGCTGAAAAAGGGAAAATTCTCATCCCTGTAATACCTCGCCAAGATGACATACTAATGAATGAGAGCTTTCAGAAAATATTTATTTCTTCCTCAGACCCAGACCAATCATCATTATGAAGTGTCAAAGCGATCCATTAAACGATCAAGGAAGTATCGTCCAGAAACCCATTTTCTAGATGGCCGACGCTGACTGGATTCCGGATTATCATAAATTTCGATACGTTTCTTTACCAGACATATTCCAACGACCCTATGAAGTGATCCGATAAATGGTAACGGAGCTATAATCCAGAAACCAACTTTCAAGATGGCAGCCCATGGCTGGCGGCCATCTTGGATTTCAGATCATTGTCAATTTCAATGGGTTTCTTCCCCAGAGGCAATCAAACCACCCTATGAAGTTTCATAGCAATCCGATAAACGATAACAGAGTTATCATCTGGAAACCAATTTTTAAGATGGCTACCGGTAGCTGGCGGCCATCTTGGACTTCGGATCATTGTCGATTTTGATAGGTTTCTTCCCCAGACCTAGTCCAACCACTCTATGAAGTTTAAAAACGATTCAATAAACGGTAACTGAGTTATCATCCGGAAACCAATTTTCAAGATGGCCACCATATGCTGGGCATTGCTGGCGGCCATCTTGGATCCTCATCGATTTCGATAGGTTTCTTCCCCAGACCTAGTCCAACCACTTTATGAAGTTTCAAAATGATCCGATAAACGGTAACGGAGTTATCATCCGGAAACCAATTTTCAAGATGGCCGCCGGTATGCTGGTGGCTATCTTGGATTTCGGATTATCATCGATTTTGATAGGTTTCTTCCCCAGACCTAGTCCAACCACTCTATGAAGTTTCAAAACGATCCGATAAACGGTAATGGAGTTATCATCCGGAAACCAATTTTCAAGATGGCCGCCTTATGCTGGTGGCCATCTTGGATTTCGGATCATCATCGTTTTCGATAGGTTTTTTAACCAGACCTAATCCAACCACTCTATGAAGTTTCAATGTGATCCGACAACCGGTAGCGAAGTTATCATACGGAACCCACTCTGCCGCCCGCAGGCCCGCCCAGATGTTTTTTGGCGGGATATAAAAAATGAAAAACAGCAAAAGCAACAAATATTAATCAAAAAATTATACCCTTATTTAGTACTGTACGGTAACTGTAGACAAAAAGCGGCTATATTCTTATTCTTACCCCTCACGAAAGGTGGTAACTTGAGTTTATTTCTGTTCAGAAATATAACAGTAATGTAATAGGAGACAGAGAGTAAGGATCAATGATGTAATGTCAGACTGGATAGAGGTTATAAGCGATGTACCACATTGAAGGAAGTGTACTGGGACCTATACTCTTTCTGATATTGATAAATGATCTACCGGTACCAGACCTACTACTAACCTGCCACTGCAAAATATCTGCACATCACACAAAAATATATGCCAACCCAGCTACAAGTAAGATTCAGAACAACATAGACACAGTGTCTAAGTGGTCGCATACATGGCAGCTATCCTTCAAAACAGATAAAACGCATGTTTACACTTCAGTAGGACTAACCCACAAACTATTTCCGAGAGCTGGAAAGCTTTGAATATTTTCTATCATATCCTCCTCATTATTAAATACAAGGTTGAGGGTACTTGGCTCATTATTTATTCTATACCTGGTGGGAAATGTGGCATGTTGATACCAAAAAACATCATTTACATTATCTAGGAAATCAAGAGCCTAGTGATGTTTTAGTAATGGTTCCCCCATTAGTCCAGTCAATTTCCGGAAAATTTAAATCTCCCATTATTAATAAATGGGAGTGCTTTTGGGCTGCAATAATTTTTATACATGTGTTGAGGTTTGTATCATTATCGGGAATATCTGCACATGAGTTAGGACTACCGTATTTCGCTTAATTGAAGCCTATGCTCTAATAGAAGCCCACCCCCTAACTTTGACATATGAGCCCCAATGATTTCTTAGCAGTTTCAAAACGGCAAAACTCTGTATTAGAAGCCCACCCCCTAACTCAGCTGATTGTACAGTAAAAAAAATTTTTAGAGCAAATTTGTAAGAAAAGCATGCATAATAATAATAATAATAATAATAATAATAATAATAATAATGTCACAGGGTGTGTCTACTTCACACCGATCTCTGCCCTGATACATTTCCTGCCCCTCTAGAAGTCAATACAGGCCTCGGATTTGTAAATCTCAGTCACCTATTAGATTGATACTAATAGCAGGCCACGTATGTTCAAGATATAATAAAGTTTATTCCACACTTTTGTAGTCAAAATGCGCGTACAACAGCTTTGGCGTGATTAACTTAAATTTATGTACCAAACAAGCAGTATTGCGCATCGATTTTGTAACGCGATCAACATTAAATGATCCAAAATATTGCTGACTTCTTAAGCTGGCGAGCCAGCGGCTCTTTTGCGATTGGAGGCGGCGTGTTCTCGCGAGATATTATACGCTAATGGGAGTTTATCAAACGGGTACCCGTTATTCAGATCAGTATGATACTCAGTTCCTATCACGCAATGATAATATATAGAAATTTCCGAGTTCTGAGTCCCCGATTCCAGAATATTCATATCCGAGTACTCGCTCTAAAACAAACTCTTCAATTGGAGGCGAATCATGTGATTTGTATTTTTTCGCGACGCCATTTATATCAAATTGTGGATTAATTTTGATGTAACAAGCATTCTGTAAGTACCGTTAAAATTTGACTAAAGGACGCAGTTTTTGGTCAAAATACATGTACTAGAAAGGGGGGGTGCATCCTATAATTGAGAACATCCCTTGAGAACATTTTTGGGTGGAAATTTTTTTTTAAGTCACAGATTATACCACGGAAATTGAACTAAATGTTACCCTAGACAATTCGCGCCGCCTGATGACTATGTTTAATGTATACTCCAAAAACACCAAGCAGAAGTGAAATTATTAAATGGGCCACCTAAATATTGCTTATTCTTTAATAAATATCACTTATTACATCAGAATTAATCCAGAATTTGACATAAAATGGCGTCGAGAAAAGATACATGTATAAATCACGTGATTCGCCTCCAATCGCAAAAGATCTTTATTCTAATTAGAGCGAGTCCTCGCATCTAAATATTCTGGATTCAGAAATTGCTATACATCATCATTGCGTGATAGGAACTGAATGTCCCCGTACCCATTTGATAACCAACTCCCGTTAGCGCATACGATTACACAGTGCCTCCAATCACAAAAGAGCCAGATAACCATCTCCTGTTAGTGCATAAGATCACACAGCGCCTCCAAACGCAAAAGAGCCATTACAACTAGTGACCATCTGAATATTCCCATACATTGTACCCGTTTGATAACCAACTCCCGTTAATGCATAAGATTACACAGTGCCTCCAATCGCAAAAGAGCCAGATAACCAACTCCTGTTAGCGCATAAGATCACACTGCGCCTCCAAACGCAAAAGAGCCATTACATTCTGTTTCCATTACGTGATTTCTGTTTTCAAGGAGACATTTTATGCCAAAATTAGATTGATTTTGATGTAATAAACGATAATTTTTAGTCGTGCATTAAACATAGCGCTGAGTGATGGTAATTTTTTTATACCAATTTTTGATTTTTTAAAGGTACGTTTTTTGTAAATTTAACAGCGTCTTATACTTGAATACAAGTTTTTTGGGCAGATTTTGGTCAAATTTGGGACACCATCCTATATTCGAGGGCGGCCTTTAGTCAAGAAATCACGGTATTGCTTTGCAATACATGGCCCCTACCAGGTGATATAAATCTTTAGAGATTGACAGTCAAAAATTTCATTAAAAATTGCCAGAAGAAGCTGAAACTCGAACTTGATCTGTAATTTCTCATAACATAGCAATAAACCAAGTCCCAGTTATATATGGTGAAGGAGAAGGAAAAAGTCTTGAAAGCTGATATGTTTGTATTTCATAAGTCGAAAGGGGACATAACTCCATCGAAAAATGATGCAAACGCCTGAAACTCAGACTTGGTCTGTAATTTCTCATAATAAAGTAATGTACAAATTCTCAGTTGAATTTCTTGAAAGACTGCGAGAAAAAGGGCGGAAAACTAATATTTTTCGTATTTCATAGGTCGAAAGGGGGCATAACTCCATGAAAAACTGACGAAAATGTCTGAAACTCGAACTTGCTCTGTAACTCCTTATACTAAAGCAATGTACCAATTTTCCCTTAAATATCTTGAAGGACTGCGAAAAAAGTGTGGAAAGCTAATATTTTTCGTCGAAAGCGGGCATAACTCGATCACAAATTTACGCATACGCGTGAAACTCCAACTTGGTCTGTAACTTCTCATAGCAAAGCAATGTAGCAGTTCTCAGTATAATATCTTGAAAGACTGCGAGAAAAAGCGCGGAAAACTTATATTTTCCGTATTTCATAAGTCGAAAGGGGGAATAACTCCATGAAAAATTGACGAAAATGTCTGAAACTCGAACTTGCTCTGTAACCCCTTATACTAAAGCGATGTACAGATTTTCCTTAAATATCTTGAAGGAGTAAAAAAAGTAAGGAAAGCTGATATTTTTCGTATTTCTTAAGTCGAAAGGAGGCATAATTCCATCAAAAATTGACACATACGCCTGAAACTCGAACTTCATCTGTAACTTTTCATAACAAAGCAATATACCAATTCTCAGTTGAATACCTTGAAGGACTGCGAAAAAAAGTGTGGAAAACCAACTGCGGCAGATGGACAGACAGGTGGACAGAGTGCAAACCTATAGCACCCCCCCCCACCCCCCGGTTTTGCCAGTAGGGGTACTAACAAACGACCTTTATTACGGGATACCAATATTTAGGCGCTCAAATCAAATAATTTCACTTTCCCGGTGATGTTTTGAGGTATACATTAAACATAGGCGTAGGTGGTGGGAATTTGTACGGGAGAAAGTGCCCACCCCCTTTCTCAGTTAAATTAAGCGAAATATGGTACAGTACATGCCAAGAATTAACAATGAATCTGACCGCTTCAACTTGACTTCAACCCCAATTATCTCAAGTGGTAGATTGTTGAGTGACAGTTTGGCTTGTGCATGACAGAATATGTACATGAATGCATATGCATCGTACAATATGTTTTTGTATATTTGTGAATTGTTCATAGCCATTTATGTATAACCCTTATCAGGTTGTTTGGATTGGTTTCTGTTATGACGATTAAGCGTGGTTTTAATTCGGATATTCTTATTAGTAGTCCCCCACACAACCCCCCCACCCCAGGAATTACTTAGGAGAGAATCAGAATGTCTTTAAAACCATTTAAATTGGTGGACTGGCGGTCTTATTATTACCAGTATTCAGCTGCGAATTGCAAACAGTTGATGCGGATGCATGCATTTTTTATTTGTATCTTTTATGATGTGGCTCGTATACCGTATCCATATTTACATTATATTTAGTGGTTTCAAGTTCTGTACATTTATTCACATCATCATTTTCATCTAGTAGTGAGAGAAATTTGTTTGTCTTAATAATAGTGTTTGTTGTTGCTTTTGTCTCCACCCTGTTCTCCTCCGAAAGGCAAAATCCTTTAATACGATTAACCCTCCCGAAAAGTGGTATCTCGAGTTTATTTGTTATTAATGTTACTGCTTTCTTCGTATAGCAAAAAAAGCATCATAGAATTATAGCCTTACTTATTAAAATGTTGTATACATTGAAAATGCTATTGATAATTTTATTTAGTGTTTTAATCAGATTTCGTGGCAAACCGAAAGCACATAGTAAACCTATGGGAGGGGGTAGAATCAAGATATAGACCCCTCCGCTCACCGAATAATTGTTAGGTCACGTGCTCCTGAACGGGCTGTTCGCCGAACGTTCGCAGCGTATGTTTTGTGGCTAGGCGAACAACTTTATAGGTGACTCGCCATGATTTGCCGTGAAAACAAAGATGGCGGCAAAATATACAGCATCATCAATTAAGACACATTGATTGTCAATGTAGCCATAAATAATGCATACCAATGCATAGGCTTGTGCGATTTTTCAATTTAATTGTCAGTCCATTTTTTTTTAAATCGCGATTTTTTCGATGTAAAAAGTAAAAAATCGTACATAATTGTTTGAAAAGTAACAATTAAAAGTGTCTACTTACCACGAATAAGAAAATAATCCATTCATATTATGATATCCATGTTGCTTTGTCTACGTGAGTCAAAAAAATTATTCAAACAAACCCCTCGGTTACTAGACTAAGCACGCATTAATAACACAATGAATAGGAAAACAAGATCGAGTGGTCAAAGTAAACAAGTCCGTACCGCAATACAAAGAATAAGGCATGAATGTGTGAGCACAGGCCTTTGAATTTTCATCCATCCCTCTACCACATATCCCTCCTACTACATTGTATATTTATATATATATAGTAGGGGGGATATGTGGTAGAGGGATGAATGGACGAACATTCAAAGGCCTGTGGTGTGAGGTCAGTGAGCCCATATCGAATGGTTAGGGTGAGAGTAAATGACATGTAACGTCGTACTAGGGTTGCACGATTATTCACTTTTCATAATCGCGATCATTTAAGAAAAATAATCGCGATCATTCGATTAATCATGAACTATATTAACTACGTCAATGCTTCTTAGAGGACGTTATTATGCTACCGCAGATTGTAAGATTATGGGTTAGGCACATGGGTATACATACATGGACAGAATACGCAAGTTGCTGAATGCAAACAAAGGAATGTCTCAAGACTTTTCTAGACGGAAAACGGAAGGTACCGTATTTCGTTTAATTGTAGCCTATGCTCTAATAGAAGTCCACCCCCTAACTTTGACATATGAGCTCCAATGATTTCTTAGCAGTTTCAAAACGGCAAAACTCTGTATTAGAAGCCCACCGCCTAACGCAGCAGATAATGTGTAAGAATAGCGTGTATAATAATAACAATCGTGTCACAGGGTGTGTCTACTTCAGACGGATCTCTGCCCTAATACATTTCCAGTCCCTCTAGAAGTCAATACAGGCCTTGGATTTGTAAATCTCGACCACCTATTAGATTAATACTAATAGTAGGCCACGTATGTTCAAGATATACAAAAGTTTATTCCACTCTTTTGTAGTTAAAATGCGCTTAAAACAGTATTGGCGTGCTTAAGTAGCTTCCTTATGAATCTATTTTAAATGATCCAAATTGAATTATTACGAACGACAATATAGCCGGCTTCTTAAGTTGGCGAGCCAGCGGCTCTTTTGAGATGGGAGGCGGCGTGTTCTCGCGAGATATTATACACTAACGGGAGTTTATCAAACGGGTACCCGTTATTCAGATCAGTATAGTACTCAGTTCCTATCGAGCAATGATAATATATATAAATTACTGAGTTCCGAGTCCCCGATTCCAGAATATTTATATCCGAGTACTCGCTCTAACACAAACTTCAATTGGAGGCGAATCACGTGATTTGTAAATTTTTTTTTCCCGACGCCATTTTATAACAAATTGTGGATTAATTTTGATGTAATAAACGACCTTTATTAAAGGATACGCAATATTTAGGCGCTCAAACCAAATAATTTCACTTCCCCGGTTATGTTTTGAGGTATACATTAAACATAGACGTAGGCTGTGAGAATTTTTACGTGAGAAAATGCGCTGAATTTCCGTGGTATCAGTTCTAGAACTTTTTTGAGAAACCCGTTAACGTATAACTATTCAGAGAATGGGGAACGCGGGATAAGCGTGTGTGATTACACCAACAATGACAAATAGCGACCAAGTAAACACTCTATTCATCTAAAACTAATCATGAGTCAATACAAACAAATCAGTTATTTATTTATTTATTTAGTTTATTTAATCATTCACACATTCGGCTAATAGCCGGATGTTTGTTTCCATGCTTGGTAACGCGAGCAGAGTTTCACAAGCGTAAAAGTGTCTTGAGAAAAATTTCAACGTGGCGATTATACGATTATTTCATTTTATAATCGTCCACGATCATTTTGAATTATATAATCGCGATTAATCGAATAATCGAAAAATCGTGCAACCCTACGTCGTACCGCCATCATTTGTGCCGCCGACATGAAGCACTTATAAAACAATGTCTCTGATTGGTTAATCACTGCATATTGACCAAGTATGATTAGTTTTACATTGTGCACACGGCTTCACGGAAATGATCACAATATTCAGTTTCAATTGTTTAGAGTAATTGGTTGAATGAAATCTTATAGGTTTTATAGTTTTTTAATCATCTTTTATATGAAGATGTTTTAAAGGTGTTGCACGTGGTTATTTAAAAATAAGATTATTTCTGATTGGTTAGTCAACCTGTGATGAAGTATATATATTTCCAAAATTTAAAATTTTCTTCAAATGCGATCGTGTCTGAATCAAATTTATTACGAAAGACGAAAGACGAAAGGAACATCACCTGTGTGGGAATATTTTGGTTTTTTTGAAGCGGATGAAAGTGGTCTGGTAGCCAAGGATGAAACCAAAGCTATCTGTCGATCTTGTAGAAAAGTGGTGTCTGTACCTAATTCTAATACGTCTAATGTGATGAATCATCTGAAAGTCTACCACGTAGCATTATACAGTAAGATAAAGTGTGTAGGAACGCCTAAACGTAAACGGACCGATGAAGACGATAGTGAGAGTCAATCAGCAACGCCCAGTAAGCAACCGAAAATCACATCCAGTATGCAGAAAGGTGTGTCATATAAGCAAAATTCTAGTCGCTGGAAGGAGGTAACAAATTCAGTTACTCGGTTCATTGTTGGTGAGGCCATTCCTATATATACGGTGGAGAAGCATCATTTTCAGGAGATGATCAAAACCATAGATCTCGTTACGCATTACCCGGTAGGCGACATTTCGCCTATGTAGAAAGCCGAATTCTTCGCTGCGACCACAGACATGTGGTCAAGCGCTGGAATGAAACCCTATTTAGGCTTTACTATTCATTTTATTGATCAACAATGGAATTTGCGTAGTAGATGCTTACAAACATTATTTTTCCCTGAGGACCACACCAGTGATAATATAGCGGATGGTTTGATGGAAGTAATGACAACGTGGTCCCTCAAACCTAAACAGTTGCTATCCTGTATAACAACAGACAATGCGGCTAATGTTTTGAAACCTGTGGATACGATTCTTGGTTGACCAAGAATCTCGTGTTTTGGACACAACTTAAATCTTGTGGGAACAAATTCATACAAGGGTGATGACAAAGTGAAGCGTGCGTTATCGGTATGCCGTACTATTATATCCTCATTCAGCTATAGCTGGAAGCGGCGACGAGAGCTAACACGTATGCAGAGCCAATTGTCACTGCCGAATCACCAAACGATAACGGTAAGAAATTAACTATTACTATTCAAATTTCAAATGTATTGCTGATGGAAAATGTCTGTTTGCAGAATATTTGAGATTTTACCACTGCAATGACTTCCTCCGTTATCGAGCCAGTCATTCCAGTGGTAAATTTTCAAAAATAGTCTTCTCTTTGGCCGCAATTGGACATTTACCCAAGACCACTGTAGTAGCTGTGCATAAGACATACCCCGACGCAACAGACTAGCCATGTGCGCTGAACAAATATCAGCTTGTTCAAATTCAATAGGTCAATTAAAACCATATGTTGTAAAACAAACACGCTTGAGCGAACGTGAGCATCGTTCACTACCGACATAATAGTAGGCCTATTGAATGGTGTCATAGCCAATTTCCAGATGAAAATTTCTGTACTTAAACATTCATAGCCATTTTGAACATGTGACAATTTATTCAACTTAATATTGAATATTTTGAAATTAATTTTACTAGAATGTGCTGCCACTTGTAGCAGCATCAGTTTCCCGTCAAATTATTATCAAAATATTCAACAGATTTTCTGTGTGATTGTTTAGAAAATGCAATATATACACATGCCTACATATATACATCTTTTATAACTTCTAATATCAATTTGTTTTTATTCTAACAGGACTGCTGCACATGCTGGGGGTCAGCACATGCAATGGCGAAGAGATTCTTGGAACAGGAAACTGCGATTCGTAAGGTTCTTAGCGAGGACCGAAAATGTGCACATCTAATTCCGCGGTATAATGATGTTCAAGTTTTAGAAGCTATGAAACTAGCATTCGACCCTGTGGCTGATCTTACTGATATCCTTTCAGCAGAGAAATGTGACATTTTCTGCTGTCCAACCTTTATTAAAGCTGCTAGAAAACAGCATTCTCGATACCGCAGATGATGTCCATTCGTTAACGTCGTCTCTGAAGGATAACATACGCGCATATATGTCGGGAAAATATTCAGGTACCGCTACTAAGGAATTAGTGAGCTTTGCAACATATGTAGATCTCCATTTTAAAACAGAGTCATTATCAGCAGAGGAGTGTAACCATGTACGGACAACATTAGTGAGTGATAGACATGCATGTGAATAGGGTTGGGCGATATTGCTCAAGGCATGACGATATCGGTATCTCATTAAAATACCGCGGTATCACGATATATCGTCATTTGGGTGGGGTGTGGAGTTAGGGTGTAAACATAGAATAACATGTATTTCAAATTGGTGGTGTCTACAAGTTATTTTCATTAAATTTGTTGCATTGAAACCGTAAATTGAGATCGCCTTGATTGCCATTTCCGCATATTTAATACACGAAATTCCACACTTTGACACCCTTCAATATACAATTTAAAGCAACGAATGTAATGCAACTAACCGTATTCATCACAAATAAGAAAAATAAAGGATTTTCTTCTGTTCTTGTGTTGTATTTTGTGTTATCTTTACCTCACGACAACTGTCAAAAGATTGAGCAAGGAACACGCATTAACTTCATTGCACAGAAAGGAATTCCGCAGAGCAAAGTCTGATTGGCCGCCGTATCATACTTGAGTCAATCAGAATTCACACTGCAGAATTCCGACAGCTGTTATCACGCCCACCGCTAGCGTAGACGATGCAAATTAATAAAATAACACTGCACGATTTTGAACGAGAACCAGCGTGAAGACTGGAAACAATTATATCAGATTTTATTTGGTCTGTAATATTAAATACTAATTTGCCCCATTGTAGACCTATTCAAATTCGCTCACTACTTAGCGGTCCTATCCATTGATCTCAAGGCGTAGCCGGGATGTGTGAAATTAACCCAGTTAACACTGCATACAAAACTGCCACAACAGATCGAAGACTGGAAATAATTAGGCCTACATTATTTATTTTAAGGCTGTTTCTCACTTAGAATAAATCTGTAATGTTATATGTGGAATGAATTTTGATCTGATTTGTTTAAAAATGCTAAATATATTGTATAAAGTTACATAAAAACGTATAACGGTAAAGCAAGAGATTAACTTCCCCCTCACCCACCGTTCCAAGCTGTGGTATTGATAAGGGATTAAGTGTGTGTGGTTTCCTATCGACCTAAAAAGTTTTAAAGTTTAAATCTTTCACGGTCAGAAGAATATTTAACCATGCAGATCAATGACTAATGGATAAATAGCTTGACCTGTAGTAATGACGTCATCAGATTGGAATGTGGGTAGTGCAAATGGTATTCCCCACTGACTAACACTCAGAATGAGGCAAGAAAAAACATGGCGTCGTCTATTTATGTAATTATGAAAAGTGAACTACAAAGGATTATTTTGTACTTTAAATCATTTTATTAGCGCAAACAAACCATGAATTAAATGAACACAGATTATTTTGGAGTTTATTAAGTTTTTATTACCTTAGACAAAGACTGGATTATTACTTAAAGACTATTACTCGACCGAATAGAGGTAAGAGTATGACATTTCTAACTTAGTTATTTATATTATGCTCACAGTTAAAAGTGCAATATCGTCCTGTCGGTATTGACGATATTTACGATTTTTCGAAATTATGACGATTTCGGTATCGGTATTCGGTATATCGCGATATTGACGATATCGAAAAATCGCCCAACCCTACATGTGAAATTCAATAGCTCGAAGTCGTCGTTAAAATCATCATCTAGTAGTGACACGCCGACCACACCGGCGAAGAGAACGCTAGCTACACTGTTCGCAAAAACAAAGCCAGTACCAAGTGAGAACTGTTCTGATGACGCGTTGAAGCGTGAAATCTCCATGTATGAGAGCCAGCCATGTGTTAGTTCGGACATAAATCCCATGGACTAGTGGCGGCTTAATTGTGAGCATTATCCTACAATAGCTCGGTATGCTAGGAAATACTTGTGTATATGTGCGACGAGTGTGCCATCAGAAAGACTTTTCAGTTTATCAGGCAGCATCGTCAGCGCTAAACGAACATTGCTCAGGCCAGAGATGGTCAATATGCTTACATTCTTGTCAGCAAATCTTTGAAAATAGGGCTATCATAGACCGTCTATGTATTTCCGAACAGATCATACCAAAAATCTATTAAATATTTTTAAAACAATTTGATTGGAAGCAGTGAAATTATTTTCAAATTATTCAACACATTTTCTGTATAATCTGTTTGGAAATGAGAATTAATGTTTTGCATGAAGTGAGTGAATGAATGACTGACAATTAAACATCAATTAATTACCAATCATACAATATTGGATATTTTGAAAATAATTTGATTGGCAATTGTTGCTGCCTAAGACCTAAGGCAGCAACAATGTCTGGTCAAATTATTTCCCAAATATCCGACAGGTTTTCTGTATGATTTTCTTTGGAAACGAGAATTAGAACCGTGCATGAAATATTAGTGAATTAGTTAATGAATTTAATTAATGAAATCAATTAATTATGTTTTAGTTATATTTGATCATCATATGAATACACATTCTGTTATCTTGTAAGCTTTTTAACGTTAATGATTAAACTAATAAATAGAAATATATTTAAAAAATAAAATATTGATATTGAAACCGCATCATTATTATTGCTATTCTATGACCATGCAATCTGAAATTATCTATAGTTCGTGTATGCTTAGTACTCACCTTCCGGCTGTCAGAATTGCTTTAGTCAATCGTCTCGATATCTCAGGTAATCAATTTGCAACTTGAAATTGAATTGTCTTGACTGGTATAATTTTACCCATCCCAACCACAACAAATATGTAAAAGTGAAACTAATAGCTGGCTTTTAAGCCTTTGCTGCTGTTCTTTTTGGCGCTATTAGAAGTGAATGCATGAGAAGTGTAGTTGTATACCCATCCCAACTCAAACACAAATACCATTTCATTCTCTCGCCATATACCCACCCAATCAATATATTGGAAAATCGGGATCGACCGCGATCACCCATGGCTGCTGGCAAAAATCGCACAAGCCTACCAATGCATTCTTAGCAATCGTAGTGTTATGCAGTTAGTCTTCAACAAATATGTGTATGCCTGTAGATTTTTTCTGAGACCCCGATATTCATTATGACTTAATAAATATGACATCATAATGCATCTGATCTGACAAAAAGTTAACTCATAATTATCATGTGACATCATAAAACAATGCTCATCCAAGCTGCGCATGACAACTCATTCAGGAAGGCGAATATAGTTTGCCGCGAACATAAATAGGCGATATCCTTATTCTTACCCCTCACAAAAAGTGGTAACTCGAGTTTATTTCTGTTATTTAGTTTTACCGCTTTCTTCGTATGGCGAAAAAACCATCAGTATAGCCTTACCTATTAAAGCGTTCCAGACATTTAAAACATCATAGATAATTTTATTTAGCCGGCGCGATGATAGTTTTAACCAGATTTCATGGCAAACCGAAATCCCACAGTAAACCTATGGGAGGATACTAATGGGAGGGGCTAGAATCAAGGTATAGCCCATTTGCACTCCTGAACTCACTCCAGATTCTGTAGTGATCTTTAGAAATGTCCATTTACACTTGGGCAGTCCGTCAAAGGAAGGGCCTATGATGAATCGAAAACTGGTTCATAAGAAAATAAATCGCAAAACACATACTTCATTTATAACCGACTATCCTAACACCAGCAAGATATATGTCGTCGTCGTATGCAATGAAAACTATAATTATGTACTTGAACTTGAAGGGCCCATGATGAATCGAAAACTGGTTCATAAGAAAACACATACTTCATTTATAACCGACTATCCTAACACCAGCAGGATATATGTCGTCGTCGTATGCAATGAAAACTATAATTATGTATGAATCATAAGTCACGAACCACAAATTGCTTCTTATGCACTTTATTATATTCCTTTTTCTTTCTTTCTTGTGTAGATCCCGTCTCTTGGAATGCCAGTCGAGTCGTCCTATCCACCAACTCGTCCCAATTGGAAAGTCAAGTCGTCCGAGTAAAAAAAAAGTTAACTCGCCCAAATTTCCAAACAGACGACTCATTGACTTTTGTTTTTACAATTATTACTGATGGCGAGTGTTGGCAATAACCCAGGTTGAAAGAGCTTACTACACTTGCCAAGCGCCCACTTGTATCTGAAGATCACATATAGCACGTTTCCAGAGTATCCAGCTACCATCTGACGTCATATGTTATCTTTCAACACGTGTCAAATGCCATACATTTCGGCAGAAAAAACTCTCAAACCAAATCCTACATGACAGATACGCCCGATCGACATCCTGTATCAACCTCAGAGGTAGAAAAAGACTTGGGAGTGCATATTGACAGAAACCTTTCATTTGATATACATGCAACCGGGGCAGGTGGGTATGTCCTACCATTCCAATCAGCAGCTATCGCACCGCATTGCACTGTACACATTGTATATATTGTACATCCAAACAGGCCAGGTGTGTATATTCTACCAACCTGGCAACAGTTAATACTTACATACATAGCGTTTGTACACACAACCAGGCAGGTGGGCATATCCTACCACCCTTGTCATCAGCTATGCACTAGTACTTGGCACCAGGCCAGGTGGACTTGTCCTACCAACCCCATCAGTGTCGACAACATCTGTATATAACTACATGCAATCAGGCCAGGTGGGCGCATCCTACCAGACTCACCAACGTTTAGCACACTTGTATATAGCCAAAGCGCACCCAAGCAAGGTAGAGGAACATGTCTTACCAGCATCTGTGAATCTTGTATATACCTCTGTACATCCAACCTGAATAGGTGGCCATGTCCTACCAACCTGATTTTACCAATTACTAACATATGTACATATGTAAATTGTACATCCACTATCCGTGTATGCGCAACAATACACAATACGTATTTAAGTTGAGATCGGCAATAGGCCTTACTAGGGCCTCCAATGTCGCAACAGATGATGATGATGCTGATGATGATGATGATGATGATGATGATGATGATGATGATGATGATGATGATGATACAGGGTATATCATATCCAAGGTGAACATCACATTAGGACTAATCAAGACAACATTTACCAACATTGACCCATCTATATTCACGCTATTGTGCAAATCTCTAGTGAGACCTATTCTCGTATACTACAATTCCGCATGGTCACCAGGATTGAAAAGGCAATCACAGCTATTAGAAAGAGTTCAACACCGAGCAACAAAACTTGTCCCGCGAATCAAAGTGTATAGCTACACCGAATGACTTGAAGCACTAAATCTAATGTCACTAAAATATAGAAGATTCCGAGGAGATTTAATTGAAACATTCAAGCTCATTAGGGAGCTATATAATATTGATAATGACTACTTTTTCGAGCCATCCAGTATTAAACAGACCAGAGGGCATAGATTCAAGCTCAACATAAAGTGCAGCAACAAAGATATTCACAAGCACCTTTTCACTAACAATGTGGTACAACAGTGGAATTCACTGCCAGCTACAATAGTCGAAGCAACAACACTTGAATAATTTCAAGAACAAACTAGATATCTACTTCAAAGAAAGAACATTTGAATTCAACTGAACAGGCAAACGTATACCATACTGAAATTCTTCCAATACAATGGACTTATCCTGGAGTAGGCTGTGCATCGACAAAAACATGCTCTGTAGCGATTTCAATTATCGGTAGATAAGTCTCTGCTTCCACATCCACATGTTGTGGTAGCATAAAGAGACACTAGTGTAGAGAAGGATATTCGGATAGCGACAAACACAGAAAATGAAAACAACAGCAATAAGACCAACCACTGCCTCCACAAGTCACCGTGCAACCAGGGTGTAACCATGATTGTAGGTGGCACACCGCAGCTGACGCAGGGAGCACCAATCTGCACAACACCATTTCCACAAATCAGTATTAGCCCTTGCCGCTCCGATGTTGGGATTTTAAATTTTCATATTAAATTAAAAGATGATATAGTGTTTATTTTTTCGGTAAATTTGGTGGATGATGTTGCTGTCATAGACAGCAACAGCATCAACCACACTGTTGGGAAATGTACACCAGCTTCTTTGTTATGTACACAGCAAGAGATAGAATATATTGACATCGGAGTGGTAAGAGTTAAACTCTCAAATCTATCGGTTTCAATGAGACTTAATTAATCAACAACAGACAAATCATTCAAGAACAAACTAGATATCCAAGAAAGAACTTTTGAATTGGACTGAGCAAGCCATACTACAACCAAAACACTGAGGCAATAACAAGCCAATGCCTTATGCCTCGTAAAATGATGATGATGATGATGATCATGATGATGATGATGATGATGATGATGATGTACATAATCTGTAAGTAATCTGGATCAGACTGTCAAGAGGGATTCTTCTGTATATTCCTCATGTCGGCGGAGAACCGTAGCTGGTAACTGTCATATGTTATGATATGTTCTTATAATCCTCCTCTTGATAGTAGCACCCACCGTAGTGGTAATAGTTAAAATCGGATAATAACCAAACGAAAATAGAATAAATGCAAGTAATAAACGAGGGAAAATTAGATAGACAAGTACAGAATAAAACAACACCCTAAAACTAGGTAGAGTAGTTGGACAAGAGCAGTACAGAATAAAACAACAAACCAAACTAGGTAGAGTGGTTGAACAAGAGCAATATAAGATTCTAACATTAAGACGCATTAATATCTAAGAATTTATCATAAGTTTAAAACATATTTGAGATAAAATAAAGTACAAACATACTATTTGATGCTTTGGTAGAATAAAAGCAATAAGGCATTAATCGATTTTAACAAAACACGAAAAGGTTTAGATGTCCAAGAAGAAATCCAGTATTCATTTTTGATTTATCACAAGTTTATATTGGTACAAAAAATAAGATCATCAATTTCTTCTGCTACATCGGGCAGCGCCAAGAAAACCCCTAGGTGAACCACATAAGATGTCATACGTTCCCCTCGGACCAGGCATCCCAAGCGCCTAGGGGATGTATGGAACGGCCAGAGTAATTCAACACAACACCCGCAGATGCATTGCTAAATCTATTGTGAGAACCATTATAAGCATAGGCTAATCATCCTGATAGGGTGTTGAGAATATGAACTCTGCCACAGTGTATGTTGTAACAGAGTTCTCTGTTAAGTAGTTCAACATTATACAGAAGGTCAGAATTATACGGTAGTATCCCACAGGTGGGCAATACAGTCTATAATAAGTTGAGTAAGTAGGATAGGGTCACCACTAAAGATGTCCCAGTGATGGGAACCACAACATTCGGTCACTGCAGCTTTTATGCCTTGTAAACTGTGTTTCCTATAGTCATGCAGAGCACCGCATTGGATAAGGATGTGGCTAGCAGTTTATCGATGTTTGGGAGATCATATTTTTGATGTAGGTGTTTGATTTTAATGATCCAGCTGTTAGACTCATCTTCCTTCATTATCAGCTGTCTTATCATAATGTTGGTTAGCGTTTTGTTGTTACTTCTCAATATGCTGCCCAGTAGTGACAGCTGCCTACTATGTAGTTTGGCCAGGATTGGTCTAACACCAAACAATAAGTAGATAATACACTTAGCCGTTCTAGTGGGCAATGACTGAGTCTTCTGAAGCATACTGAGATGAAAAGTTTCCAGCTGGCTAACATGCTGTTTTTTTAAGAGTAAATATCCCCAGTTCATAGATTAGACGTGGCATAACATATGTTGTTAGAATGCTAAAGCAGATTTTTGCCAATAAGCCATTAGACCCATGCAGGCCAATTCCGGTAAGGCTGTAAAACGTTCGCCTTGCACATGATATTCGCTCTTCTATATTTAGCTCACCATTTCCCTTTGTTGCACAAATGAGGCCCAAGTGGGTAGCCTGAGATGATACAGAAAGCTCATGATCTCCCAACTTCCAATCTGACAGCATTACAGAGTATCGTTTTGGTCGGGTGTTATATACAATAGAAGAATTCTCTGGATGTATAATGTATCTCTCCCAAGTAGAATAGCAATATGTCAGATCTAACATAAGCTGCATCTCTGAGTCTGACTTGCTGATTAAAGTGAGGGCATCTGCCACAGTTGGACAACCTGTGTACTGTGCTCCAATGTAGGCTCCAGCTTGCACAGCTTCCAGTTGTATTAATAGGTCATATAGAAAACTAAGTGTGTCAATTTAAATGCAACGATAACATTTACATGTGGAACATTTTGTAGATTGGATACAGTCTGGATATATTGAGAAGTTGGGATACAAAGTGTAGTCTATTTGGACAAACATTTCACTTGGGAGAAGCACATAGAGATCACATCCAAGGTACCAAGGAATATTGGTATCATGCGCAGACCCAAGTCATACCTTTTTTCTCATATTCTAAAAAACTCTGTATAGCACATTGATGCTGTCGCACACAACATACTGCAATGCTATCTGGAGCAATACCAATCACACTGATCATTAAGAAAGGCAGCAGATCTTCAGCTAGCAACTATAGACCTGTAAGCTTAATGTCAGTTGTCGGCAAACTAACAGAACATTTCATCAGAGACACGCTTATTTAGCACATGCCAAACTCCATTTCAGAACGCCAGCACTAAGTGATGCACTCCCACCATGAACGTTCTTACGGGACTCTTGTTTGCAGAAAACAGCTTACGGAAAACAGCTTGCGGGAACCAGCCTGTGGGAACTTTCCAGCTTCCGGAGAGCGCATCATCTCACGTCGACTACGGATTGACGTGTCAATTTCAGTGACACGGTAGCCTAACTTGGGAATGACTACCAAGTAGTCAAGTAACTATACTTCACCGTTTAATTATTTCTCTATATAGGTTTCATTAATTATCTCGTATCCGTATTAACGGTTCCGATGACTAAAAGGAACCGTGACGGTCTTAAGACCGATAGTTATAATTTCTGTATTTGTTAAATAATTATTTTCATTTTCCTCAATGTGTTGCTAACCGCACTATAGTTAGGTTCGTTAACCTGTATTACCATATATATATATATCTTAATCATTGCCACCGTATTGTTTGTTCTGGCTAGATTACGTATGTATATGGCAAGTGGCCATCCGTTAAATTGTTTTGCTTAAGTTATAGAAAATATAGGAGTGCAGTGCACATAGGAAACACTATACAGCAACATTTATATATGCAGCATTTTCTCCCGCCACCAACAATTTTTCCCTGAGGTTGCTGTCCGTGCTATAACTCTGTTTAGCCCGGCATGCTACCAACTAAACCTTTTCTATTCAGCTCGATAGGATAGGTTCAAAATGATTAGAGACAATTTCTTCATTATATACTTTGTAATATACTCTTCTCTTCCGGCAGTGCGATAATCTAGCCCCGCACTCCGGTAAGACTCCTAACTCCAAGATTTTGTCTCTCTTCATATTCCTCTTAGCCTTGTGGCTTCTTAATTGTTTGGATGTCCCTATCCGCACCATGGGCTGATCCGACTCTGGGAAACTATTGGGGTTTCCGAGCGGTGATGGCTAGGGTGCGGTATCACATACACATTCCCGTGTATCTTCGGATACTTAGTAGATAGTACTTTAAGCCAATGTAGGAAAGCACTGCAAAAACACATGTATTAATTATTATTTTATTTACTGACAACCCTCCCGCAATGCAGTGCAAAACTGGCAACTTGTATATAAACCTAATGACAGGTTAAACGGTTAGTTCCATAGGACCCGGTGACGGGCGAGATACGTATTCTCACCATATGAGATCACTAAGTAACTTAATATAAGTTATTATACCTCTAAGCTGAAAGGAAGGAAAGTTATCCTTTATAGTGGCGAAAGGCTATGTGCCTCACGCGGGCATTACTTCTGATGCTATTTCTGGGTGAGAAGTAGCAGCCTCGCACGGGCCGTCGTCACTGAATCCTTGGGAGAGGCAAGTGCTTCACGTGGGCCTCCATCACAGGAAAATGCTGCCATCGCTTAAAGCGGGAGAATAGTATTGGCCGGAAAGGGTTCACTCTAAAATTTAACCAAAATGCTATAAAGAAACGACCATACCTAGTGAAATTATGATTATAATGTTGCGTGCTGTTTAACGTGAAGACGGGATGAGCGATTCCTGAGGGATTCCACCGTCTTATGTAGTTTTAAATATGCTGAATTAGTAGGTGCCGCTTTTATTTATGCGCGCCTTCTTCTATGCCCAACCTAACATTTAGTTTTTAGAGACAAGAACTAGATTAGGCCGCAAATGGTGGATGCCCTACCTAGGTTTTAGATATGGCTGTCATTGAGCGCGGATGTCCTAAGATATCAACACTCAAGACAGCGGGCATACATGTTATTTCGCAAGACCTTCGAGCTTGGTGAGAATCCGAACCTCTTGCTCATATGGATGAAGATGCATAACTCAGCTTAACGGTGCAGGGTACATCAGTTAGCTCTTAAGATGTACCGGGCAAAGTTTACTTGCTGCAGTCAAAAAGTTTAAATAAACCTGCACGACATCAGTGCGGGGGCGGTTGAATAACTACTTTTTGGCGTGGCCTGCAGATCCAGTGAGTTATCCACCAAAGAACATCGCTGCCTCTACATCTGTAGAATCACATATTCAGGCCGGGAAAGGCCTAACCGCAAGTTTGTGCTCCGAGTTAGTTCTTGATTTAGTCGTGAACAATATTATAGAAAAGTTTCCAAAAATTCTCCCGAATAATCGGGAGATACAAAATTCTTTTGAGGTGCAGTGGGCTGGGTAGCTGCCACAGTGCTATGGGAGAGAAACCTTCGGAGACAGAGGTGATATATTTAATACCTGTTTCGCTGGTCGTAGCTGCATACAGATCCAACCTGTTCGGCTCCTGGCCGAGGATGCTCTCGAACTCTGGATTCCATCTCCTTATATACTACTCGTGACATCATAGGTGCAGGCCTCAACCAATCATCGGCCGAGCAATAGCCAATCAGCGCGCAGCTAATAATGATGCAATCGAATGTTCTAGAACATTCTAGAACTTCTGCGTATACGCGTTTACGACGTCACGGCAATATCTTGAAGATAATCAAAGGGGTTTTCCGTGGATAACTCAGCAATTTCTTAACCGATTTAGAAATGGTTTACAGATTTGGAAAGCCCGTCTAATTCTGGTCTTGATTGATACCGGAATCGGCGGGAACAAGCAATTATAAAGGATTACATTGTACCTACTCGGTACACTAAAAGTGCCATCCTATCTTGGATGTAATATACGTGCTCTGTCAATGCAGTGGTAAGCACGCGCATGCGCGCTGCACGCTTTAACGAATCTCTCTCATAGGCTGATATACGCCTATAGCTTTACCCAGGGGGGGGGGGGCGTGTTCATGGAACGAATCCAGGATGGGCGGCACGTACCGAGCTTAGTATCTGTCTTAACACCATCTTACCCATAAATGTCAACTCATCTTTGACTCGTTTATATGCTAGAGGACAATCACTAGGATTTCCACCTCTTAGAAAGTGACAAACTGATGTTAGTTCTATGTCATTTTCAGATTCGTGTTCTATTTCTGTTGCTGTCATAGCTGCTGGTACTGCACCAGTTACTATGAAGTACACATAGTCATTTGCAACTGTAGATACACGGCACGGTTTCTGTGATTCATTAACTTGTGTTAGTCTTGATAACACATCAGCTATGTTCAGGTGTCCTGGCTTATACTTAACCGTAAACTTATATTGTTGTAGCCACATTAGCCATCTCTCAATTCGAGTGGGAGGACGTGATTTAGCAGAGTATATTACTTCCAGTGGCTTATGGTCTGTAAATAGTTTAAATTCTCTGCCGTACATGTACATGTGGAACCGTTCGCATGTCCATACTAATGATAATGCCTCTCATTCTGTATGTGAGTAACGCCGTTCCACATCAGTAAGTGTCCTACTGGCAACATATATTGGACGAAATACACCATTTTGCTTTTGGACAAGCACTGCACCAAGTCCTACTGGTGATGCATCTGCAATTATCTGAGTCACTGCTTTTTCACTTTTGTTGAAATAAGCTAGAGTAGCAGCATTTGCTAAACTTGTTTTCAGGCTATTAAATGCCTTCTGTTGTTCAATGTTCCATTCAAATCTCAGATTTTTCTTAGTAAGCCGACGCAAAGGTTCAGATAATGTTGCTAAATCTGGAATGAACTTTGAACAGTATGTAACTAATCCCATGAACGATCGAACTTCTGATGCATTTTCCGACTGCTTTGCATTTGTAATCGCTTCCATTTTCAAAATATCTGATGCGATCCCATGTTTCGAAAGTACATGTCCCATGAAAGTCAGTTTAGACGTATTGAATTTAGTTTTCTCCTTATTGAGAACAAGACTTTTGTCTCATAACCGATCAAGCACTGCTTTGAACTTGCTGTTGTGATCAGCTGTGCTCGAACCATACACATTGATATCATCTGAGATATTGTGAACTCCTCCACAATCATGCAATACTTGCTGTATCACATTGAAGATTTTCTGATCTTCAGGGTTCGATGATGACGTCTTCTTCAGTAGTGAATCCCGCTTCGTTACCTGTAGCCAGATAATGTTGCTGCGACAACAGCTATCGGTAGCGGAGAAGGAGGAAGGCAGTCTGGCTCGCCTCGTCTGACAGATGGTAGGTGACGATATTTACTATTGACTGCTGGGCCTATCTGACGTGATGTTTCTCAGGTAAGGACTGGAGGTTTCCTCCAGTTCAAGGCTAGGTTCCTAACACTAACAAATTTGACTAACGCCGAACTTACATATACGTAAGTTAAACCTTTTATTCACAAATATACAAGACTTTAATGTAAGAGCAAAATTTGCTCACAAGCAAACTAGTACAATCGATGTACGATACTACTAAGTGCGAATCCAACTCAAAGTACAACAGAGCTCTGTTATGCCAAGCAATAGCTCACAGTGCTGAACGTCAGCGTGACATTCATTGATTCACGATGGTGGATTGAACAATCTATACGTCTGAAATCCTGACTTATATACAACTTATCTTGGCACTCTAGCCAAGTTCTATAACTATCATAATAATTAGATTCTTCCTGAATTTGTTAAATGACTCTTCTAGGTATGTTATAAGCACAGCTTGATTGGCCCGGACAATCCGTCCACCAATTAACTTCTGCTTATTTCTTCCTAGAAGTTTCTACCTAATAAACGTTGGTCGTTCTGCCCAATCAACGATCGCTGTATTTCGATTTCAATTTCAAAACCTATTCTATTTAATTCTCTGCTACAGAGTTTGATCGACGCTCATTGATCATTCTAACCAATCAAACTCTGTGCTATTCTTCTATGGAGATGATGCCTCACATAGACAAAGCGGTGGTAGCTGGTTCTGATTTGATGTGATCTGTCAGCTAACTAACAACATTACGGAATGTGTTGTTGTTGCATGCCATTGTACGAGTGACATATAGTTGATACACAAATTTCGATTATGTTATCAATTCCTACAGGACGCTACAATGGCCATGTCCTGTCCATTGCCTACTGAGGGATAAGCCTGTAGGATGCTAGAGTTAATAGGCACATGAGCTGTATGATCTCATTGCCAGCTGATGTTGTTTTATTCTCGTGTGAGAATCAGAATGCCTATCGTCATCAACTACGTCCCTTTTGTCACGTTCGATTCCAGTGATTCTTATACCTCGATTGTTTTCCAAACTATCGATCCCAACAGCTGTTGAATATCATAAAAGTGTATGCCGACTGAACAGCAACAACTTTCATCTAAACTACTTCCAAATACACATCAACTCAAAACCGTGGGACTCATTCCAATCTATTCAACTATTTCAATTTGACGATAAAACTTTATCCAACAATCCTGAGTGTGCTACATTCACACACCATCCATTTACTAGAAACTGAATATCATCAGCACTAGCTGATGTCAACTAGCTGATGTAATAATAATAATAATAAACTAAATAAAAAGTCAACCGGTCCATTAGCTCACCTGGTATTTTTAAATCATAAATTTCTCTTAGGACTTACTCGAAGATATAAGACATCTAGCGGGGTCATGACTTCCCACAAGACAATCCCATATCTATAACATGTTGATACATTTCAGGTGCTGAGGAAATTCCAAACATTAGTATTTTGTACCTGTATACTCCAAGGTGTGTTGTAAATGTTGTAATTTCCCAGGACGGCTCATCCAGTTAAATTTGATGGTAACCCATCTTCAAATCAAGCTTACTGAACACAGAACTATCATTCATGTCTTGAAGAATTTCATCCACTGTAGGAATTGGGTGTCGTTCGCATTTGACCGCTAAATTTGCCTGTCTCATATCAAGACAAATTCTGATTTCAGCTGACGGTTTTGGCACGATAACAATCGGTGAAACCCAGTGAGTTGGTCCATCAGTTTTTAAAATAATATCTAACTGTTCGAGTTCTCGTATTTTATCTTCTACTTTTTTCCGTAAGGCAAATGGAATTCTATGTGTTGCCTGTACAACTGGTTTCACTGTTTGGTTAACACAGTTAACTAGTAATCCTTAAGTTAGCAGCCTCATCTGCGCATACGATATCCTGTGCTTTTACTAATGTCAAATCTCGCTCTCTGAGCAACTTTCTCCTTAATTGATGTGAGTGACAGGACTCCACTACCTGGTCCCTAATCATGTTATCAAGTTCTGCATTAAAATCACAGATCACTGATAATTACCATAATCGAGTTACAAACTGTTCTACAGTTTCATCTGTTGTCTGATCGGCCTTCCGAAACACATGTCTTTCAAATGGAATGTTCGGTTTTGCCTGGAAATAATTATTTAACACAGTTAATGCTGTTTCGTAATCATTATCCTCTCCAATGTCATCAAATGTGAAAAATTTCTCCTATACGTCTTGTCCAGCGTGGTGTAGGAGCATGGCATGTTTCTGTTCAGCATCTGCCACTCCTTTGGCCTTGACATACAGCTCAAAACTGCACCTTCATTTAATCCATATGATACCATTTGGGTGGGGTCACCTCTACTGTCAAACTGCGAAATTCCCGACATTTCTAACAGTATAGCCATATTAACATTTTAACACTTTTCAGACTAATTTATTTAAAACTTATTTATTTACTGAACGTGGATTAAACACATTTTCTGACTTAGTTTTTACTTTATTTGCTCTATACGGATTAAACACCTCAACAACTGAATTACTCAACAGCTGAAAGTTAAACGGATTGAACACATTTCTTACTGAATTTTTATTTTACATCTGCAACTTAAAGCTATACACGTTTTCAAAACTGTTTACACGTCTTTTTGTTTTATTTTAAAAACACTGACTTTTGTGACGGACACTGTTACAGCTAAAATTCAAATTATAGCAACATCAGAAGTACTTTTTAACACAGTTTAACACATTTTACTCTGCTTAACATTTTGACACAACTTACACAGTCTAACGCACTTAATCACTTGTCGCCATTGTTATGTACTTGTTATTTGTGTACATACATTTAACCTGGACTATTCAATGGCTATACGGGAACTGCCCTATACTAGCTACATCAGGCTATATGCATCAGCATCGGGAATGCGTAATAGATACTAGGCATACAGGGTGATTCATATTCGTTACTTAGTATTGGGTGACTCGAATATATAGTCGCCATATATTGTAGTTATAGTACTTGTTATCCAAATCTTTTAATCTGTTATATTTGTCCTCTAGCAATTCCAACCTGACTTCCATCTTTAGGTTGTCCCTTTCTAAGCGGTGTATGCTTTTTTGGCTATACCAACTTTTAAGTTCTCCACAGGTTTGGTGGCATATTTAGGTTTTGTACAATGTTCGGTTGGCTAATGCATTGAGCCAGTGTGGTTAGACTCGTATTTCAGTAGCAGTTTCTTCTGAAGCATTCGTTTAGACTCATTTAGCTCATTACAATGTTGTTCTAAGTTCGCAAGGTTAAACTAGCTGGCCTGTAGTTACCTGGATTTCGTTTATCACCTTTCTTGTATATAGGAGTGACATTAGCCATCTTCCAACTTGATGGTACTACACCTGTTAGTAATGATGTATTGAAGATTGTGCAAGTGGTCCGATTTCTCATTATACCTTCTTTTGTCGAACTGTGGCAATTCTCCTATTGGTTCTACAGGCAAAACGCTGGTAAAGAAATCAGCCAACACTTCTACCTTTTCTCTATCAGTTGAGGCTATGGAGATCTCGCCTTGTTTCTCTGATTGTAATTCACATATTCTTACTTTACATTTCTGGTTGGAATCCGCATACTTCCAAAACATCTTTGGATTGACTTTAGCATTCCTTGCTATGCCCTTTTCCTTGTCTCTTTTGAGATTCCTCACCACCTGCTTTACCTTATTTCTTGCCCTTGTATAGTGTAACCTGTCCTGCTCACTCCGAGTTTTCATATATCTGTTCCATGCCACATTCTTATCCTTAATTGCCTTCTTGGCAACTGTGAGACAGGGGATCTTCATCTTCCTATTCCCATTGGCTATGTCCCTGTACTCTGGAATAAATAGCTCTTGGGCCTTCTTCCACCTCTCCGGGGAAAACATGAGCATCTCGTTGACTGTCTTGCATTCCAGGAGAATATCCCAGTTTATATCCATATACTCCAATATCGTCACATAATTCCCCTTGTCATAATTTAGTCGTTTATCACCTCCTTTCACTTATGCGTAGTCCCATAAGACACTAAAGGTGAGGACTGTATGGTCGCTGCTGCCAAGAGGTGATTCATGCTCCATGTCTGCTATGATACCTTCATTATTAGTAAGCACCAGATCCAATGGACTAGGCTTATCTGAACGTCTCACTCTTGTTGGTTTACTGACCATTTGGAATAAGAAGCTGTCATGCACACTCTTCAGGAAAGCTTCCTCATGTGTATCCCCTGTCCAGGAGTCCCAGTTTATCTTTGGGAAATTGAAGTCGTCTACTAGTAGGATGTGTGAATATTCATTTCTTTGCTCAGTTACTTTCCTTAGAAGTCTTTGCAATTCCAGGTTTCTCTCTTCGTTACTGTCTGGACTCTTGTAAATCAATCTTATTAGCATCTTATTCTTGTCTTGGAGATTTCTCTTTACCCAACCTGTTCTCTAAAGTTATTAGTATATGTGATTTCCACAGGTGTAAGATATTATTTTATGTACATTATGATGCCCCTTTCCCTTTTCCTTGGGAAAGTCTCCGGGAATTAGTTCATATCCTTGTATTGTCATCTCTCCTTAGTTGATATAAATATGCACTTCTTGGGGTTCACCTCAGTAATGAGTATTATGGCTGGCTCCTGTACCATATTTCCTATCCTGTTTCGAAGCTCCTCACTCTTATTAGATAAAGCATCTGCATTGGTGTACACACACTTTAAGCCCTTTATAGGAACCACTGGCAGTTCAGTGGCGCTCTCTCCTTTCTTATCATATTTGCATTCATTTACATATGTCTCCTTGGCTACATTTATGTTGATTCTTTTTTCTTTATTTTTGCTATTCGCATTTTCCAGGGAGGGCCTCTGACTCTGTACATCCAGTTTTCCGACTTGTCATTCATCTCTTTCGCTTTCGCCTCTTGTACCAGTTTCTTTTTCTCCTCTCTGTCTTCCTCCGATAAATCATTTGCAATACTGACATTAGCGTATTTTGAATCATTACTGATACCACCTAACCTGTGTATGTTCTTAAAAAGCTCTATCTTGTGTGGTTGCACAGAAATATATAATCTACGTTATCTTATGTAATGATATTAGCTGAAGGTTTATTCTGTCATTGTATAGTTCATGGTTGCACCAGAAGCGGAGATGTGTTTGAAGATTGGTTTGGTGAGGTGATTAATTGACTAGATATTATTTTGGGTACCATTGAATCATGACACTATATAGGCGGTACAACTTTTTTTAAGTAGTCTATCAGGCTGCAAATTGACATTTTTGATGAGACAATCGGAATTTCCCCTAAGAAATTGGAGAGTTAATGAATGTAATGCTACCTCCACCTCCTCCC
Source organism: Chaetoderma sp. LZ-2023a (assembly GCA_034401795.1). NCBI lineage: Eukaryota > Metazoa > Mollusca > Caudofoveata > Chaetodermatida > Chaetodermatidae > Chaetoderma > Chaetoderma sp. LZ-2023a. The sequence goes on from CM067365.1 coordinate 51,061,638, forward strand.
TCAACCCGCTCCCTCTCCCCCCCCCCCCCCCCCTCGCGGCCTTACTCGCGGCCGTATGTGTCCGTTCCGCAGTTCCGTCGTTCTGCATTTCAGGGCTGCACAGAAATAGATAATCTACGTTCTAAATATCTATGGGCATTACAAACGTAAACATGGCGGAAAATGAAAGTGAACTAAGACATCGTGGTATTGTTAATGGTGATGTTAAAGACACAGGTGAGCCGTTACAGTATACAAGATTTATATGTAGAACAATTGGAAATGTGACATTTTGATTCAAACCCAGACTGGGACATTAAATTACTTTGACAGGAAATCCTGTTGGGATGGTCATGTGCCTTAAAGTTCTCGTAGATTAAAAAAGGACAGGGTTAAATAAATTTTGGAAGATTTCATGAACTTTATTGTTGCTGATGGGTTATTTGCATACATGCGCGATCGTTTAATATTACTTTGTTAGCGCCACATCAATGGGGCACGCCGCGATGCGTTATTTCCCCAAAGGGGTCTCATGTAGTGGGCGATTACTGCCAGTATGAGTCAATCGCAGCCATCCTATCTATCCCAATTCTGTGTCAATGCCCTTTATTTATTTCAGATTCTGATCTAATACTCCACATTTTATCAGTCCAACACTACTATAACATATCTAAGTCACACCTACCAACAACTTCTCACCCCAAATACTACAGTGACTGTTGAGCACCGCGGCATGCCCCATTTACGGGTTGCGAGTGAAAATATGAAAACAAAAAATTATGCAATTACGGTAATACAGAGAAGGTGGTAAACTTACAAATTTCCATTTGTGAGGCTATAAAAACGGTGACCGCTTATCAAAACACATTAGCTTCCATTATATCAAGATCATGAGATGTGATAATTTCTCAATCTAGCCAACATTTGAGGACAGCCCATTGAGTTAAAATGGCAATAGAGTGCTTATCCTCATATTTCATCATTATATACATGTAGCCTCCAAAAGGGACTCAATTCTCTTGATAATTGGAAGAGAATCTGAATAGGGGCCAATTTATATATTTTTATGAGAAATGAAATTGCATTGGCTATATTAATCTGACACTATTCAAATACGTAATAGAATTAGCATACACACTCTATGGTTATTCTATATCTATGAAACAGCCTGCCAAGATTCTCTAATCTTGTTAATCAGCATTTTTCGCCGTATTACATCGTTGGATTAATAGAATGTGAAAGTTAGCACTATGCGAGAATCCCGGAAGGTTTTTTTTATTCTTCTTCTTCTTTTCGTTCGCTGATCATACCGCCAGTCCTGTAAGTGACTATTGACATGATCATAAGCGTTAAGTGCGTGGATCCATGGTTTATTAGTGCGCCGTGCGGCCTGGAACCTCCGTCTTCAGCACTCGAGGTTTCTGTCAGGGTTACCTCACCCATACCTCCTTTAGTCGCCTCGTACGACACGCAGAGGATACGGAAGGTGTATTCTAAGCCCCACCTACAGGGCGTGGTTTTTTTTTTATAATGGCTACAGATATGCAATTCAACTATATAAATATACCGATGTAAATCGGAAAATCCATTCAAAGTGAGAAAATCAAAATAATCTTTTTATATTTTAATATAATAAGTCTGCCGAAATATTTAAACATGAATTTCCTGGTAATATATATTTCCATGATCGCGATATGAGATTTTGTGCACAGTGGATTTCAGTCTTTGTTTTCTGATTTTGGTGTCTAAATATGGAAAATAATCACCAAACTTCGTGGAAGCGCTCAGTGCAAACTGATAATGCTGCAATACCAATAAAAAAAAGTTCAAAATACATGTGTATAAGCGAGAATATACAGACAGATGACCGGTTTTAAAGAACAGAAAAGGGTGATACATACATTGTTACATGTACATATGCACATTGCAAAGCAATAAAAAAATTCTATCCAAAAATGTAATGGTAAATTACCTGACAATACTAGATGCCTATATTTACATTTTACCACCGGAATGACTGGCTCGATAACAGTCAATCATTCCAGTGGTAAAATTTCATAGATATTCTTTCTTGCCTTGTTTAAAATCATGTGTTTTGCTGCTTTTTTAAATACTACTGAACTACTGAAAGGTTCCTCAAACTACTGAAAATCCACTACTGAAAGAGTGTGTGAAACTACTGATTGCTTGAACCGGGGGGTTGACAGCTCTGCATATCATATCAATTCCGGTTGTATGGCTAATAGGCTGTTGGCCTGTCAGCCGTTCCTAGCTTTCAAGTTTTCGCAGGCAGTCTACTTTCAACTAATCTACAACTTGACAATACTATTTTTATATGTTATATGCTTATTGTACACATCTATACAGGGTCAACTATGAATACATATACATATGTACAAACAGACCTAACTTAGTTCTGGAATATATCAGGAAGGTGTTATGCTTTCACATGCAGCCAGACAGTAGTATGTGCTTGTTATATAATTTTCAGTGATCTTGAGGCATGTAGGGCACTTAGGAAACAATTTGGCCTTCAGTCAAACTATCTTCAAAAACAACCCACATGCCCAAAGTCCTGCAAACCTGTAGTTGTTATTACACCACAAAAACATCTTGACCGTTCAATCACTACATGTATGCTAAATCAATAAACTGCATTTAGTTACCAGAATAAGATTTTTATGCTCGCTTACATACCCCCTTATGCCTCTTCCATCATCATGCTTACCCTAAACCAGGCTACTGGAAGGGAGCACCCTCAGCATACTGGCAACAGTCTGTACTCGCTCCTAGGTGATGCCTGTCACTAAGCATGCCTGAGCATGCGCAATAGATCCCAACTAGGAAACAGATTCACTTTTCGAAATTGTTTGAAAGTATTTGCTCAGTGTATTTGAAATAAATTTAAAAAATGATTTTATTTGCATATTGAACAAACTTGAGTGTTTGCATTCGAAAAAATTCCGTCCATCTGTCAACTTCTTCTTTAAATGACTTATTCTCATGAACCACTGGGCCAGTTTAAATGGTGCAGGGTGCATACTTAAGGCTTAGATATCCAAGTTTGTTCAAACGAAGCCGATCCGCCAATTTTCCCACCGACCATCTTGGAATTTTGCTATTCTGGACCAGTAGAATGGTTGTTTGGGCGTACCAATCTGTGTGATGGGTAGTGGATTTCATAGCTATCAGGATCAAGATGAAGAACTATGATTTTGTATTGTCGACTGCACAGAATCCATCTTCTTTTCTTGTTCTCTTCAATGGAGTACACGCCACTGGACTTTGAATACAATTTTAGAAAGCTTCAACTCAGTGTCAAAACTGCCTGGCGCCTACTTAGGTTTTTGTAGAGATTGGATGCTTGTTTTTCGTATGGAAACCAGCTTATGTATAGGCTAGTGGTGCAGTTAATTTGTCTACCGCCGGTTAACTCATTTCGATTATATAATAAATAGAGAATCTGGAACGAGGTCATTTTTCATATCACTATTATGGACCGAGTTGAAAATTATCAATTTGCACGAGCTTTAGCGAGTGCAAAATTGATTATTTTCAACGAGGTTCATAATAGTGATATGAAAAGTGACTGAGTTTGAGATTTTATTTATCATATAAACTGTAATTTTTTTAATATTTGCCAATAATTGCTGATGTGGCTTATCTGATTTCTCATTGTTGATTTTTGTGAAATCGATACCGCCGCTGTGACGCACCACTACTTGATAACAGATACTGAATGCTCAGCAAAATATAGTGACAAACACAAAATCTGGCGATGTCAGACGTAAGCTACACTTTTCTTCTAAGACTATCGCAGAGTCACATCCATCAATCGTTACTTCGCTGCCGACTGACAAACTGTCAAACGATGACATTTTGCGATGATGTTTCATGAATGACAAATCGTAGTAAAATAGTGCCACGTAGTAGTCCCTATGCGTCACGCTCACATCAATCGATGTTTTAATTGGTTGATTTAAATGGGTTGCGCACCCAACAGCCAAAGTGTTGGACACTCCTCTTGATCGGGTGGGTGGGTGAGACTTGGGTGCGTGGGTGAGACAGACCAATGTAGGGTGTACAACCGGATTACATACATGCCGGTCAGCAATGGTGGGATTGTTTTGTTTGACCTTCCAATGATCGAGACTCGTAACATTCTCCTTCGATCAATACTCACCATTCTGTTACTTCTGATATACAGCTGGCCCTGACAGCAGCTCTAGGATTATAGACTTAGAAAGCTTTACCGACTCCTGGGAACCAGGTACTCGGCTCCCAACTGCCGAGTACCCGTTTACCATAGAGCTCATTCTTGTTTGCATAGCAACAAGAGCAATACATGCTTTCTGCATTAAGGATTTTAGTGGGTTTTTTTGTGAAAGAAAATCTAAGTCTTTAATCTGTGATAGTTTGTGTGTTCGTGAAAGGATTAACTAAGGACTATGGAGAATACCGCCGAAGATAACCAGGTTGTATCGTTCTTTATTATCCATAGTTAAAAGACTTAGGTCTCTGAATTTCGTTGTGTCGCATGTTCCAATTTCTGACCCCATAGAATCTGGGATGTGTGCTAACAACGATATATGCCAGACGATCGCCTTCTTTAACCCCCAACAGGCGATCGGCAGATATGAAAATAGGTGTTTGCTACGGTATTTCTAACACGAATATCGGCTGACGTCGTTTCTCCGTAGAATCTGAGCGGGCGACGTCACACCCGGTCGCTCGGATGTTTATGTGAAGAAAAATTTTTTCATTAATTCGCGCATCTTGTTCTGGGTGCTGCGTACTAAAAATGGTACCGGAAACTTTAGAATGATCAAGTTTACGTGCGATCACGATCGGTTTGCAATGATCGGTGGTTTCAAAATTCTTGAGTAGATGCGTGGTCTGCGGTTTTACCGTGTGATACAGCAGTTTGTTATACATTTTGTTGTTTTCTTCACATATCGTGCTGCTTTCGTTAGGAGTATAATTTATATTGATTAGTAAATATACCCCGAATGCTATGCGATATGATTCCTGGAGCCGTTACACATCCTGGAGGATCTATTATGGGTGTGTTTGATGCCCGCCACGTTCTTGTCGTCATAATCAATACGATCGTTGTTGTAACGTGGCGGGGTGGGGTGTGGGGAGGTTACGGTTAATTTATGAGTCAAAATTATTGAAAATTAATTGTCTGCCTTCCATCCGGGTCTCGTTCCGCTTGTTTATTGTAGGTTTGTGCTTATGTTATAGGCCAAGCCAGCCCCGCCATCATGTGACGAATGCCATAAGTTTGTCCGTGTAGTGTTCAAGGACCATGCTTGTTTTAGGTGTTCCCTGTGTAATATAGATCATAGGTGTAATGTTTGTGCAGTGTGGTCCGTCGAGATGATGGTTAAGTTCCTTGCCCAGAAGGACTTGGCTGGGTCTGACGCGGGGTCAGGCGGTCCGAGACGAAATCGTGGAGCGCCCGGTTCGGCCGGTGGGGGTGATCCACGTCCCCAGCTGGAGGTGGCGGAGATGGCACCGCCGGCGTGGTTTGGTCCGGCTATGCAGGGTTTTCTGCATTCTGGACTGGTTACCGAGGGGGCCGTCTTGTACGGCCCCCTGGCAGTCCCGCCTGGCTTCGGCCAGACAGGTTCTGTCTCTCTGCGGCCACCTCTGGGTGGTCCAGTAGCAGTGGCCGGTCCGTCAGGTGTGGGAGCCGTCCGCCAGGACGGCTCCACGGTTGACTCGTCTAGTGACGGCTCTTCGGAGTCTGAAGACGAGGAGGCCGAGGAGGAGAGGTTGCTGCGGCCCGTGAAGCCGCAGGTGGAGAATATGGAGGTTGATACCGTCCTGGACGGAACCGGCCTCCATTTGTCTGGTTTGGCGCAAGCCAGGTCAGCGGCTCCGCCTGCGGCTGAGGCCAATCCGTTACCGTGCACCGGTTCCGGGCGGCTTGGTTTGTCACCAGCCGTCACCGGAACGGGTGTGCCGGGCCAGGCGTGGTACTCACCTATCTCGCCTGGTCCGGCAGCCGGACGTGGGGTGCCGTTGGCGCCCGTGTCCGGCTATGGTTCCGCGACTGTTACGGGTCCGTACGGTTTTCCGTGCGGACCTACCCCATGGACCGGAGTGTTTCATGGGGTGGCGGCGGAACCGTGTGGTAGCGGAGTGCCTGGCGTGTCAGCCGTGGCTCCTTGCCGGGAGGCCGTGGCTGGCAGACCCGTGAGCACATCAACGGGTGACGTGTTTGCGGGGGGGGTCTTCGTCGGAGGTAGATTGGTCAGATGCTCTAGTGTGGCTAGCCAGGGTTGACCCGTCTGTGGTTTCGGCCACGGCCGATGAAGATGCGCCCCGTCCGTCGGTTGCATCGATTAGGACGGGGATTTTGCCCGCGACCCGGATCCAGTCAGTGGGACTGGAGCCACGGTTCATAGATTTGTTGGATGCTATTTATAGCAAACAACTAATGACCAAGGGTCAGCTCCCTGCGGCCTCCAGGGATGGGCGGGCAAGATGTCGTATTCCGCGGGGGGAATACGACAGGTATGGTGTAGTCCCGTCGGTCACGGAGGATGACCGATGGCTACTGGGAGTCCAGAGTACCGGGTCGGGTGGCCCCGGTCCGGCACTAGTGGATAAGTCTCAAGTACACCAGAAGAAGTCCTGTCCCTATGCGATGAGGGTGTGAGGGCAGCGATGAGCGCTGTCAATCATTCTTATCGTCTCCTTCAGTCGGTGTGGGCTGAAGCGGGGGCAGGCCACCCTGTGCCACCTGTGGCGCTTTCATGTGTTAATGACGGCTTGGTGCTGTCGATGGACGCATTGGCAAGGGTGCAAGCGCGAGTGACGAAGTCCAGGAGGCAAATGGTCATTGACCATATGCGTCCGGCTACGGCAGTCAGGGAGCGTCTTCTTGGGACGCCCCTGACAGGGCCTAGCATCTTCGGTGGCCAAGCGCGGGCCATCTTAGAGGATACCGCCAGTATCGCGCAGAATCGGTTAGCGGTAAACCTACAGCTAGAGCTAGTGCGGCAAGTGCACGCACTAGGGGCTGTGGGGAAACCGCTAACGGGACAGCCTTCAAAGAAGCAGAAGAAGCATAAGGAGAAAGGTTGTAGAGGCGCCTACCCTCCCCAATGTTGCTCCTGACCGCCCTAGGGGCGGGAAGGGCAAGGGTAAGGGTAAGGCCTCAAAGGGCGGACAGAAGGGGCCGAAGCGTACCTGAGGGTACGAAAGCTCCCTTCATATCCGCCTGGACCCCGCCTGTGCGACAGGAACAGCGGTGCCAGTTATACCCGTCGTGCCTAGAATGAAATGGTTCTCACTCTCTCGTTAAGAAAGGGGGGGGGGCGGACTGCGAGCCGGACAACCCCGTTAGACGTCGAGGCATCTATGGTGGGTGGAAGGCTCATGCGTTTCGTCGAGGCCTGGCGAGGTGTGACGTCAGACAGTCTGGTCCTGGGATGGTTATCCCAGGGTTACATGCCGGAGTGGTGGGACTTTCCACCACAAAATCTGTCTTTGGCACCTGTCTGGACACCCGTACCAAGGGAGCCAGACAAGTTAGAAGCCGTTCAAAAGGAAGTGTCGGGTTTGTTTCTGAAGGGAGCAATAAACCAGCAAACGGAACACTCCAGGCTTCTATTCAAACATGTTCCTTGTCCCCAAGAGCACAGGGGGATGGAGACCCATACTCAGTCTCAGGCCATTGAATTGGTTTATCCATACGCCTCGGTTCCAGATGGAAACGCCGAGGTCGGTAATGGCGGGATTGAGGAAAGGAATGTGGTGTGTATCGATCGATCTGAAAGATGCATATTTCCACATTCCTATGAATCGGAGTTGGCACAGGTTTCTGAGATTTGCGTTTCAGAATCAAGTATGGGAGTTTACAGTTCTCCCGTTTGGCCTGTCGACAGCTCCGAGGGTTTTCAAAAGAGTGGTCCTTGCGGTGACAGCGTTTCTCAGAAAAGAGAACGTGGCGCTACACACCTACATAGACGACTGGCTGCTCAAGGCAGACTCGCCAGCCAGGTTGAACGTGGATACTGCTCTGACTCTGAAGTTACTTTCAGATCTAGGCTGGATAGTCAACAAGGAGAAATCTGAGTTGACGCCCACTCAACATTTCGTTTATTTGGGGATGCGATTCGACCTCGAGGAGGGCAGGGTTTACCCGTCAGAGCCCAGAGTGGTGTCTCTGTTAGCCATCCTCAGGAGTTTTCGAGTGGGAAACCACATTCAGGCGAGGCGGTTCCTTCAGATGCTGGGCATGATGGTCTCCATGGAACAGGTTATCCCGTACGCTGCTCTAATGCGAAGGCCTATCCAGTTGTATCTGATGTCTCTGTAGAAACAGAGAACAGAACCCCTGTCAAAACTGGTGCCAGTTTTGGAGCCGATAATATCGCATCTTCTATGGTGGAAACGGCGTCAGAATCTCCTATTAGGGGTTTCGCTGCACCTACCCCACCCCCAGCTGTCCGTCTACACGGATGCATCGCTGGAAGGGTGGGGTGCCTGCCTGGGAGAACACCAGGTCTCGTGCACATGGAATCTCCCGGAGAGTCAGCTGCATATCAATCTGTTGGAAATGATGGCAGTGGAACTGGCGTTGGAAGAGTTCCTTCCGATGATCAGGGGCAAGGTGATATTGATACGGTCGGACAATTCGACAGTAGTATCATATATAAATCGCCAAGGCGGGACCAGGTCGCCCACTCTGTGCATCAGGGTGTGGCACTTGATTCAATGGTGCAGGAATTACTCGGTTGTTTTGAAAGCAGCTCATATTCCTGGCCGATTGAACATTCTGGCGGATGCTTTGTCTCGCAGACAGAGAATCTTGCCAACAGAATGGTCCCTCAACCCTCCGGTTCTGCGACGGATCTTCGAGCATTGGGGCAAACCCAACGGGGACTTGTTCGCCACAAAGGAAAATGCTCAAATCATGACATATGTCTCGCCGATTCCAGATCCAAATGCCGTCGATACAGACGCTCTGGCGATAAGCTGGAGAGGGATGCACGCTTACGCGTACCCACCCACCATTCTTCTACCGAAGGTATTGGTGAAGGTCAGGGAGGAACCGTGTCTGGTCCTGCTAATAGCGCCGTATTGGCCGAGCAGGGCGTGGTTCACGGATCTTCTAGATCTGCTGGTGGAAAATCCTGTGCAGTTGCCCGAGATTCCGAACATAATCTCCCAGGCCAAGTGACGCTTCCTACACGAGCGTCCCGAAATGTTCAAATTGACTGCGTGGATGTTATCAAACAACGTTCAACGTCGGAAGGCTTTTCTCGACAGGCTGCTGATTTCATCGCAGCTACGAGGAGGTCAACCTTCAAGTCATATAACAACAAGGTTAACAGATTTGCAGACTGGTGTGAAGAAAAGGGTATTGATACCTTTCAATCCACTATTCAGCAAATAGCAGACTTTCTCTGTGAGCTGTTCTTTTCAGGACTAGCTCCCGTCACAGTTGCTGGGTACAAGTCAGCTTTGGCATCAGTTATCCCTTGTCTAGCCAACAGGGATAGTCCAGAGGTGGCCCAGTTAAATGTGATGTTGAAGGGAATGAGCAATCTCCGCCCGAGACAACCGGTAGTCATTCCAGCCTGGAGTCTATCTTTAGTGCTTAATGTACTGGCCAAGCACCCTTTCGAACCGTTGCGTTCGGCTAGTCTAAAGCATTTGACTCTAAAGGCGGTCTTTCTATTGGCAGCTTCCTCAGCTAGAAGGCGCAGTGAGATCCATGCGCTTTCGGCAGAGAGGAACCGATTTATTGTTTCTGGAGAAGGTCTGCGTCTTATGCCAAGAGCAGAGTTTATGTCAAAGAACCAATCTTTGAGATATCCCGGCAAACCGATCATTATACCGAAGGTAACTAGGTTTGATCGTGATGCCAGTGTCTGGTGCCCGGTCCGTGCTTTGACTAAGTACAAGAAACGGACTGACTCGTTACGGTCGAACGATAGACATCTGTGGATCTGCCATAAAAAGCCTTATGGCACCGCATCCATGGATACTATCTCTCGTTGGGTGGTCGAATGCATTCAGACTACTCACGAGATGGCGACTGGGCACCAGGTGCAAGGCGTAAGGGCACACGATGTCAGAGGAATAGCCGCCTCGACCGCCCATTACAATGGTGTTCCGTTAGAGGACATCATGGCCGTTGCACAATGGCACTGTGAGTCCTCATACACGGATTACTATATGAGGGATGTGTCAGACTCAGCCAATCCACTCGCTTTAGCTGTTTTGAAACGATAGTTAGTGACCACACTGCTCTTCACCCTTTTTTTCACTTTGGTAAGAAAAGAACCTAAAGCAGGCATGGTCAGGCGAGAGGATGTCAACCAGATTGTGTCACTGATGGCCGAACCGGTGAATGGTTGGAGGCGGTACGTCTGAAGTCCAATTATCATAAGGTAATTCAATAAGTGAGAGTTTTTTGTATTATGTATTTGTATCATGTTCATTCATCTTATATATTCATGCTCATTCCCAGGCTAATACATGGAATATGCAGGGAGTAGTTAACCCTCTTGGCATATTTGTGTTTTCAGGCGAGATACATGTTCGTTAGTTCTCTCCCTTTTCTTAGGAGGAAAAAGGGGGGGGGGGGCTGTGACGCGAATGTGATTCGGTTCCGTGAACTTGACGGTCCTTTTAGGTCTCCGTTAGTCAAGTTTGAAGTCTAAAATCTTTCTCCAAGGGGCAAAATTAGCATTTATGGCTTGCCCCTTCCCACCAGGTTACTGATCAAATCTGGTGTATATCAGAAGTAGCAGAATGGTGAGTATTGATCGAAGGAGAATGCAGGAAATGTCAATTTCCCTTTCTCCGAGATCTAACAATACTCACCATTCTGTTACGGACCCAGCCTCCCAGCCCCACGGAGGCAAGCTATAGTTTTCTCTTGTTTGGTGGCTATGCAAACAATATGAGCTCTATGGTAAACAGGTACTCGGCAGTTGGGAGCCGAGTACCCGGTTCCCAGGAGTCGGTAAAGCTTTCTAAGTCTATAATCCTAGAGCCGGTGTCAGGGCCAGCTGTATATCAGAAGTAACAGAATGGTGAGTATTGTTAGATCTCGGAGAAAGGGAAATTGACATTTCCTGCATTTCGTGCCCGAGTGTAGGCTATTCATCAGAGGTTTCAAGTTTATAGTTGTAGCGTTAATGGTGTGGAGATGCAGTAATTATAGGTTTTTTCGAAAACAACCCTGGGATTGACAGTTTGTAAAAGCTAAGTTTAGCTTAGCTGCATTGCACTTACTTGTACATGTATTGCACTGATGATTCTGCATTGGCGGTTATAAAACAGACTGTTGGCTTTATTCAATTAAGCATGACTGACGTCTTGTGACGTAAATCATCTGTGACATGTTTCTTATGACATCATTGTCATTTCCCCGAGGTAGGAAGCTTGGCAACCAAAGAGTTTCATGCTATGCTGGACCACCTGAATGGTTGTGATTGATGACGAAAGGATCCATAGCGAAGTAGGTGGATCCAATAATGGATCCAACGGACTACACGCTAGTCACCAATGAATCTCATAAGGGTCCTTTTGAGGGTATATACCCCCAAAATGCAACTTGGTACCCCTGAAAATCTTGTATGATTATTAAATATTAACCGGTTGTAGATTATTGCACAAAAATACCCATAAAATTGTATTATCATGGATGAGAAAATCTGCATTGGAAGCCCAGATTTTCAGTTTAGGACCCCTGGCATGCTTGGATTTCAGTTTCAGACCCCCACATTTCAGATTGTGGTGTCCCTGAGACATCCAAAATTTAGATACCATGAGAAAAAGTGGTTTGGGCTCTGCCAAGTGGCCACAACCCATGGTCAAAAGGTTGGATATCATACTAATTTAGTCAGTCACTCTATCGCCTCTGAAATCGACAGGTTTAATGGAACTCCGGTTTTAGCTATGCCCCGCCCATCTCTAGCTAAGCTCCACCCACACCTCGCTCGTGTTGGGATAGAATGATCTCTCAACTCCCTGACTATCAATTTGCAGAAAACTATATAGGTAAGCCGTTGAATATTTTGAAACTAATTTGACTGGATGCTGTTGCTGCCCAGTCAAATTAGTTTCAAAATATTCAACAGCATGTTTATTAAATAGTAGAGACTTACAATTCTTACAATGTGTCGGACTATTAAGAGTTAAAGACAGGCCTAATAGAATCATTTATGATGTAATGATTATGACGTCATCCTACATGCCGCTTAGCTGATTATGCCGTCAAATCATCGATGGATGCTCTGGAAAGGTAAATTAAACCAGATTTGTTATGTGATTGCAGCTTGCAAGATGACAGTTATATTAGGCTCAGCCTCATCGGGGTGGGTGTGTGGGGGTGAGGATCAAAAGTTAAAATATGCAAATTCTGTATGACAGTGATGATAACACTACGAAGTACGTCCTTTGAAACTGTTTGTTAACTTCAACCAAATTTGTTATATAAGTTAGCTATATGATTGCAGATTGCGAAGCGACATTTATATTTGATCAAATATTATACAACTTCAATCTGTCATACTATCTGCCCTAAAAACATTTTGTCGGAATTCAACTAAATTTATTATGCGAGTTACTTATGTGATTACGTATTGAAAGACAGCATTTATATATAGATAGACTCCTCTCCATGAGTCCAGTTCAAAACCTCCAAATGTCATACAAATTGTGTCCATAAAGCCATCTGTTACGAAACTGTTTGATGGAACTTAACCAAATTTGTTATGTGAGTTACTCATGGTGGGGATTTGTGGTGGTGTTACATAGACTTCATGGTCTAGTTTAAGATTGTTGATGTTTGTTTTTTCAGAGAGCGAGCCTGTGCCCCGTACACCGAGTCCTCTGACGCGTGAAGTTAATTTACAGAGAATACGAACTGAAGTGCAGGTAATCTCGATAATGCGTGTATGAATTGAAATGCAGGTACATGTATGACTATCCCCACATGTGTTGAAAAAACGGAAGGGATATTGCAATCACCTTCATCCATCCACCTGTCTATCCCGCCTACAATCTCTTTCAAAACCGTTCAGTGGAATTCGATCAAATTGGCGATTCGAATTACCCATATGATTGCAGACTGCAAGACGACATTTACATTAGGCTCTGTCCCCAGGGTGTGGCATGGTCATGATGCTGGAGGGGGTGGGGGCAGAAATCCAAAGTTGTCAGAATACTCTTGAAACCAAATGTGGTATGTTAGGTAATAGGTACCCATATGATTGCGGATTGCAAGACAATGTTCACATTAGGCTCCGCCCCATGGTAGGTACATGTAAGGTCAGAATGTCAAAGTTGGACAAAGCATGTGGATTTGCGATTGCAGATCATTGACCCTGCATTCTAGTTTGAATTTCAGACAACACTGTTCTACTCGTACACAGTACTGGAATGAACTAAGCAGATACTGGTCCAAAAATACTTTTACCTTGAGTCTGCCGTCAGGTAATAATGATAGTGATGTATTGACCCTTTAAAGGTCAAGCTGGCCAAAACTGGCTGGTTTCTGCAGTGGTCTTGAGAAATGGCCATTTGCAGACCAAGAGAAGACTATTTTTGAAAATTTACCAATATTTAAAATATTACTGGGTATCGAGCCAGTCATTCCAGTGGTAAATTTTCAAAAATAGTCTTCTCTTAGCCAGGGTTGGGGCCAATGTACTCAGTACTCGTGGAGTTGAGTACCTATTTTCAAGTACTCGCATGTACTCAGTACTCGTGCCTTTTTATGAATACATGTACTTGTACTCGGCCTCAGTACATTTCCAAAGTACTCGTACTTGTACTCGAGTACATACTCTGTACTTGTACTTTTGAGTATTTAAGAGTACAAACTGAGTACTTATCCATTTCCTACAGAAAAATCGTATGCATATACTTATCTTTTTCATTCAAAATTCTAAGGACCGGTTCTCAGGGAGGTGATATGAAATCTAGTAAATATTTGACTAACTTGGTGCAACCTGCACAAAATTTTGTAATTAATTTGCCTAGTAATATGTTTCCATAGAGATTTGTTTTTAAAAACTCATTTTAAAACAGAAATTCTGGATGTTTGCCTGGAAACAGCAATTGCTGTAGTAGGTATGCTTATAGGGAATAAGAAAACAAGCGTTTAACACTTACACTAATGAACCCTTTTATCTAAATTTCAGGGCTGTCATACAGCAAACTGATGAAATTGAAATTCTGAATGTTTAGGGAATAAGATTAAACAACCGAAGCATATTAACCCATGCACTATTTAAACCCTCTTTATCTACCTTTTAAAGCAATCATACAGGTAAACTGTTATATTTAGAAAATAATTTGTCTGGAAACCATAAAGCAGCTAGTTCTTCCAGCAAATAATTTTCAAAATGTTCAATAGAATCTTTCCTAGCAGCATAAAAAATTGTCATTTCTGGTCATTTATCATTGAGTGTTGAGTTGAGAAATGTAGGAGGGAAGATTGTAACAGCTGCGCAAATGCGCAAGCCTTATGTCAACAAATACCTGGCCTGGGCAATTATACACTTATTAGCTCACCTGGCCAGAATGGCCAAGTGAGTTTATGCCATGGCGACTGTCTGTCTCTCCGTCCGTCATCCATCCGTCAACTTTTGCTTTAAAATGTCACATTTGGCTAGAAGGATCCTATGAAGGTAGGCTCTAGAACTTCTTACCTCCTTAGCTTTTTGACAGAATTCAGCCAAATCATTTGTCTAGATTTTTGATTCGTCAATTTTTTGGGTGAAAATCTTAGATTTAGTAAAAAATTTACCGGAAAGTGTCAAAATGCATCTCCTCCTTAGCTTCTTGACAGATTTCAACTAAATTGGCCTGGAAGGATCCTGTAGTGGTAGGCTCTAGAACTTCTGTTCAGAATTTCGATTGGTACATTTTTTGGGTGAAAATCTTAGATTTTGTAAAAAATGTACCGGAAAGTGTCGGAGCGTATCTCCTTAACTTCTTGAGAGATTTCAGGCAAATTTGTCTTGAAGGATCCTATGGAGGTAGGCTCTGGAACCTCTATTCAAATTTTTGATTGGTCAATTTTTTTGGTTAAAATATTTGATTTTGTAAAAAATTTACTGGAAAGTGTCAAAATTATCTCCTCCTTAACTTCTTGATAGATTTTAACTAAATTTGTGTGGAAGAATTCTACAGCGGTATGCTCTAGAATTTCTATTCAAAATCTTGACTGGTAAATTTTTTGTCAAAAGTTTACCGGAAAGTGTCACTTGTCTCCTCCTTAGCTACTTGACAGATTTCAACTAAATTTTTCTGGAAGGATCCTATAGTGGTGGGCTTTAGAACTTCTGTTTAGAATTTTGACTGGTCAATTTTTGGGGTGAAAATCTTAGTTTTGTATTAAAAAAAACCTTGCCAGAAATTGTCAAAATGCATCTCCTCCTTAGCTTCTTCACTGATTTCAACTTTTATGCACACCTCCGTTTCAGGAGGATATAGTAATCGCTTTGTCCGTGTATGCATCATCTGTCCGGGTTTTTTTTGTCTGAACTGTATTTTCAGTAGCCAAATTTAGTATATGAATGCATTGTACCCTAATGCTGTCCTATGTCAAAAGTAGGTCACCATAACCTACCTTTCATGGTTCAGTAAGAATCATAAAAAATTGTATTCGTCTGTCCCCGATTTTTTTGGTCGTACTATATTTTCAAAAGTTTTTCATATTTAGTCAGCATAGGGATGCATGCATCATAGCCTAAAGGCATGAAAGGTGTGTAACGCATCAAAAGTGTGATCTACTTTTTATAGTTCACTGAACATCATAGGTTACTATGGTCTGTGCTGTAGTTTCAAGGTTTTTTTATACAGTTACAACCAAACTTGGTTTATGGATGCATTGTATGCTAGGTTTCTGTAGCATATGAAAAGTAGGTCACCCTGACCTACTTTTCATGGTTTATTGCACATCATATAAAATTGTGTTTGTCTGTCCCAAATTTTTTGTACGAACTATATTCTGAAGAATTTTTCACAAATACATGTATTCAACTATGGCTATATGGATGTGTATCTTAGGCTAAAGGTTAGTTATATATCGGAAGTAGGTCACTGACCTATCTATCATGGTTCACTGAGCATCATAGAAAATTGTTGTCCGTTTTATAACTTCAAGTGGTTTTGGTTTACACTAATCAAATGTGGTGTATGTATGCATTGTAGGCTAACGATCCATCATGTATCAAAGGTAGGTCATACTAAAGGTAGGTCAGTATGACCTACCTTTTGTAATTCACTCATCATCATAGAAAATCCCTGTTCTGGCTTTAGTTTTAAGAGTTTTTTAACCAATCTTGGTGTATGGATGCATGTTACTTGTAGTATCAAATTAGATTTACTTCATGGTTCACCCAACTTCAATATTAATTGCATGCTTTCAGCCAAAGGCAAGGTTCCGTGGAAGGCGGGGTATCCTTCGTGATGCACGGATACTACATGGACCACAGTTGCATTTTTTATTCCATGCAAATTGTTGACTTGTTTTGCTACTTTATCAGCGTCACTAGAACTCTTAGTTTACAATTACCACAAGAACTTTGTCATAAAGGAGCTTAATTATGTTTCAGTAAAATTCACGGTCAACTCAGAATTGTATGTTTTTCGTCATCGGTTTGTAGTTTACTTGCCTAGAAGACGCTTCTGAGGGTTTTTTTGCATAAAAAGTTCAATGTCACAAGTTTTGTCTCTAAACCTGTATCAAAGATCAACTTTTTTACAGTCTTAAAAGAAAGTTATCTCATAATTTATGTGGCTACGTCATGTACGTCATAAATGGGATATCCTAATTTGACCAATCAAATTATCGGAAATATCTAATACATCATTTCAGCTGATTCGTTCTTGGTGAACTCTTCCATCTACATTGAATGTTAGACAGCAAGTTTTAATTTGCCTATCATTTTAAAGTGAGTTCTCATTGAGTAAACTGTGCAACTATTAATTTGCCCAAATAATTTTTCTATGAAACCGCGTAAGTATACAAGATTGAGCTACATATTAATGGTAATATTCCGACGAAATGTCTTAAACCTTTAACCCTCAACTTTGTTTAATAAAATTTCAATTTTCTCATAAAAAATGTCTTTGCAAACCTACAGAAGACTATTTTAGAAAATTTATCACTGGAATGACTGACTTGATTATCGAGTCAGTCATTCTTGTATTGCATTTTCAAAAATAGTCTTCTTGGTCTGTAAATGGGCATTTTCCAAGACCCCTGCAGAAGCTGTTTTTGATGTCTCGAGTCTTAAAGGGTTAATGAAAGAACTTTTAAACCCAAAAGGCAGATGATCTTTCTTGACAGGTTGAAGTGTTCTTTTTGTTATTCATGGACTATGTAGTCTAGTGCAGTCCTGTGATGCCTATCGCTACTGACGCTGTTTTAGAAGCGATGTTCTAGGTTTTAAAAATAGTTTCTGTAATCATAAATTTTTATATGATGCTAATAATTCTTAGTTACCGGTACATAAAGTTCTACAATTACACATAGGTACCATATATACAACTTGCATTTTTAATAATGTTGAATTGGTACTAATATGAGTCCAAATTATGTTCCTTATTTAATGCTAGTAATCTTCCGACCAGATGTCTTAATGAAGCGCCTTATTTTAAATCCAAAAAGCATATGACAAGTTGAACTCTCCTGTTTTTACCAGTAATTCATTGACTAAGTTGATCTAGTGACCACGTTTGAGAAGTGCTTTTCAAGATTTCCATACATTTATTTCTGTCACTAATGTCATTGTAATTTTGTGTTGCATAAAATGCTACTATTACATAACGTTACCTGTTATACAGTATTTTTGTTCACGTTTGTTAACCCTTTACTCACAGCATGCACATAGTGAGAGGTAGTGGAGATGGAATGACAAGATCTTTACAATGACATGCATCATGATATCAGTTAGGGTTGCACGATTATTCACTTTTCATAATCGTGATCATTTAAAAAAATAATCGCGATCATACGATTAATCATGAACTATATTAAGTACGTCAATGCTGCTTAGAGGATGATATTATGCTACTGCAGATTGTAAGATTATGGGTTAGGCACATTGGTATACATACGTGGACAGAATACACCAGTTGCTGATTGCAAACAAAGGAATGTATCAAGATTTTTCTGGACAGAAAATGGAAGGTACCGTATTTCGCGTAATTGTAGCCTATGCTCTAATAGAAGCCTACCCCTAACTTTGACATATGAGCTCCACTGATTTCTTAGCAGTTTCAAAACGGCAAAACTCTGTAATAGAAGCTCACCCCCTAGCTCAGCAAATTGTATAGGAAAATTTGTAAGAATAGCGTGTATAATAATAACAATCGTGTCACATGGTGTGTCTACTTCAGACCGATCTCTGCCCTGATACATTTCCGGCCCCTCTAGAAGTCAATACAGGCCTCGGATTTGTAAATCTTGACCACCTATTAGATTAATACTGATAGTAGGCCATGTATGTTTAAGATATAATGAAGTTTATTCCACACTTTTGTAGTAAAAATGCGCTTAATACAGTCTTGGCATGATTTAATAGCTTCCTTATAAATATATTTTAAGACCAAATTTATGTACCAAACAAGTACGGGAGAAAATGTGCATCAATTTTGTAACGCCGATCAACATTAAATGATGCAAATTGAATTATTATGAACGACACTATAGCCGGCTTTTTAAGTTGGCGAGCCAGTGGCTCTTTTGCGATGGAAGGCGGCGTGTTCTCGCGAGATAGTATACGCTAACGGGAGTTTATCAAACGGGTACCTGTTATTCAGATCAGTATAACACTCAGTTCCTATCGCGCAATGATAATAGGTCATTGGCCTACTGGATTTTACGCCATAGATATCTTCCATGTGTGTACTTGATCCAATATTTGTCAAAATGACCCATGATTTCTTGACGAAGTGGGCCAGTTGACCCCACTAAGCAACCGGATCGGCAGAACCCTGTTGGGTGTGTGTCAGTGGTGTTAATTACCCTTTCTCCTTCGATCAATACTCACCATTCTGTTACTTCTGATATACAGCTGGCCCTGACAGCGGCTCTAGGATTATAGACTTAGAAAGCTTTACCGACTCCTGGGAACCGGGTACCCGGCTCCCCACTGCCGAGTACCCGTTTACCATAGAGCTCATTCTTGTTTGCATAGCAACAAGTGCAATACATGCTTTTCGCATTAAGGATTTTAGTGTTTTTTAAAAGAATCTAAGTCTTTAATCAGTGATAGTTTGTGTGTTCTGAAAGGATAACTAAGGACTATGGAGAATACCGCCCAAGACAACCAGGTTGTATTGTTCTTTATATCCATAGTTAAAAGACTTAGGTCTCTAAATTTCGTTGTGTCGCATGTTCCAATTTCTAACCCCATAGAATCTGGGACGTGTGCTAGCAACGATATATGCCAGACGATCGCCTTCTTTAAACCCCAACAGGCGATCGGCAGATATGAAAATAGGTGTTTGCTACGGTATTTCTAACACGAATATCGGCTGACATCGTTCTCCGTAGAATCCGAGCGGGTGACGTCACACCCGGTCGCTCGGATGTTTATGTGAAGAAATTTTTTTTCATTAATTCGCGCATCTTGTTCTGGGTGCTGCGTACTAAAAAATGGTACCGGAAACTTTAGAATGATCAAGTTTACGTGCGATCACGATCGGTTTGCAATGATCGGTGGTTTCAAAATTCTTGAGTAGATGCGTGGTCTGCGGTTTTACCGTGTGAGACAGCAGTTGTTATACATTTTGTTGTTTTCTTCACATATCGTGCTGCGTTCGTTAGGAGTATAATTTATATTGATTAGTAAATATACCCTGAATGCTATGCGATATGATTCCTGGAGCCGTTACACATCCTGTAGGATCTATTATGGGTGTGTTGTGCCCGCCGCGTTCTTGTCGTCATAATCAATGCGATCGTTGTTGTAACGTGGCGGGGTGGGGTGCGGGAGGTTACGGTTAATTTATGAGTCAAAATATTTGAAAATTAATTGTCTGCCTTCCATCCGTGTCTCGTTCCGCTTGTTTATTGTAGGTTTGTGCTTATTTTATAGGCCAAGCCAGCCCCGCCATCATGTGACGACTGCCATAAGTTTGTCCGTGTAATGTTCAAGGACCATGTCTGTTTTAGGTGTGCCCTGTGTAATATAGATCATAGGTGTAATGTTTGTGCAGTGTGGTCCGTCGAAACGATGGTTAAGTTCCTTGCCCAGAAGGACTTGGCTGGGTCTGACGCGGGGTCAGGCGGTCCGAGAGGAAATCGTGGAGCGCCCGGTTCGGCCGGTGGGGGTGCTCCACGTCCCCAGCTGGAGGTGGCGGAGATGGCACCGCCGGCGTGGTTTGGTCCGGCTATGCAGGGTTTTCTGCATAGCGTTCTGCCCACGCTGGTGTCGTCCCTGCTACCAAAGGTTGGGGGGCAGTTTCTCCCCATGCCTGGTACGGATCCTGTCTTCGGACAGGATTCTGGACTGGTTACCGAGGGGGCCGTCTCGTACGGCCCCCTGGCGGGTCCGTCTGGCTTCGGCCAGACGGGTTCTGTCTCTCTGCGGCCACCTCCGGGTGGTCCAGTAGCGGTGGCCGGTCCGTCAGGTGTGGGAGCCGTCCGCCAGGACGGCTCCACGGTTTATTCGTCTAGTGACGGCTCTTCGGAGTCTGAAGACGATGAGGCCGAGGAGGAGAGGTTGCTGCGGCCCGTGAAGCCGCAGGTGGAGAATATGGAGGTTGATTCCGTCCTGGACGGAACCGGCCTCCATTTGTCTGGTTTGGCGCAAGCCAGGTCAGCGGCTCCGCCTGCGGCTGAGGCCAATCCGTTACCGTGCACCGGTTCCGCGCGGCTTGGTTTGTCACCAGCCGTCAGGGGAACCGGTGTGCCGGGCCAGGCGTGGTACTCACCTATCTCGCCTGGTCCGGCAGCCGGACATGGGGTGCCGTTGGCGCCCGTGGCCGGCTATGGTTCCGCGACGGTTACGGGTCCGTACGGTTTTCCGTGCGGACCTACCCCATGGACCGGAGTGTTTCATGGGGTGGCGGCGGAACCATGTGGTAGCGGAGTGCCTGGCGTGTCAGCCGTGGCTCCTGGCCGGGAGGCCATGGCTGGCAGACCCGTAAGCATGTCAACGGGTGACGTGTTTGCGGGGGTATCTTCTTCGGAGTTAGACTGGTCTGATGCTCTGGCGTGGCTAGCCAGAGTTGACCCGTCTGTGGTTTCGGCCACGGCCGATGAAGATGCGCCCCGTCCGTCGGTTGCGTCGATTAGGACGGGGATTTTGCCCGCGGCCCGGATCCAGTCAGTGGGACTGGATCCACGGTTCATTGATTTGTTGGATGCTATTTATAGTAAACAACTAATGACCAAGGGTCAGCTCCCTGCGGCCTCCAGGGAGGTGCGGGCAAGGTGCCGTATTCCGCGGGGTGAATACGACAGGTATGGTGTAGTCCCGTCGGTCACGGAGGATGACCGATGGGTACTGGGCGTCCAGAGTGCCGGGTCGGGTGGTTCCGGTCCGGCACTAGTGGATAAGCCCCAGGTACACCAGGAAGAAGTCCTGGCCCTATGCGATGAGGGTGTGAGGGCAGCCATGAGCGCTGTCAATCACTCCTATCGTCTACTTCAGTCGGTATGGGCTGAAGCGGGGGCAGGCCACCCTGTGCCACCTGTGGCGCTATCGTGCGTTAATGACGGCTTGGTGCTGTCAATGGACGCATTGGCAAGGGTGCAAGCGCGTGTGACGAAGTCCAGGAGGCAAATGGTCATTGACCATATGCGTCCGGCTACGGCAGTCAGGGAGCGTCTTCTTGGGACGCCCCTGACAGGGCCTAGCATCTTTGGTGGCCAAGCGCGGGCCATCTTAGAGGACACCGCCAGTATTGCGCAGAATCGGTTAGCGGTAAATCTCCAGCTAGAGCTGGTGCGGCAAGCGCACGCACTAGGGGCTGTGGGCAAGCCGCTAACCGGACAGCCTTCAAAGAAACAGAAAAAGCATAAGGGCAAGGCGAAAGCCAGGCCTATTGCGACGTCTGTTTCGGCTGGGTTCTCGGAGCCGCCGCCGGCGAAGAAACCCAGGAAGGCTGTAGAGGCGCCTACCCTCCCCAATGTTGCTCCTGACCGCCCTAGAGGTGGTAAGGGCAAGGGTAAGGGTAAGGCCTCAAAGGGCGGACAGAAGGGGCCGAAGCGTACCTGAGGGTACGCAAGCTCCCTTCATATCCGCCTGGACCGCACCTGTGCGACAGGAACAGCGGTACCAGTTATACCCGTCGTACCTAGAACGAAATGGTTCTCACTCTCTCTCTCGTTAAGAAAGGGGGGGGGGGGGCGGACTGCGAGCCGTACAACCCCGTTAGACGTCGAGGCGTCTATGGTGGGTGGAAGGCTCATGCGTTTCGTCGAGGTTTGGCGAGGTGTGACGTCAGACAGTCTGGTCCTGGGATGGTTATCCCAGGGTTACATGCCGGAGTGGTGGGACTTTCCGCCACAAAATCTGTCTTTGGCACCAGTCTGGACACCCGTACCAAGGGAGCCAGACAAGTTAGAAGCCGTTCAAAAGGAAGTGTCGGGTTTGCTTCTGAAGGGAGCAATAAAACCAGCAAACCGGAACACTCCAGGCTTCTATTCAAACATGTTCCTTGTCCCCAAGAGCACGGGGGGATGGAGACCCATACTCAATCTCAGGCCATTAAATTGGTTTATCCATACGCCTCGGTTCCAGATGGAAACACCGAGGTCGGTAATGGCGGGATTGAGGAAAGGAATGTGGTGTGTATCGATCGATCTGAAAGATGCATATTTCCACATTCCGATCAATCGGAGTTGGCACAGGTTTCTGAGATTTGCGTTTCAGAATCAAGTATGGGAGTTTACAGTTCTCCCGTTTGGCCTGTCGACAGCTCCGAGGGTTTTCACAAGAGTGGTCCTTGCGGTGACAGCGTTTCTCAGAAAAGAGAACGTGGCGCTACACACCTACATAGACGACTGGCTGCTCAAGGCAGACTCGGCAGCCAGGTTGAACGTGGATATTGCTCTGACTCTGAAGTTACTTTCAGATCTAGGCTGGATAGTCAACGAGGAGAAATCCGAGTTGACACCCACTCAACATTTCGTTTATTTGGGGATGCGATTCGACCTCGAGGAGGGCAGGGTTTACCCGTCAGAGCCCAGAGTGGTGTCTCTGTTAGCCATCCTCGGGAGTTTTCGAGTGGGAAACCACATTCAGGCAAGGCGGTTCCTTCAGATGCTGGGCATGATGGTCTCCATGGAGCAGGTTATCCCGTACGCTGCTCTAATGCGAAGACCTATCCAGTTGTATCTGATGTCTCTGTGGAAACAGAGAACAGAACCCCTGTCAAAACTGGTGCCAGTTTTGGAGCCGATAATATCGCATCTTCTATGGTGGAAACAGCGTCAGAATCTCCTAATAGGGGTTTCGCTGCACCTACCCCACCCCCAGCTGTCCGTTTACACGGATGCATCGCTGGAAGGGTGGGGTGCCTGCCTGGGAGAACACCAGGTCTCGGGCACATGGACTCTCCCGGAGAGTCAGCTGCATATCAATCTGTTGGAAATGATGGCAGTGGAACTGGCGTTGGAAGAGTTCCTTCCGATGATCAGGGGCAAGGTGATATTGATACGGTCGGACAATTCGACAGTAGTGTCATATATAAATCGCCAAGGAGGGACCAGGTCGCCCACCCTGTGCATCAGGGTGTGGCACTTGATTCAATGGTGCAGGAATTACTCGGTTGTTTTGAAAGCAGCTCATATTCCTGGCCGATTGAACATTCTGGCGGATGCTTTGTCTCGCAGACAGAGAATCCTGCCAACAGAATGGTCCCTCAACCCTCCAGTTCTACGACGGATCTTCGAGCATTGGGGCAAACCCAACGTGGACTTGTTCGCCACAAAGGAAAATGCTCAAATCATGACATATGTCTCGCCGATTCCAGATCCAAATGCCGTCGATACAGACGCTCTGGCGATAAGCTGGAGAGGGATGCACCCACCATTCTTCTACCGAAGGTATTGGTGAAGGTCAGGGAGGAACCGTGTCTGGTCCTGCTAATAGCGCCGTATTGGCCGAGCAGGGCGTGGTTCACGGATCTTCTAGATCTGTTGGTGGAAAATCCTGTGCAGTTGCCCGAGATTCCGAACATAATCTCCCAGGCCAAGGGACGCTTCCTACACGAGCGTCCCGAAATGTTCAAATTGACTGCGTGGATGTTGTCAAACAACGTTCCACGTCGGAAGGCTTTTCTCGACAGGCTGCTGATTTCATCGCGGCTGCGAGAAGGAGGTCAACCTTCAAGTCATATAACAACAAGGTTAACAGATTTGCAGACTGGTGTGAAGAAAAGGGTATTGATACCTTTCAATCCACTATTCAGCAAATAGCAGACTTTCTCTGTGAGCTGTTCTTTACAGGACTAGCTCCCGTCACAATTGCTGGATACAAGTCAGCTTTGGCATCAGTTATCCCTTGTCTAGCCAACAGGGATAGTCCAGAGGTGGCCCAGTTAAACGTGATGTTGAAGGGAATGAGCAATCTCCGCCCGAGACAACCGGTAGTCATTCCAACCTGGAGTCTATCTTTAGTGCTTAATGTACTGGCCAAGCACCCATTCGAACCGTTGCGTTCGGCTAGTCTAAAGCATTTGACTCTAAAGGAGGTCTTTCTATTGGCAGCTTCCTCAGCTAGAAGGCGCAGTGAGATCCATGCGCTTTCGGCAGAGAGGAACCGATTTATTGTTTCTGGAGAAGGTCTGCGTCTTCTGCCAAGAGCAGAATTTATGTCAAAGAACCAATCTTTGAGATATCCCGGCAAACCGATCATTATACCGAAGTTAACCAGGTTTGATCGTGATGCCAGTGTCTGGTGCCCGGTCCGTGCTTTGACTAAGTACAAGAAACGGACTGACTCGTTACGGTCGAACGATAGACATCTGTGGATCTGCCATAAAAAGCCTTATGGCGCCGCATCCATGGATACTATCTCTCGTTGGGTGGTCGAATGCATTCAGACTACTCATGAGATGGCGACTGGGCACCAGGTGCAGGGCGTAAGGGCACACGATGTTAGAGGAATAGCCGCCTCGACCGCCCTTTACAATGGTGTTCCGTTAGAGGACATCATGGCCGTTGCACAATGGCACTGTGAGTCCTCATTTACGGATTACTATATGAGGGATGTGTCAGACTCAGCCAATCCACTCGCTTTAGCTGTTTTGAAACGATAGTTAGTGACCACACTGCTTTTCCCCTTTTTTCACTTTGGTAAGAAAAGAACCTAAAGCAGGCATGGTCAAGCGAGAGGATGTCAACCAGATTGTGTCACTGATGGCCGAACCGGTGTATGGTTGTAGGCGGTACGTCTGAAGTCCTGTTATCATAAGGTAATTCAACAAGTGAGAGTTTTTTGTATTATGTATATGTATCATGTTCATTCATCTTATATATTCATGCTCATTCCCAGGCTAATACAAGCGATATGCAGGGAGTAGTTAACCCTCTTGGCATATTGGTGTTTCAGGCGAGATACATGTTCGTTAGTTCTCTCCATTTTCTTAGGAGGAAAAAGGGGGGGGGCTGTGACGCGAATGTGATTCGGTTCCGTGAACTTGACGGTCCTTTTAGGTCTCCGTTAGTCAAGTTTGAAGTCTAAAATCTTTCTCCAAGGGGCAAAATTAGCATTTATGGCTTGCCCCTTCCCACCAGGTTACTGATCAAATCTGGTGTATATCAGAAGTAACAGAATGGTGAGTATTGATCGAAGGAGAATGCAGGAAATGTCAATTTCCCTTTCTCCGAGATCTAACAATACTCACCATTCTGGTACGGACCCAGCCTCCCAGCCCCACGGAGGCAAGCCATAGTTTTCTCTTGTTTGGTGGCTATGCAAACAATATGAGCTCTATGGTAAACGGGTACTCGGCAGTGGGGAGCCGGGTACCCGGTTCCCAGGAGTCGGTAAAGCTTTCTAAGTCTATAATCCTAGAGCCGCTGTCAGGGCCAGCTGTATATCAGAAGTAACAGAATGGTGAGTATTGTTAGATCTCGGAGAAAGGGAAATTGACATTTCCTGCATTCTTAAGCACTTATGTCAAATGATTAAAATTTATAGAAGAAAGGATCATTTAGATGTTGGAAATAGTAGCGTTTTCTTAGACAGCAGCAGCCTACAAGCATCGCTTTTCAGTATGAAGACCAGTTGTCATGTGAAAAGGAATGAAACTTAGGACTCTGAAATTTCAGAATCTTACAAATAAAATAAAAGCTCTGAATATTTTTGCGTATAATTTGAATACAAGTGTTTCCAAAACACAACTTTGAGTCCGATAGTTTTAACACATCTAAATAAATAAGTCCTGCTATCCCATTCATACAGAAATTTTAAAAACCTTGTTTCAAAATATATCCCAGTCCACTGGAATGACTAGCTTGCTTATAAAGCCAGTCATTCCAGTGGTAAAGTTTCAAAAATAATCTTCTTTGGTTGTAAATGGGCAATGCTCAAGACCAATGCAGAAACCAGTTTGGGCTGGCTTGACCATTAAAGGGTTAACAGCATAAACCTGTGATAGATAACCGAGTCTGAGCAAGAAACTTATTTAGCAGGTCAAAATCGCACATGTCTTAACACATTACGAAAATTCCAAAACTGAAAACCCATCTGTAACATCATCAGACATGTCAGAGTACGAAACCCGCTGACTGTGTTAAAATCGTTAGTATTTACATTTACCATACAGTGGGTTAACATTCGCTAATATTGCCAATACTATAAAGGCATTCATTAACTATTAGCCATGGGAAAGCACGGGTGGCAGTGAAATCACAACGTATAAGCCGAGAATGACACTCACGGGTGATTGTAAGCTGCGCAAGGTCAAGACCTGGAAGATTTCAATACTTTAAAAATGTAAATACCTCCTTTCTAAGAAGTGATCAATTTGTCAGTTCTGGTCTTTACTATATTTAATTATTATTCCAAACATCAAATAATAAAACAATCACGTTTCAAAAACAATTACGCCAAACCCTGAATTTGACAATCCAAACACATGACCTATGATTTTTATACTGCATGCTGAATTATAATTATAAGGTACATATGTACATTGTATGTTTTTCTTGTAAGTTTTCAAACTAAATCGCTTGTTCACTGGATTTGTACTGCATGTAATACTTAAAGGGAAGACTTGTTCTGAAAGAGTGGCTCGATAACCAAGACAGTCATTGCAGTGATAAATCTTCAAACACAGTTTTATCTCAGCCGCAGCTTGACGGCATTCATCACCAGGTTATTTCTTCTGTCTTCCTGTAATTTTTTCAAACTAAATCTCTTGTTCACTGGATTTGTCCTAATATTTAAAGGGAACCCTATTTTTGACAATTTTACAACTGGAATGACTGGTTTGATGACCAGGTCCGGCTCCTGATTAGTTATGGCAACACGTCTGCAGGGCATCTTTTGCCGCACGTTCGTCAAGGAGCTAAGTTAAATATGTTGTTTTCTTCTGATTGATTCTGTAAATTTAGTAGTAGGATTTGTTGATCTTTCAGAACTGTTTAGATCTTGTGATAGTTTGTTCCAATCCCCTATCATATTGGGAATAAAGCTGAATTTAAAGGTGTCAGTTCTCGCATAAATTTGATTGAAGTGGCTGTTTGCATGTTTTTGGTTTTCTGACTTGGCTTCTGTAGACTGCTTAATGGTATCTCTGCTTGTTGCTTTAGACCTATGTAGAACAGTATAAGACGGTTTTGTTTCCTTCTGTCTGACAGTGGTGGGAGTTTTAGGTTTTTCAGTATATTTGTAATATTGCTTGATTCATAGCTAAAGTTTGAGGTGATGAATGTTTCTGCACATTTTCTAGTTTATCCTGAAGAGTTATTTGATGAGTGTTCCAAACTGTACTTGTATATTCCAAAACTGGTCTGATCAGTCCCATGTATGCTTGAAGTCTGATTTCTTGTGAACAGAATGATAAATTCCTGCGCAATAGTCTTACGGTTCTGTATGATTTGCTGCATATCTCAGTGATATGTTTGCTCCAGCTTAAGTCATTTGTGATACTGTCACCCAAGTACTTTACTGATGAGACAAAGCGTAGACTGGTTCCTTTTAGGGTCTAGTCAAATTTGATGGTTTGTTTTTGTTCTGGTGAGGCACATCATGTTGCATTTTGCTGGTTTGAAGTGCATTCCCAGCTACCTAACATGTTTATGTCATGTTGGAGTGCTTCACAGTCCTTAGGGGCATTTTTTTCCCGGTAACATACACAATCGTCGTCGAATAGCCTGATCTCCGAGGAAGTGTCCTGGACTATATCATTTATCTGGACTGAAAACAGTAGTGGGCCCAGAACCATTCCTCGAAGTACACCTGACACAACCTCAACAGTGTTTGATTTAGCACCATTGACTACTACACATTGTTCGCGATCCATTAAAAATGAGTCAATCCAATTTAGTATGTTTTTTGGCACACCATGTCTGTGCAATTTAGATTTCAAGAGTTCATGTGGAACGGTATCGAAAGCTTTTTCAGAGTCGAGAATAAAAACGTCCACTTGTTTCTGGTTACCAATGGATGAAGCCCAATCATTGATGACATTAATTAGTTGTGTTTCACAACTGTGAAATTTATGGAAGGCATGTTGTCGGTTAGTTAGGATGTTATGTCATCAAAATGGCTCATTAAATTAGAGCAGATGATCTTACAACAATTTATGCATATGAGTGAAACTGGTCTATAGTTGCTTGGTAAGGAACGGTGGCTTCTCTTATTCCAGGCTTTCCAGGCCAGCCAATCCAGTGATAGATTTTCAAAAATAGTTATCTTTTGACAGCAAATGTCAATTCAGCAAAGTTTTTATTTTCATGACCAATCTTACAGTGTTAAATGTGGACTGTTGTTTTCATCAAGCGCCTTGTGGAAGGCGCTATCAGAGGTGTGCTGATCTCTGACCATAAAACAACTCATCTGAAGCTTTCTTGGTACGGGCAAGTCACATTTCCTTTTATATAACCTGTTCACTTACTATGTACATGGAGCTGTTTGGCACGTCCTGCTGACTATTTTGGTTACTAGTTTATTTGTAAGCCCAAGCTGAAGATAGCGGCAATTACTTTCAGTTAAAGTATTATCAAACTACACATTGTACATACATGTATGAACAACATTGATCTGCAGACTTCAGAGGTAACATGGTTGTTTAAACTATCAGTCAGTAATCTCATTATGTAACCTCCTTTAAACTAGGTCAAAAAGTGTGAATATTTAGAGAGTACAACAGGTACATGTACATGTATTTGTTTGCTCAATGTATTTATTTGAATGATTCTAGGGTGAGAGCTTGATTAACCTTTAACCCTTTCAACACTCATATCAGCCAAAAATGGCTTCTGCCGTGGTCTTGAGAAATGTCCATTTGCAGACCAAGAGAAGACTATTTGAAAATTTATAACTGGAATGACTGGCTCGATAACCGAGCCAGTCATTCCAGTGGTAAATTTTCAAAAATAGTCTTCTAGATCTCCAAATGGACATTCTCTAGGAGAAAATTGAAATTTTCCTAAATAAATTTGAGGGTTAAACGGTTAAACTGGTCAGTCAGTATGTAACCTCCTTTCAACTAGGTCAACTTGTGTGACTATATAGACCATACACTCAATCTATTAACTAGACATGCTTAGGAATGATTCTAGGGTGAGGGCATGGTTAGCTTTTAACCGTTTCAACTATGAATTCCACATATCTCATTTTCAAGACAATAATACAGGAAAGCTGTTGAATCTTTTGAAATTAATATGACAGGAAGCTTCATAATATTATTCAATTTTATTTTCAATTTTATTACGATAAAAAAAACCCACACAATGTGGTATTCGCACACAGACAATAAAACAATGAAATATATACTTAAAAGATATATAAAATAAAATGTACAAGACCAAGACCTGGACAAATTGTCTCTGTGAAAAGGTCATGTCTAAAGCCAGAGAAAGTGAATCGGCTCACTTTCCTGACAGCTAATCTAGACAAATATAATACTAGCACGTAATTTTTAAAACAATGTTGCTGAAAGCTGCTGTCTTGTCCCTTAGCCTAACTCTCGAATTTGTTCAAGAAAATTTAAATTTTCTCATAGAAAATGCCCATTTCCAGAATAAGAGAAAACTGTGTTCAGAATTTACCGCTGGAATTACTTGTTGGGCCAGTCATTTCAGTGGTCAATTCTCAAAACAGTCTTCTGGTTGTGCAAATGAGCATGTCTCAAGACAACTGCAAATGCCTGTTTTGATTGGCTTGAATGTATATGGATTACATGTGTATTGTGCTGAATTTATAATGTGCTGGGAAAGGCATATAAACTCATAATTGTTTTTCATATAATTTGCATTGTAATATTAAAAAAATAAAGTTTATATTTGATGATATCATTTCTGTTCCTTGTTTGAGCAACAATGCCAATGAATTGGACTATAGCAAAATGTCACTGCATTCTGACAAACGATCTTTCCCGCAGAATCACTGCATAATCTGTTTTATTGCAAAAAATATGCTGTTCCGGATAAAGCATTATACTTTGAGAGTTGACGCATGCAATATGAGGTTTTAGTGCATTTGTATGTTGTTTTATGATCCAAACATACATTTTAAATCAACCTTGAAATTGACCGTGCATATGAACATACTTCCGATTTTGTTGTTATTACAACACAATTTCTGTGATTTCTTACAAATGTTTGCATGACATCAGACCTTGAAATTCAGACAATTTTGCCATGACACAAAATTGCTGTGGCAGAACTGGTTCACTACTACTGTATGCTCCAAAAGGGAGTTGAGATTGTGCAGGAATGAAAAGGCCTGATGACCAGGGGATAACGTTGGATAGTCGGCTGAGCATGCAAGTGGAAGCAGACTATAAACCCGACCTATATACATATACTACTACAGCAATTTTTCAAATTCCATTACTTATAATCCTTGTTCTACTTTTGGTTAATTGTAGACCTTGAATTAATATGAGAGCATCAGTGATGCTTTGTATCTATGATAAAAACACATCTAAGTAGCTAGGCCTGCAATTATCTTCCACGGCAAATATTTATTGTGCAGATTCAGTTTACCACAGCTTTGCTGATTGCTGTGGCAAATTTCGAGGGTTGTGATATGGCATGTGAATAAAAAGAGTTTTGCACCTTTCTTGGTCATTCTGACCCCTAAAACTGGTATTCAGTTAAAACCGGTTTCGGAATTAATATCGTCACCAATTTTCGTTTAGACTAAACCGCTCAGCCCGTAGCAGGATATAAACATGATAAAAAGCTTGCACATGTTTCTGTTCAAAGATCGAAATCGCGCTGTTGAATGACTGAGCTAGCGGGGGGGAGCTCTGCTTTAATGGAGAATTGTCCACCAGCACAAACAAATTCAAATAATATGAGGATGCATATAAACCAACAAATATTCTACAATTTATTTGAGATCCATTATTTTTTTCTTACTTTACATGTATGAGAACTTTAACTGTCTGTCTGCTGAATTTCTACAGACGACATTTTTCATGGTGTTTTTTTCTGGATATGCTGAATATTTTGAAAATGATTTGACTGAAATTTGTTGGTGGCTAAGCCACCATTAACTTTCTGTCAAATTGTTTTCAAAATATATTCAAGCCCATTGAACTTATTGTCTGGTGGCTTGCAGCAGTGAGACAGTTAATGGTCAATTCATCCAGAACCGGTCTTTGTGTACAGTGTTCTTGAAAAATGTCCATGAGAAAGTTTTTTAGAAAAAACCTTGAAATGTTAGAGATACAAATCAGAGAGACAGCCCGTAGAGTGGATGGTAAATTTAAATATCATGGATTTCAGGATGAGTTGTATTAATTGGGTAGCCATTAGTAAATTAGATCTATAGAAATTCACTTGGCCATGTTGTCTATTGCGCAATCAAGTATCAGTGACCTGCAGACAAAGTCAGGAGCTCATCAGTACAGAACTGAGAAAAGACTAATGACATGAATAGTATGGAGTGTAGCTCTATATGGATGTCAAAGCCTGTCATTGCGGGGCAAAGATGAGAGGAGAATACATGTCTGCCACGGCGTTCGAAATATAGGCTTCACTCTTGGAGAAGAATGGTTAATTGGCTGACTGTTGCAAACAAGCAGACAAAAATTTCAATGGGCAATAACTCTGGACCTGCTAAATATTTTGAAAACAATTTGACTGAATGTTGTTGGTGGTTTAGCCACCAACAACTTTCAGTCAAATTGTTTTCAAAATATTCAGCATACCTAAAAATAAACACCATGGAAAGTGTGGTCTGCAGAAATTCAGCAGTTAAAATCACTTGGAAGGAATACAAGGCAAATAAGTCTGTCAGGAACGCAGTCTGTGTGCAGGAAAATATGGTCTGTGAACAAAGTTAAAACAAAGAAAGATAGGAAAATACCCCCATTGAAAGTGTACACCTGACAGAATAGCTGTCTTGTGTGGAGAAGTGAGTTAAAGCCTGGAAGGAATAAGAATGGGCATCCAAGGTCTGAATGAATTGACAACTTCAAGTTGTGGACTTGATATATACAGATAAGTTTATGTGGAAAATGATGGAGACATCAACATGTGTAATATATAGTGTTAACCATCTGACCGCTGAGTTTTTGCAGACAACATATTCCAGGGGTTCTATCTATGGACCTGCTGAATATTTTGAAAACAACTTTCAGCGAAATTATTTTCAAAATATTCATCAAGTCAAGACTGCTCATTGAAATTTATTGTCCAGTGGCTTGCAGCAGCGAGACAGTTAATCAGGGCTTCCACTCGTTGATGTCTGGGAGTACTAGTAAACTCCAAACATTCAGGACTTCCTATTTCTTTTGTCCTGGCACTGCAATGTACTTTTAGAAGCAATGATTTCAAGCAAATACATGTAACATGGATGATTGAGAACAATTTTAAACTTCCAAGTTATACTGATTGGGCTCCGAAAACTACTACCCAGGAAGTTCCACTATGAATGAATAATAAATAACATTGAATCTTGAAATACATGAAACGAATGATGCATGTACAATGTACATACGTGTATAACCTCATTCTGAAATGTGTATGCAGCCTGGTTTACCTGTGATGTTTTATTTCAGAAATTAAAATCTGACATCATAGAGCAGTTGAATAGCGACTTGGATGAGCTGTTTGAGAACTTCCTTTCTGAGGTTGAGCAGATTGAAGCGCATGGCCAGCATGAATCGTGGTCAAATGTCGCCATGCGGAGTAAAAGGTAGTTATTTTAACCAAGGATTCGCATAAGGGTCCTTTTGACCCCCAATATATACCCCCAAAATGCAGTTTGGGACCCATAAAGCTGGCGTCAGTGGGTCACAGGACCCCTGAAAATCCTGTATGATTGTTAAATGGTTACGGGATAACTAGTCCCATCTCTTGAAAGCTATTCAGGTGATCTAACACGCCAGTCATAAACTATCCAGGTAATTTTAAGCTTTTTATCACGCCACTGAGGAAAGATATTCGGGATTTAGTAGTTAAATGTTGGTACATTTGTACACCCTATGATGGCTGTCATGATTTACTTTTCAACCAATCAGAAAGCCCAGTGTGTCTGCCTCGGTATACACGCTCAGTCATAGAGGCGCCAGCTATAGTTTGGCAATGTGGTATAAAAGCAATCCTACCGGTAAGCTGTTGAATATTTTGAAACCAATTTGATTGGAAGTTGTTGCTTCCAGTCAAATTAGTTTCAAAATATTCAATGGGATGAGCATTACATAATAAGGAATGTGATGCATTGGAGCTTACATGACATCACACACAATAGCGTGAGGAGACAAAATGGTGTTGATCACCATTCAACATTTACTCGATATTACAAAACAGATAATTGCGATACAGATCAGGGAATGTGACAGGATATGAATGATATGGAATCTATAAACCATTTTCTATCGGTACAATACAACATTTGAGATGAAATTAGCATCGCTTTAAGTAGATTTATAGTTTTTTATTTAACAATACCTACAAAATCTAGCATGGAACATCATAATTCATAGTTGTGTGTCCGTGGTACCCTCTAATTTTAGCTAGAGAACTTCAGATTTCAGTTTGGAACCACCACCCCCTCCCCCCCCCCCAGATTTCAGCTGGGGACCCACAGATTAGAGGGTGTGGGATCCCAGTGACCTCCAAAATTTAGAGACCATGAGAAACACTGATTTTAACTACACTGCTGCTCATAAATAAGCTATAATGCTTCCAAACCTGAAACATGTTTGTTAGTACAATTTTGAACATGATGTACAAATTGTTCTGTTGAATATTTGACAACATAATTTGCTTGGCAACAATATCTTCCAATCAAATTATGTTCAAGAGTCAGACATTCCAACTTGCTACCTTTAAAAAAGTAATCGCTTGGCCTGCAAATGGACATTGCTGAAAACCACTGCAGAGGCTGGTTTATAAAGTATGAGACATCCATTGAAGTTAAATTCTTTTCATAATTGTCAAAATCTCTTCTGCATTGATTTTCAAGAAATTGATCTATCCGATATTGCAGTGTATCAATTTCATGAAGCTCAATACAGAAACGATTTTAAATATTTTGAAAATAATTAAAATGGAAGTCCCATTCTTTATTTAATAGTCATTAGCCTTTCAACTGTTTGGTTGCTGAATTTCTGCAGACTAAATTTTCCATCCAGCTTAACTCTAGATATGCTGAATATTTTGAAAACAATTTGACTGACAGTTGTTGGTGGCTAAGCCACCAACACCTTTCAGTCAAATTGCTTTCGAAATATTTATTGTCTGGCGACTTGTAGCAGTCAGACAGTTAATAGTCACACCAGGCAGAAATACCGTCTGCAGTTATCTTGAGAAATCTCCATTTATAGGTCACATGAAGAGTGCTGTATCACACTTACTTTTGGAATAACTAATTCGCTAAATTTTGAAAACTATTGCTCTCTTGGCTTACAGCTGGACATTGTCCATGGGAAAAGAATTTTGACAATTTATCCGGCCTCATGTTTTGCCTATGATATCATGCAATTACTTTAGGATATTACACAATGTATCGATCGGACAATGAAAAATTCCATGCGATATTGTTATCATACGATCATTGATAATCTTGTTCTATTATTGTTAGCTCACCTGGCCTGAAAGGCCAAGTGAGCTTATGTCGTGGCGACCGTCCGTCGTCCATCCGTCCATCAACTTTTCCTTTAAACGACTTCTCAAGAACAGTGGGGCCAATTTCAATCATATTTGGCAGGAAGCATCCTTAGGGCATAGGGATCCAAGTTTGTTCAAATGAAGCCGATCGGCCAATTAGGCCGGCGACCATCTTGGATTTTGGCCGATTTTTAGAAACGTCTTTAAAAATCTCCGAAACTGCTTGAGGGATTGAAGGAAACCTCATGAAATATAATCTAGGGCAAGAGCTCAACCAGATTTGTTCAATGGAACTTAATTGGTCAAATAGTTTGGCAGCCATCTTGGTTGACCTAGTTTTAGCTAAAATAATTTCTTCTCCAAAACCGCTGAAGGGATCAGGCCAAAATTTGGCAGATATCATTAGGGACTAAGTGCCAGTAAAGTTTGTTCAAGAGAAGTTGATCCGTCAAAAAACATGGCCGCTGTGGGCCAATCAAAATATAGCATGTTGGGCGGCCATATTGGATTTTTTTATTTGATGGATTTTGAGGCCGAAATTGGTTTTATGTAGGTTTTTGGGTATACTGATCTCAAATTTACAATTTTCGAAACTGTGGGATAAACGGTTTGGTGGCCATCTTGGATCATTTTCCCCCCAAAAGCTCCCATACTAAAGCAATGGAAAATTAAAAATATCTTCTCGAGAACTACAGGGCCGATTTCAATTATATTTGACATGAAGCATCCTTAAGGCATAGAGATTCAAGTTTGTTCAAACGAACCCGATCGGCCAATTTGGCCAGCGACCATCTTGGATTTCGGCTGATTTTTAGAAATGTTTTTAAAAATCTCCCAAACCATTTGAGGGATCGATTCAAAACTCACGAAATATGATCTAGGCTAAGCACTGAATCAAGTTTGTTCAAGGGAACTTGATTGGCCAAATGGTTCAGCGGCCATCTTGGATGACCTGGTTTTCACAAAAACGACTTCTTCCCCAGAACCGCTGAAGCGATCGGCCGAAATTTGTGATATATAATTAGGAACTAAGAGCGATTAATGTTTGTTCAAGAGAAGTTGATTCATCAAAAAATTTGGCCGCGGTGGACCAATCAAAATATAGTGTGTTTGGCAGCCATATTGGATTTTTTTATTTGATGGATTTTGAGGTCGAAATTCGTTTTATAAACAGGTTTTTGGGTATTCTGATCTCAAATTTGCAATTTTCGAAACTGTCGGATAAATGGTTTGGCAGCCATATTGGGTTATTTTCCCGCCAAAAGCTCCCATACTAAATCAATGGGAAATTTAGAATGTCTTCTCGAGAACTACTGGGCCGATTTGAATTATATTTGGCAGGAAGCATCCTTATGGCATAGAGATTTCATTTTGTTCAAACGATGCCGATCGGCCAATTTGGCCGGTGACCATCTTGGATTTCTGCCGATTTTTAGAAATGTCCAAAAATCTCGTTCTCCGAAACGGCTTGGGGAATCGATTCAAAACTTATGAAACCTCATCTAGGCAAAGAGGTAAGCCAAGCATGTTTAAGACAACTTGATTGACCGAATGGTTCGGCAGCCATCTTGGATGACCTAGTTTTCCCGAAAATGACTTCTCCAGAACCGCTGAATGGATCAGGCCATGGGCCAATCAAAATGTAGCGTGTTTGGCAGACATATTGGATTTTTTTATTTGATGGATTTTGAGGCCAAAATTGGTTCAATATATGTTTTTGGGTATTCTGAACTCATATTTGCAATTTTCGAAACTGTCGAATAAACGGTTTAGTGGCAATCTTGGATAATTTTCGCGTCAAAAGCTCCCATGCTAAAGCAATGGGAAATTTAAAATATCTTCTTGCGAACTACCAGGCCGATTTCAATTATCTTTGGCAGGAAGCATCCTTAGGGCATAAGGATCCAAGTTTGTTCAAATGAACCCGATCGGCCAATTTGCCCCGTGGCCATTCTGGATTTCGGCCGATTTCAGGAAATGTCTTTAAAAAGCTCCGAAACCACTTGGGGAATCTTCATCTAGGCCAAGAGGTAAGCCAAGTTTGTTCAAGAGGACTTGATTGACGAAATGGTTCGGCGACCACCTTGGATGACCTCTTTTTCACGAAAATGACTCCTCCAGAACCGCTGAAGGGATCAGGCTGAAATTTGGGCCATAAAAATTTGTTCAAAGGAAGTTGATCCATCAAAAAAACATGGGCGCCGTGGGGAAATCAAAATGTAGTGTGTTTGGCGTCCAAATTGCACTTGCAAAAATGTCCACAAACTCAGTTAAAAGACTGCTAAACCACCCACCAACAATTTTGACAAAAATTGATGGTGCTCCAGGTGAGCGACACAGGCCCCTTGGGCCTCTTGTTTTGAATATAACAATTTTACAATTTCATATCCCGATATATCTTGTCATATCGCAGTAACTTATGCCATGTTAGAGCCAATCAGGCAATCACAGACAGTCATAGGTATTCATAACCCTTTTGCGTGCATTAGATGGCTTTTCCTGTTAAGAAATTGCAGAAATCTGTAATATGTGAACGAACATTTTCTGCAATATGATTTCCTGCAAATGTGCATATTTGTTGCACAAAACTACCGTAAATATTCGACCAAAGGACGCAGGTTTTTTTGTCAAATTACATCTTCTAGGAAGGGGGGGGGGGGGGGGGGTGTGTGTTGTGTGTGTGTGTGTGTGTACATCCTATAATCAAGAACATTCCGTGAGCACATTTTTGGGTCGAAATTTTTCTTACCAAGTCAAAGATTATACCACGGAATTTGTACTAAATGTTACGGTAGACAATTTGCGCCACCTGATGACTGTTTAATGTATACACCAAAAACACCAAGCGGAAGTGAAATTATTAAAGGGGCCACCTAAATATTGCTTATTCTTTAATAAATATCACTTATTACATCAAAATTAATCCAGAATTTGACATAAAATGGCGTCGAGGAAAGATACATACATGTATATAAATCACATGATTCGCCTCCAATCGCAAAAGATCGTTATTCTAATTAGAGCGAGTACTCGGATCTAAATATTCTGGACTCAGAAATTGCTATATATCATCATTGCGCGATAGGAACTGAATGTTCCCGTACCCGTTTGATAACCAACTCCTGTTAGCGCATAAGATTACACAGCGACTCCAAGCGCAAGAGTCATTACACCTAGTGACCATCTGAATATTCCCATACCCGTTTGATAACCAGCTCCCATTGGCGCATAAGATTACACAGCGCCTCCAATCGCAAAAGAGCCATTACATTCTGTTTCTGTCACATGATTTCTATATTTTCAAGGCGACATTTTATGCCAAAATTAGATTGATTTTGATGTAATAAACGATCTTTGTTGAAGATACACAATATTTAGGCGGTTCTATTTAATAATTTCTCTTCCACCATGATAATTCTTAGTCATGCATTAAACATAGCGCTGAGTGATCGATGCTTAAATACAAGAGTTTTTTGGGCGGATTTTGGTCAAATTTAGGATGGCGTCCTATATTTGAGGGCGGCGTTTAGTCGAGAAATCGCGGTATTTCTTACCTTGTCGATGACAATATCACATTGTTTGAGGTCGCCTTTATAGCTACATGTAAGCGAAGCTTTCTATAACTACATGTTTTTGTTTGTATTGTGTTGTCCTGTGAAGGTATCGGTATCCTCCAGAGTCTTATTCCCCTGTTACAGTGTAATGTAGATCTATAGTTAAGGTAGTGAGTGAAATAAGTAATACTCTTATTGGTATTACTGTTCTATACAACAATGCTACGCTCCAGACATAGATGTAATCATAAATGTTGACCGACTTATCTGGATAGTTACGACATTAGGGAGCACTGGTCTAGAATTAGTCACTACAGGGCAGCTCATTTAACATGTTTAAATACGTTAACATGTTTCATAAACAGAAACATGTTAGTTACATGTAGTACATGTAGAACACAATATAGCAATTGTTTTGTTGAATATTTTGAACATAATTGGATTGGTAATTCTGTAACCCGTTAACCCTTACAGACCAGAATTGTTAAATTCTTTATGATTTAAGGAATATTCTGTTGAATATTTTGAATCTAATTTGACTTGGAGCCGTTGCTCTCAATAAGGTTCTCACTATCCCGCCATACTGTCCAATCTATTATTATCGCTACAAGCGCTTATATATTCTGACCAGCCTGAAATTAGAGCACTGAAGAGTACCTGTATATATCAAAGACAACATTACGTAGTTTATACACAGCTTCTCGACCAAGATCATATTTGTGACCGAGTTTGCCAATAACATTGATCCTGAAGCCCCAGTTTATATAGATTTTCTTTATCGTATGAGCATTGGACGCCTTACGCCGAAAGATATAATACGTGTAATTTGTACTGTGAGA
This sequence comes from Chaetoderma sp. LZ-2023a, assembly GCA_034401795.1. Taxonomy (NCBI): domain Eukaryota; kingdom Metazoa; phylum Mollusca; class Caudofoveata; order Chaetodermatida; family Chaetodermatidae; genus Chaetoderma; species Chaetoderma sp. LZ-2023a. The sequence goes on from CM067365.1 coordinate 51,101,255, forward strand.
AAAATTTACACTAATCAAAGTTTATTTACATAACTAAATAGACATTCATAAAAATATCTTATACGTCACACGCATTATTGTTGTTACCAGCGAATGACTTCAGCATAGTGATATCCAATGCTGCAGGTGCGACCATATGATTGGTCAGTATATAATTGCTTTCCCACACTAACAACCATTGAAAATGCTTATTAGCTCATATGGAATGAGATAAAACTGTAACAGCTGGGCAGCTCCAAAGACAGCTCAAGACTAACTTGATGCCTGCCAGTCGGCAAATACCTACACACCATCGCTGGACACTGATGGCCAGATAGCATACTTTCCAACGATGCACTCTACAAGATGTGTAATACGTTGCCTCTGTCTGTAATAGTCGGCCAGCAAAGATGGTACATGTTTGGCCATGTGCTCAGGATGCCAGAAGACACCAGCACAGAGAGCTTTGAAATTCGCCATACTGAGAGCCAGCAAATATAGGGCAGTGAGAGGATGTCATTACCTAAATATGTTAAGCGTGCTGTGAGGTGACCTCAAGACCTGAGGAGGCTAAAGATTTTGGCTGAGGACAGGACACAGTTGTCAAAAGCGAGAAGGACTTATTGCAGCTGTAGGATGTGTCTACTACTACAGCCGCAGAATACAGTAATCATAGATACAATGGGCTAAAAGCCTTAGCTTACATGTATATATGATAAATCCAATTTAATCTTAATGGGGGAAAATATTGTATAAATAAATGTTTGTTGTTCTGTTGGATTCAGACTCTCAAATGGTGTGCAAGAGCACTTACATCAGCAACACCAACAGCAGCAGTATGTATGCTTGAGGTTTTAGTGCTTCTGTTTGGTTTTATAGTACAACTCAGAAATAACTTAACATGTTTCCAAAACATTCTGTTGAATATTTTGAACTTACTTTAATTGGAAGCCATTGTTGTTCAACAGAACATTTCTTACATCGTGTTCAGAATTGTACCAGCTAACATGTTCAGGCCTGTGCTGTAATATTTCCAATGGTAACCCATAATAGGTTGCCGTATATGTTTTAAGGAGACATACGGTAACCTAAACCTTAGGAAGCTCATTGATGTCCATACTAAAATCAACAGATTAAGGTAACCCATTTCAGGTCCCCTAAAACAAATTAAGGCAACTTCATGGAGAATGTTTTCAACAGGTTACCATAACAGCACAGGCCTGATGTTTCAGTTTTTGTTTTTGAACCATCGTTAGCTTATTTATGAGAAGTACTGTACTGCATCACTAATTTATGTTTCGCCTTACCCTTTCCTCGCACTATGATATAGCTTCAATAACTGCTTCAAGCAGGCGCTCAAATGAGTTGCCATTTCATATCATCATCCCCATACTAACTTCCTGCTTGCTGTTTATGCCAATAACTCAAATTCTGTCATTTCTGTATCCATTTGGAGACAGAAATGAATGAGGATAGTATCCCTCATCAGGGTGTGGAGGAAGAGCAGTATGTTGGGTTCCCTCCTCTGCAGCTCTAACAACATTGGACTCGCTGTGTAACAGGAAATATTGCGTTCAATCCTTTTGGAAGTTGTGGATTTCTGTTTCTAAGTCAAGATGCAAATATATGATGCTACACATGTTTCCATAATGCTATGCGATTGCAACAGCTGGGCAACTCCAAAAACTGCGTTGAGCAAACTTGATGCATGTTGCCGGAAACATCAGGGAGCCATTACAAAGCATCACTGTCTACACAGTACTAATATCAAATGCAGCACTCTACAAACTGTGTAATACAGAGCCACTGTCTGTGAGGGCAGGTCAACAGCGATGGTCTATGTTAGGACATGTTCGTCGAATACCGGAAAATACATCTGCGCGGAGAACACTAGAATTTGCAGTCGTAGGTGCCAACAGGTATCAGGCATGCAAAGGATGCCATAACATCAACTTGCTAAGTGTTTTGTGATCCGACCTCAAAGAAAGTAACCTAGAACCACTAAAGATTAGAAAGAACCTTTGTAAGTGCCTTAGGACGCTCGCGCTAGACAAGACACACTGGAGAACCTTGAAGAAAAACTGATTGCAACTGAATGAAGTTTTCACTTCTTCAGCTGCAGAACACAGTCACTCATCATCATCATCATCATCATCATCATCATTTCTAGACAGTGTCACTTTCAACTTAACGAACTGGTTAAATTTTTATATATTTGCAATTGAAGATATGTACATGTGTTAGCTCTTTGACCATTTCACTGTATCTCAATCTCAAGGCAAACAAATAGGAAAGCTGTTGAATATTTTGAAATGAATATGACGAAGCCATTGTTGCTTAGGCAGCATAAGACAGCAATGGCTTCCAGTCATATTACATGTAATTTGAAAATTTTCAGAAATTTGCCATTGATTAAAATAGGGAAGGAATATAAAGATTTTGCTTAATAGATGTCCGTTTGCAAGCCAACTGATGAATCCAGTTTCTCAGTCAATCATATGACGTCATAATCAGTTAAGTCATGGCTGACTCGATTTAGTCTCTTAAACACTTAGTAGTCCGTCATGTTGTACGAATGGTATGTCTACTATTTAATAAACATTCTGTTAAATATTTTGAAATTAATTTGACTGGGCGCTATGGTAGCAACAGCACCCAGCCAAATTAGCTTCAAAATGTTCAACAGATTACCTGTTTTCTGGAAACTGATATTCAGAGGGTGCAGGAATCGATTGATCCCAACACGGGTAAAGTGTGGGTGGAGCTTAGCTAGAGATGGGCGGGGTATAGCTAAAACTGGATTCCTCCGTTTAAGAACGGTATTTTTCAGAATTTATCACAGCATTGGAATGACTTCCTCAGTCATATCAGTTACAGTCATTTCACGGGTAAATTTCCAAACCAAGTCTTGGCCTGCAAATGGACGTTTGTCAAGATCAATGCATTAACCCTTTAACCCTCGAATTTATTCAAGAAAATTTCAATTTTCTCATAGAACATGTCCATTGAAGACGGAGAGAAGGCGTTTTTTTAAATTTACAACTAGAATGACTGGCTCGGTTATCGAGCCAGGCATTCCAGTGGTAAATTTAAAAAATAGTCTTCTTGGTCTGCAAATGGACATTTCTCAAGCCCACTGCAGAAGATGGCTGATATGATGGTTACATGTAAAGGGTTAAAGGCTTAAGACATAGTGTCTAGACTTGAACAACTACATGATTAAATCAAAAATCGTGATTATTTTTTCACTTGTAAATTTATATGATTAAAAGTTATATAATTGAATGATCGTGAATAATTTCTGCTCGTAAAATATTTCAATTCCAAGCTTTTAATTACTTTAATGAGATCGGTCACGAAAATTGACATTTTGCTCAGTGAATGTACATCCATTTGCAGGGCAAGTGGACTATTTTTTTTAATGTATCACGGGAATGACAGGCTCGAAAATCGAACCAGTCATTCCAGTCGGGATGTGAGATTATTGCGTTGAGTGATCGCGATCGATTATTACAAAATAATCGTGATTACTCGATTAATCAGCTTGAATACAAATTACCAAGACATAACAACAAAAGAATATCAATGACGAAAATTGCAATTGTGTTTAGAAAAGTCCATTTGCAGGGCAAGAGAAGACTATTTTTTTAAATGCATCACTGGAATGCCTGCAGCCAGGCATTCAAGTAATACATTTTAAAAAATAGTCTTCTCTTGCCCCGCAAATGGACATACATTCACTAAGCAACATGTCATTTTTCACGACCGATCGCATTAAAAAGTAATTGAAAGTTAGATTTTGAAATATTTTATGCAATAGAAAATATTCACGATTATTCGATTATTTAGTTTTTGTCTCGCCTGCGAAGCAGAAAATGAGACATAGGGATCACTAATTCCGGCGGCGTTGGAGGCCGCGGCGGTGGCCATCATTTGTGCAGTTTTGGTTAAGATTTTTTTATCTCGCATTTTCACGAAGTTGAAAAAAGAGATTTTGGGAGACGGTGGAAAAATGTCGGCATTGGCGTCCGCTCTGGTTAAGGATTTTTAAAATGACATTTGCACCCCTAAGGGTTTATCCGATTTAAAAAAAGGCTTCACAGATGTGTTCTATACGATGCTTAGGACTAGTTTATATCAAAACTATATCAATTTTTTTAATTTTTCTTTAATTTTTTCAGTTTTAACGTTGACTAATTTTTGTGACAAGCTTAATGTTAATCCTATGGTTAAGGTTTTTTAATGACATTTGCTGCATTGCACCCACAAAGGGGTCATTCAGATTTTTTAAAAACCTTCACAGATGTGTTCTATACCATGCTTAAGACTTGTCCATATGAAAAAGAAATTGAGTTTCAAATTTAAAAAAAAGATTTTTTATCTTTGAACTTTAATTATTTTAGGCCTGACATTTGCACCCACAAGGGGTCATCCGATTTTAATAAAACTTCACAGATGTGGTCTATACCATGCTTAGGACTTGTCCAGATAAAAAATATATTGATTTTCAAAATCTTTCAATTTTTTTGGCATTTGAACTTTGATAATTTTAAGGCTGATTTGCATCCAGGTTATATGTATTATGCTGTGTGGTTAAGGATTTTTCAAATGACAATTTAATCAGCAAAGACTTGCTTTTGAAACTTGAAACCTTGGGGATGATTATACATATGGGCAAGGATGTGCATAGCACACACACACACACACACACACCCCCCCCCACCCCCAGGGGCTGGGCCCAGGGGTCAAAGGATCAAAATTGGCCAGTAAATATCGATTGTAATGCAACTCCTCCTAGACCATTTAAGATAGAAACTTGAAACTTTGAGGATGATTCCACATATGGACAGGGATGTGCGTGACACTTGGAATTTTGGTATTCCACCCAGGGGGTGGGAAATGTGGGGTAAAAAAATTAATATTTTTTCCTCATTTTTTGTCTTGTCACATCATTTTCAAGCCAATGATACATGTAAGTAGTTTACAGTACCAGGAATTATTTTGATGTGGGGGCAGGGTCAAAAGGTCAAAAGTGGTCACCAATCGATTGTAATGCAACTCTTCCTAGACCATTTCAGATAGAAACTTGAAACTTTCGGTATGATTACACATATGGACAGGCATGTGCATGGCACTTGAAATTTTGTTATGACTGTGGGTACAAAATTAAATTTATCCAGAGGTAGTCGTGTCATTTTCAAGCCAATGATAAGTAGGCTGCAGTACAAGGAATTATTTTGATCTTGGGTCAAACTGAGGGTAGGGTCGGGGTCAAAAGTGGTCACCAATCGATTGTAATAAACTCCTTGTGCAATCATCCCCAAGGTTTCAAGTTTCAAGAAAAAATATTTTTCTCAAAAATGGCCGCCATGAAAGAATTTTGACCAAAAATACCATTTTTCGTTTTTTGCAGAAATCAACTCGGAGTGAAAAAATTTATTAATTTTTTTGTTTCAAAATTACGACCAGGCGCACCTTTTGGGGTAAAAAAAACCCCAACTTTAAATGCCTACCAAATTGACTTTTGCTCCAATCGACTTGAAATTTGGTGATCTTATGGGTCCTATAGCGACGACTTCATCTCAATTTTGAAGAGGATTTGAATTGCAACCACACCTAGAATTTTTGCTAGATAAGCACCAGAGTCCTGGGCAGACTGGGTCCTGCAGCAGTCGGACGGATCTTGCGGCAACTTAAAAATGTGAGATATTTGGTATCGTCCGATATGTCTTGTTTAAAACGACATTTGCACCCACAAGGGGGGGGGGTTATCGGATTTCAGTAAAACGTCACATATTTGTTCTATACCATGCTTATGATTAGCCCACATCAAAAGGAAATTGGTTTTCAAATTTTTTTCAATATTTTTTTTGGGTTAAGGTTTTTTCAAATGACAATTTAATCAGCAAACACTTGCTTTTGAAACTTGAAACTTTGGGGATGATTGCACATATGGCCAGTGATGTGCATGACACTTTTGGAATTTTGGTATGACCCCCCCCCCCCCCCCCCCCCTGTGTGGCCATGGGGTGGGAAATGTGGGGTAAAAAAGAAAAATTTTCCAAAGCTTGGCAGGTCGCATATCATTTTCAAGCCAATGGTGAGTAGACTACAGTATAGAGAATTATTTTGATCTTGGATCAAACTGAGTGTGAGGGGCGGGGTCAAAAGTGGGCACCAATCGATTGTAACGCAACTCCTAGACCATTTCACATAGAAACTTTAAACTTTCAGTATGATTACACATATAGCCAGGGATGTGATTTTGAACAATTTTTAGTACTTTTTTACTTTTGGACTTGGAACTTTTTTCATGTTTGTTTTGTAGTTTTTTATGGATCACTCATTTTCAACAATGGCTCACCAGATATCAACAAAATTTTACAGCAGAGGTATATACTATGCAAGAGTACTATCTGCATCATTAATAGTTTCATTTGGAAAAGAATTTCAAGATCAGACTATCCGCAGGTTCGTAAAAAATTTCGTTGGTTACACTTGTTTGTTGGTGCATTACTGAATATGACAAACCATGCCAAGTTTGCGTTGCCAATCAACACTATCCATGCCTTTATAGGCGAGACATTGTACGCTTCAGCGTTCTTGTTAATCATGTAAATTCACGATTTAAAACGTTATCGTGATTTTCGATTTAATCACATAATCACGCAAGCCTACATTCTAGTGATACATTTTCAAAAATAATCTCTTAGCCTACAAATGGACTTTTCTATACATCATTTCAGCTTTCATCATTGATATGCTTTTGTTGTTAATAGGGTCTGGGTAATTTGTACTCAAGCTGATTAATCGTGTAATCTCAATTATTCTTAAATAATTAATGGAGATCAATTAAAACAGTAATCACGCACGCCTAATATTGTCTATAGCTGGTGCTTGTGATGTCGACGCTGAGCAATGAGCTTCTTGTCAGTCTTTCCAGTTGTCAGTTTTAAAGAAAATAGTATTTTTCCTGCAAATGGACATTTCGTTAGACCACTGCAGTGATCGTTTTTGTCCAATTTTGAATGTTATAAAGAGTTAATTTGTCAGTTTATGCATATTGTTCATGCAGGGTTTCGTGGTTTTTTGGTGAAAGTTAAAATTTTGTGACTTACAATGCGCATGTTTAACCATTAAAAATTTTAATGTAAATTAACCCTTTGATGGTCAAATTTGGTGAAGAAATTTTTTTTAATGTTCTTATTGAATGTCCATTTGCAGGCCAAGAGAAAGCTATTTTTGAAATTATTCCTTTGGTAAAATGTCAAAAATAGTTTTCTTGGTCTGCAAATGGACAGAACTAAAGATGACTGCAATGGCTGATTTTGGCCAACTTGACCATTAAAGTATTACGTCCAATGTCTATGGGTTTATATTTTTGTTGTCCATTTTGTTTAGCAGTAAGCAAGCTGTAGAATCACATGGTCAATATATTGATTCAGTATCAGTCATGTCATTAATCCTTTAGCGCTCATATCAGCCAAAAAGGCCTTCTGCAGTGGTCTTGAGAAATGTCCATTTGCCGATCAAGAGAAGAGTATTTTTGAAAATTTACCACTGGAATGACTGGCTCGATAACCGAGCCAGTCATTCCAGTGGTAAATTTTCAAAAATACTCTTCTTTTGGTCTGTAAATGGGCATTTTCTATGAAAATTCTGTTTTCACAAATTTGTGGGTCAAAGGGTTAATATGGGTCAATATAGGGATCCATTTCTGTCCATGTCCCACCCAATTGTAAGTAAGCTCCACCCAGACTTTGCCCATGTTGGGATCGATTTATATACTTTGAGCCTTGAGTTCCCAGTATCATAATTTCAAGGTTACTATACAGGTAAGCTGTTGAATATTTGGAAACTATCTTGTATGTATACATTGTCAAAAAGCTTACGTAAAGTAAAGTGGATTTATTTACATATAAAATAAATGTGCTTATCCGAAAATTTCAATTTTGACGTGACTGCCGAACATGCAATTTTGGGAAATTTGTTTCCTCATTTTTGACATTGAATATATTTTACACTTTCTTGTCATTTCTCTAATACAATTCTGTAAGTTGTTATTACACCACAAAAACATCCATTACCGTTCAATCACTACTTGCTAAATCAATTATCTGCATTTAGCTACCAGAATAAGATTTTTATGCTTGCATACACTCCTCCCCATGCCTATTCCTATAAATATGGACCCTCAACCAGGCTACTGGTTAGGTCCATCTCCAGTATATTAACTGATATATAACTGGCACCAGTCTGTACTCACTCCATAGTGATGCCTGTCACTAAGCGCGCTTGCGCATGCGCACTGGAGCCCAAATAGGAAACAGATTCACTTTTCAATTATTCTGCAAGCAGAACAACTGCACAAATATTATCAGAAAGTTTTTATGGCTTTGTGCTGTCTCAGCTTACTATTGAAGGACTTCCTCATGCTAAGTTATGCCTACTATGAAGTCTATCCTCCCAAAATTATGTTTTTCGAAGTATTTCATGGTTATATTGAACTTTATAACACTATATATATAAATGTTACCGGTTTTCGTGGGTTTCGTTTTCGTGGTAACAACTTTAATATGCCTAAGTCATCATCATATAAAAACACTATATTACTCCAGTGAGCCCTTAATCACTTTCAGTTAAAAGAAAAAATAGTGCTTTACAAGGAATTACGTTTATTTCCCTATGATAGAAAACAATCTTGAATTTGAACTTTCCGACCTTTCTTTGAAAGGCGTTTGCATGTTTCTAGACGCCTTTTATCGAAATTCTAAGCTGTATGCTTCTTTTGTAATCTTTTTTTGTTTTTAAGAGTCTGTTTTAACGAACGATAAATCAAGTGCACGTCCTCAATCTGTGAACGAGTTCACTCTGTGGAGTATGGAGGACATGTCTGTTTTAAGTGCACTACATGTCCCCCACATCGATGTGCGGGTTTTGCATAGGGTCGTCTGCATTCGTATCTAAGTTTTCTTTAAGGATTATTCGTCCTTACAGCGCTGCCCCCTGGTCGTCCTTCCCCTACCTCCATTGCTAGTAAGACAAAAGCTGTGTCTTTTGCAATATTCTAATATGTCTATTCCAGCAGCAACGGAGGGGGGGGGACCTCTTCAGCGAATTCGGAAGCTGTGTTAGCTTTATTTGCGAGATTTGAATCTTTCGCTGCAGTTTTGACTAAATTTTTAGACGAAAGGATATCTTCTGCCATCATGGAGGCCAAGAAACAGGAAGTTTCTTCTGCTTCCGACGATAGCCCGAGGGCTAGCGGGCGTTCCCGCAAATGGGGGAAACCGATCCCTCTAATGTCAATGCAGGTTATTAGGTCTCCTAAACAAAAGTCTAGAGCGACAAAGCTCTCGAAGGTGATCTCGTGCAGGTCACCGGGTCAAATCCACATTAGACTTGAGGATGTTAGGCATAACCCTCAAGCAGTGGTGGCGGAGGCAGAAGCTAACGTCCAAAAGCCTTATGCTAATGCCAGTATTTCGGTCATACCGGTCGTCAAGATTCTTCGTAGGTCGCCTATAGCTAAGAGTTCACATTCTAGCCTTGCTAGTTGTGGTGGACTCTGGTTTACTTCCATTTTCCGGTGCTACTTCCGTTCCGTCCGTTTCCAGTATGTCTTCCGGTTTTGTAGATCATCCGGGTCTTCGAGATCCGGTTCTTCTGTTCCGTCCGTTTCTGGTTTGACTTCCGGTTTTGCAAGACATCCGGGTCTGCAAGATCCGGTTCTTACTTCCGTTCCGTCCGTTTCTGGTTTGACTTCCGGTTTTGTAGGATATCCAGGTCTTCAAGGTCAGGTTATTACTTCCGTTCCGACCATATCCGGTAAGATCTGGTTCCTAGTTCCATGTCCGGTTTTAGCAGCGCTTCCGGTCATACCGGATATCCAGGGTCTGTGGACTCTTATTATTTTTCATCTTCCGGTAGAAGCGCTTCCGCTACCGGTTTGGATTCCTGTTTGTACACTTCCGCTTCTGGTTCTAGAGGTGTACTTCCGGGTCGTTCAGATCCAGATAGACTTCCGTCCTCAGGACAGGGGTTACTTCCGTTTTCCGGATCTACCTCCATTCTTTCCGTATCCGGTCTGACTTCCGGTTTTGCGTATTCCCGATTCCTATGCTTATTCTGGTTTTTTACTGTACATCCAGGTTCAGTTTCCGGTTGTCTTCCGGTTTGCGCATTTCCATTTCCTATTTTTTCGCTCCGGATTCGTACATCCGGGAATAGGGTCATTACCGGTTTCATGGTGTTCTATGATTAACTTCCGGTTCTGTTTTCCTTTTTTGGATTTCTGGTGATAGCTCTTACTGAGATTCCAGGTTTGTCTTTCCTAGGATCTAGTCATCATCTTTCCTAAGAGTTAGTCTTATTTCATTAAGTGCTTTTAAATTTGGAATGTTTAATCGCTGAAAATATTAATTCCGAGACATTGCCAGTCTTGAAGTCTCTCTTGGAGTCATAGATATTCAGCATTTATTCTTTTGTCAATGAAACATTTCAACGTAATTAAAGACTTCCGACTGGTTGCCGGATGGGTTTTTTGTTGCAGTTGATAAGTCAGTCTGTATTCTACGCATTATCGCTAGATACATAATTTTTAATTTCATCCAAGTTTAGATGGCCAGTTGTCTTCGGGCCGTTCAGCCTTTTTCGCGCTCTTTTTTCCTCTTATGTTGGCAGGTTGACATATTTATTTTATCCAAAGGGAGTTAATTTCTTGAAGAAAATTCCTGTTTCTAGCGTAATTCTTAGTCTAATTCTGACATGCGCTGAAAGGAAAAGATTCAGTAGTGGATTCATAGGGAAGGGAATGGCTCTAAGATTAATGATTACAAGAGCTAGAAAACGCTGAGAATAGAGAAATAAGATTAGGGTGAAGGAAGAAGGAATAAAAGCCGAGTTTTTTCTTCTGCGTTGTCACAGTCATGGTTTAGGTGAGTCTTTTTGCTTTGATTTTATATCGCCTCTGTTTTTCAGCGTTTTGTTTCGTGATTCATCCTGTAGTGTTTAATCATAATCAAGTATCAGTGTTTTGTGTATTTAACATTCAGCTGTTCCCGGAGATTCAATATCATTCTATCTATCATTCCTTTTATTAGCATATCAAACTCAATGACATCCGTCTTTACAAGATGATAATATTGGTTCTAAGTCGTTAATAATAATGAGTAAAGATAAGTATAGGTCTCTTCCTGCATCCTCTGCCCCTTCTCCTTCTAAAGTTTTCTTCTAGTCATGTTCTCCTTCCTCTCTCTCTTTCTGTCCTTTTTCCCTCCTCTGGGGTTTTCCCGTATCTCGTCTATCAATCCTCTCCAGGGATCTTCTGGTCCTGTTCTTTCCTCTTCATCTTCCATTCTTCTTAATTCCTCTCTTCCTCCTTCCTCTTTTGATCATCTTGATCCGATTGTTTCTGTCATTCTCTCTTTTGAGCTTGAGTTTCTAATTGTTGATTAAGGTCCGGTTTTCTCATTGTTTTCTGTTCTTAGGGATTCATCCCTTGTTCGTTCTTTCATGTCAGCTTTTTTCTCTATTCTTTCAAAGTTTTTCCGCTAGTGGCCTGATTCACTTTCCATGTCCTCTGGTCAGGATGTTGTATCTGGTCACATTCCTTCTGATCAATCTTTTACCTTTTCTGATTCTTTACAGTTTTCTTCTCTTCTAGCTTCCATGAGGCCTTGCTCTCCTCTTTCCATTTGAACTGTTGATTCTATGGCCTCTGGTCACTCTTCTCATCTTTTTTCTTCTCCATCTAATCCTTCTTCTAATTCTTCTCTTCCCTAGTCGGACAAGGCTGAGGAGATTTTGTCCAGTCAGGGTCTCCTCGGATGACTGGTTCCTGGCTCACAGGTGGATTGCTTAGACACTCTCTTCCTTTTAAGGACGGGTTTTCTATAGACCTTCCTTCTTTTGTGTCGGCTCTTTCCTCTTCTAATTCTTCTTTCTTGTCTCCTCTGGTCCTTTCAATTGACAATTTAGTTATTAACATGTTAGTTTTCTTTGTGTATGATGTTAATTCTAAGGAATTTATACATACATGAGAGCGTTCAGCCTAGGGTAGGATTTCCTACCCTGTCATTAAATCTTAGTAAAATGATCTCTGTTCACTCTGAAACATTCAAATCTGCATTAATTTTAATTTAACAAGGGGGTATGACATGATTAAATCTCATGATTCTTACTCCCAAGTCAAGATGGAGACCATCTCCCAGATCATTTCCAGTCTAGATCAGGGTATGTGGTCATTTCCATCGACCAAAATGACGCCTTCTTTCATGTTCTCATTTACCCTTCCTTCAGAAAATTCCTGTGATTTGCTTACTAAGATCGAGTTTGGCAGTTTCGCGCCATGCCTTTTGGCCTGACCACGGCTCCTTTTCTTTTTGCTCACCTAGTCTTAGCCGTGGCAGGAATTTTACACCGTCGTTCTATCCATCTACACATTTATATAGACGATTGGTTAGTAAAGCAAGTCTTCCTCAATTCGCTCAGGAATTCTTCCAGAGATTTGCAGTCTGGCTTGCAACCTACGGTGGATTTTAAATCTAAGAAATCAAGCCTAGGGCCCTCTCAAATCTTCACGCATCTAGGCGTTTCTTTCGATCTGGCCCAGGGTCTAGTCTTCCCCTCAGATCCAAGAATAGAGGCTTTATCAGTGGCAATGGAAATCTTGTCTTCTTCCATGGTCTGAGCAAGATTTCTGCTAGGAGTGATAGGTTTGATGGTCAGCATAGAGAATGTTATTCCATGGGCGGCGCTGATGAGAAGATCCTTCCAAATGTATTTAATGTCCCTTTGGAAGCGGTCGGTTCACTATTTACCATCAGATTCCCATCAGAGAACACTTGATTCCTCTTCTAGATTTTTGGAAAGATCGTTCTCTGCTTCTGGTGGGTGTTCCACTGGTAAAGTCCTCCCCTCAGGCGATTATTTTAACAGACGCTTCTCAGGAGGGATGGGGAGCGGACTGGGACTCCCTGTCGGTTTCCGGTCTTTGGTCCCGAGAGGAGTCGACAGCTCATATCAACATTCTGGAATTGTGTGCTGTCAAGAAGGCTCCTTTCATGGTCAGATCTTCTGATAGGTCTCAGTCTCGATTCGGTCGGACAATTCGACAGTGGTCTCTTATATCAACAGGCAGGGGGGTACAAGATCATCCCTCGTTTGTCTAGAAGTGTGGAACCTTCTCTTAAGGTGTCGCAAGAATCAGATTCTTCTAGTGTCTTCTCATGTCCCAGGCAGTCTGAATTTTCTTGCGGACCAACTGTCACGTCCCAGCAAATTCGCCCACACAGAGTGGCAGTTAAAGAGGTCGGTTGTCAAAGCGATTTTCAGTCTTATGGATCGTCCTCTGATAGATCTGTTTGTGACATCTCTGAATGTTCAGATCTCCTCTTACATGTCTCCTTTTCCGGACAGTCAAGCCCCGGCGGTTGATGCCCTGTCTCAGTCCTGGACAGGAATGTTCGTCTATGCATTCCCTCAAACGATTTTGATTCCGTTAGTGTTGAAGAAGGTCAAAGAACAAATCTGCGAGATTCTTTTAATAGCTCCTTTTTGGCCAAAGAGGATTTGGTTTGTTGACCTTCTAGATCTCCTGGTAGACCTCCCTCGTCTTCTTCCATTCTCCCACGATCTTCTGTCTCAAGTAAGAGGTCTTTGTCTTCATCCAAACCCAGAAATCTTCAGTTTGTGTGTTTGGAGAATATCGAAACTAAAGTCTACGAGAATAAAGTTTCTTCAAGATCTCCAGTAATTATCTATTCTTCCAGAAGAGTTTACAAGTGTCGACTTATAATTTTTGGAGAATGGTGTTCAGATCAAGGTCTCGTGCCCGATTCTGTTTCTATTCTCCAAGTATTAGACTTTTTAACATATCTCTTTGATTCCTTACATTTATCAGCTAATGCGGTTAGGGGATATAGATTTTCTCTGGCATCTTCTCTTCCTTGCCTTCTGTATGCCGATGTCAAGGACACTAAGACCTTTAATAGATTTTATTAGAGGTCTAGGCAATATTCATCCTCCGATAGCTAAGCCTTTACCTTCATGGAACTTGGCTTTGGTTCTTCAAGTGCTGGCAGGCCGTCATTTTGAACCTCTTTCCTCTATTAATATTAATGGCCTCTGCTAGAAGGTGTTCAGATATTCATGCTTTTTCTGCTGAAAGGGAGAGATTTATAGTTTCAGGAGACGGTTTAGTTTTTTATCCCAGAAGGGATTTTTTTTATCTAAAACTCAGTCTAACCAGTTTCCTGCTAGTCCGGTCATTTTAAAATCATTATCGTCTTTTTCGCCTTCCGACAAACTCTGGTGTTCTGTTAGGGCATTAAGAATGTACAAACAGCGAACTGATTTCAAAAGATTTGATCTGTCAGTGCCAAATCTACGGGTTTAGCAAGTAGTGATTGAATGGTAATGGATGTTTTTGTGGTGTAATAACAACACCCCCCCCCCCCTCCACAGACGCCCTTTGCAGGTTGGTCTGTTGTTTTATTAACCACTATAAAAACAGACTTACCATTCAATCACTATGAACCGGGCTCAGCCACCCCGCGTGGAATTGATTTGAGAATTTGCCTATAATATTTGGCGCTTAAATTCAGAAAAGTGAATCCGTTTCCTATTTGGGCTCCAGTGCGCATGCGCAAGCGCGCTTAGTGACAGACGTCACTATGGAGTGAGTACAGACTGGTGCCAGTCTATATCAGTTAATATACTGGAGATGGACCTAACCAGTAGGCTGGTTGAGGGTCCATATTTATAGGAATAGGCATGGGGAGGAGTGTATGCAAGCATAAAAACTTATTCTGGTAGCTAAATGCAGATAATTGATTTAGCAAGTAGTGATTGAACGGTAAGTATGTTTTTATAGTGGTTAATAAAACAACAGACCAACCCGCAAGGGGGGTCTGTGGGGTTTTTTTCTTGGCCTTTATTTTTTCAATAGCACCTCATGGTTGAAAAAATAATTAACACATGAACTTTGTTAATACTATATATGAAGCAATACTCGATGGGTCTACCATACTCCACTCTCTATACATACGCAGGTGAGACACATATCCCACATTGGCATTCTTATTTTCCTTGTTAATCCCCCTCATTTTGGATTCTATTTCAGAAAATTCTATTTATATTTGTTAATTCTTAATTTCAATAAATTGTATGTACAGATTAGCATGCCACATGGTGTATGGATTCCTTCTGGAAACACCTTGTTATAATGTATATTTATATGTAATAATTCGTGAATCCAATCTGTCTATGAAATGACGTAATTTGTTGGAATTTTCTCGATTGTAATTATATCACAGTACAGATCAGAAATAACGTGTATCGAAAACAAAAACAGAAACATTATATTTAGTACAATTTTGAATACAATATAAGAAATGTTCTGTTGAATATTTTGACTATAGTTCACCTTTTCAAGTGTATCCATCGATCATATGATGTCATTATCAACTAAGTGATGTGTAGGATGACTTCATAGTCATGAATGATTCAATATAGCCTGTCTTACATGCTTAATAGTCTGACATGTATGCAGTGTATGTTTTTGCTATTTAATAAACATGCTGTTGAATGTTTTGAAATTAATTTGACTGGGCACTGTTGCTGCCAAGGCACCAACAGTGCCCACTAAAATTAGTTTCAAAACATTCCACAGGTTACCTGTATAGTTTTCTGGAAATTGATCATCCGGGATTGATCGATCACAACATGAGCATGATGTGGATGGAGCTTAGCTAGAGATGAGAGAGGCATAGCTAAATTTGGAAAGGTCCATTGCCGACTGCTGCCTTAGGCAATCCAATGGAGGAATCCAGTTTAACTATGACCAACCTATCTCTAGATAAGCTCCACCCACACCTCATTCGTATTGGGGTCGATCGGTCCCTGAACTCCTTGACTACCGCTTTCCAGAAAACTGTACAGGTAAATAACAGTGCCCAGTCAAATTACAATGTAGTTTCAAAGTATTCAACATCATGTGTACAATTCGTACAACAAGACTTAGTCCGTCATCAATTAAGCACTCATGATGTCATTGATTATGATGTCATCCTACATGTCATGTAGTTGATTATGACATCATATAATTGCTAGATAAACTGGAATGGACCATTCAAAATATTCAACAGTACGTTTTATTTTGCTTTGGAACATGTTATGTTATTCCTGAGCTGGACCATCATTTGTGAGAGTTTTAACAGATGAAATGTCATTTGTTGGAGTATTATTGCATGAAATGACATCATTTGTGAGAAATTTCTCAATTCAGTTATGTTGATTGAAAAGACATCATTTGTTGTAGTTTTGTCGATTAATATGACATCATTTTTGTGAGGGTTTTTTCAAAAGAAATGACATTATTTCATGGAGTTATGTCATTGTCAGGGTTCTGCCCACACTGGTCAGCACTGGTTGGGATCACCCATCACTCAATAATTCTGACCAGCACTAGACTAAATTATATTTTCCACCCACAATATTTTCACCTATTTTATGCAATTAAGCTTTGAAATCATGTAAAAGTAGTCTCAAGGAAGTTTTTAAAATATCAGAAAAACTGTCTGGCACTAATTTTATCCTGGACAGAACTCTGATTATGTCAGTGGAAGCTGCAGACAAATGGCAGAGACAGGACTGCAATATGTGGACTTCAATAACATGTTACTGTTAGGAGTAATATGCTTTGGCACGCTGAATGTTGGTGGCTGAATATCAAACAGAACTGTCACTAGATCTTCACAATATACTGCTATAATATCGAATACCGGCATCATAGCCATACCCTTAGTCATATCGATATGATTTTGCTGATACTGAAATATCAATATATAATATAAAACGTGTATGACATTCTGTACGGGCAGGTAATCTGCTTTCCGTTAGCAAAATTCAATATAGTAAACCTATTTGACGTGGTCAGCGACTGCCCTTCATATGCGTAAATGATATTTTGGGTGATAACAACGTACTGAGTCTGTCCGCTTATTGTCTGCGAGTTGACCCAGGGAAGCCGGTGACCCTTACCCTGCTAGGTTGATGGCTATTGGCTCCAATGTGTGGAGCTGGTGAATCCAATGGCATTCCTTCTGTCGCCTCCATTTAGTGGCGTCTTCATCCTCAGGATCTGAGGATAGGACTTGGATTATTCTGAATTGCATGTCTATACTAGAATGTCCACGTCTGTTGAAGTGGCTTGAAACCGGGGTATCATATCTCTCGTTTGGATAGAGATTGATGATGGAACGTGCGCGGGCTCTGGTTCTGGCATTGCTCAGAATGGTGTGTGGGTATCCTCTTTTTGCAAAGTGGCCTAGTAGGGCTAGGCTGTTTCTGTCAAAATCTATGTGTGTGCAAATGCGTCTTGAGTCTCAAAAACTGTCCATATGTGAACGAGTCTTTGCAGATGGAGGCATGTTCTGACTCATAGTGGTGGTACCCGTGTGTGTCTGTGGATTTTGTGTAAAGATCAAAAGTCATCCTCTGACCATCTGTTTTTGTCCATGGTGTCCAGGAAAAAACTTGTTCCCGTGACGATTCCATAGTGAACTTGATACTATGGTGGGATGAATTCATGTGTGTAACGAAAGTATCCAGAGCCATGAAGATGCACGCAAAGGTGCATGCCGCTTTACTGCCCAAGGCGGTTCCTCCTATTTGGAGGTAGTGGTCACCATTGAACTCGAAATTGTTACATTCTAAGACTAGTTTTAGAAGGTTGAGGAGAGCCTGTGTGGTGAGGTCTCCTGGGAGTCCGTGTCAGCTAGTTGGTGGTTTGCTTTAGCTATGTAGTCTAATTTGTCCTGTACCACAGTGGCTTATCCTTTGTCTGCTTTTTTTATCACGATTGTATGGTTCTGTATCAAATCGCTCAAGGCGGTTTGTTCTGTGGCGGTTAGATCGCTCTTATGGGAGCGCCGATGGACATGTTTGCTGAAATCGTACCTGATTGCTTTGAAAAAGCCTCAAATGGCGCACCCATGGTGGGTGGCGGCATTGAGGTTTTTTTGGCTGCAAATTTCTTGATTATGACGTCCTGGAAAGAAAATGGAGCCGGCACTAGTGGAGTGGCCACGGTGCCGGTTCAAAGTTGTAAAACTGTGTGGTGGGTGCGGGCTTGGTGTAAAGAAATGCTTGAGGTGCATGTGTCTAAAGAAAGCCTGTAGATCAGTATACAGGTTACCCATTTGTGGTTCTGAGGCTGTTGGGCTAAAGCCCAGACCTTTGTCTAAAAGACTGACAGTTCCCTTGTTGAGGGGGTGGGGTGGGGTGGGGAGTTTGAATGATTGAAAACGAACGAGGAGACATAAGTTTCATCGTCTTTGTTGACTGAATTATTGTTACAGTTTATATTGATGTGGTTTAAATTTACAGAATCAGAATATACAGATGAAAAATTGTTGGTGACTGTTGCAGTGGCTGGTAAGCCGCCATTATCCAGTCATCTTGAAGCCGTAAGATTTTTGACTGCTTGTAGGAGGTGTTCAATCGCCTGTGCGCTTCTGGTCCCTAAACTAAATTCACCAACCTCAAATAGGAATTTGTGCATCGATGCAGATCATTTAGCCATGAACACTATTCTATCAAAACTCTGTACTGATATCACTCTCCCCACTATGTCAGCAGAAGGGGAGACAGCTTTTCACCGCTGGTCTCTGAATGACAGTGATGCCACCAAGCAAGTAGCAACACCAGTATACACGGGACCCCATGCAAGACAGACGTTTACAGATTTGTAGACTAGCACAAAACCAAAAGAGCCACTTACGGACTTTCCTGGATTTCTCCACCATGGGCAGTAACAGGCTGACACACAACACATTGCCAGCAGAAGCGAGAAGCCCTCCCATGACACACACTTCAATAACACCATGTGCATCGGGCACAACATCACCAGGCGTCAGCATCAGCACAGCGTACCAGGAGCTATATCACTCAGACTCGCTGATGATACAAACTAGCACATAGTCACATGCAGCATCACTGCATCAAACACACCACAGCACACGCCACCACCATCAGACTCTGTCACCAGACGCAACACAGACATTCTTTCAGCATGTGACATCTTCCCGAGCCATCGCTTCAATCTCAACTGCCACCACTGCAGCATTACTATCCAAAGTGAGAACGAGAAGGCACAAGACCCCAGGTGGGATGGAATCTTGAAACTGATGAGAGAGGTGTGTTCACACATAGACTGGAATCTCGAACATCTCCACTAGCACAACAAAAACGTGTTCCCACTTTATTCTAGCACGTTCTCACATGTATCGGCATAAACATTTCTGTTTTTACTCTTTAATACTATATTTTTCAAAGAAACAACAAAGACACAATACTCACCTGGTACGTGTATGTACTGTTTTGTGTATTTTTTCTGTCCACCCCCAGCGCTTTGTCTAACACCATGTTAGACCACATTTTTTTTACTTCACATTTTGATATTGATATACATAATGATTAGATATGGGTGATATAAAACTTTACTCATCCACATACCAACATGCGCCTCTGATGAGTTCCGGCCAAGGAATGAAATGCCATAAGTCTGAATCTTGAAAATGGTAATGACTACCCACTCACATCCAGTGGTTCCCCCCCCCCACCCCTCTCCCAAACTCTTACCAATGGTATACCAAACATATACCGTCAATGAGTGACACAACCGGTATAAAATATAATATAAGAAAAAATTGGCACAACTGCCAAAAAAATTGAAAAAATCACAACCGATAAAAAATTAATACCACAACCGGTAAAAAACCACAACCGGTAAAAAATTAATACCACAACCGGTAAAAATATTTTACAAACCGATAAAAAATTATACCATGGCGCCATGACAGCCACAACCGGCAAAAAACCCACCAACCAGTAAAAACAGACCACAACTGTCAGAAATGGCACCCTACTAAACCGGCAAACCAACACAACAATGCCCATACATATATAGGCATATCCAAGCCAATTCCCAGGCTCAGCCCAGGAGGGTATAAAAGGGGCTGAAAAAACACCTTCAGACCATTCAGACTTCCGGATTCACAATGCATCCAAGCATCAGGCTTTATAACCAATCTTTTGGTTCTATATTTTCTGACTACGTTGTTATCAAGCATAAATGATATTTTACCTGTATTTAGCGACCACAATAAAAAATGTATTATCCGGACCTGTCAACTTGCTGTACCCTAATTGGGATACCAGAGAAATTAATCAATTATTGATTACTGATGCGAAAATTTGCTATTTATAACAATGCACTTCTTCACTTAGTGATAATTGTATTATCAGCATATTATTTTGACAACAATTTGACGAAAAGATGTTGCTACTATAGGCAGCAACAAGCTGTTGCTACTATAAGCAGCAACAGGTTTCAGTAATGGTGTTACAAATATATTTGTTTAAACTTGCACCATAGAAAATATACAACTAGTATTGAACTATGCTATGTACTTACTCTGCGCTCACAGTGGAAGCCAGCATAAGAATGATTAGCTTTACGAGAATGGTTTTATACCAACAATTGCGCACCGGTGAAGACAATAGTGTCTGAAATAATGGCACCAGCAAATATCTAGTATCTAAAGTGGCGGCTACACTCCTTATTAGTTACAAATGTAGTGTCCATAAAATAACAAATAGTCCTAAATTAGTTAGATATATATATTTTATCAATATCATACATTTGAATACAGTTTAATTGAAGATTATTAACCATTTAATTGCCAAGCCAGCCAAACCTGACCTCTGCAGTTGTCGTGTGGAATGTTCATATGCAGTCCAAGAGACTATTTTTTTTAATTTATCACTGGAATGCCTGGCTCGAAAACTGAACTAGTCATCCTGGTGGTAAATTTTTTAAAAAGTTCTCTTGGTCTGCAAATGGACATTCAATGAGCAGAAATTTTGATTTTCTTTACCAATCATGGCCATTAAAGGTTTAAATATTAACATTAAATCAGTCGCTTGTGTCTCGCCTTTCATATATTACTGTAGAGTTATGCTGATTCGTTATTCGTGTGCTATTTTTCAGGCGGAAAAGACAAGATGGTGACACCTTGCCAGACAAAGTTTATATAACAAGACGATCTATATTAACGTAAGTTTATGTAAACTCTCATCAAGCTGCGATGACTGACAATATTTGAAACATTTCACGGGTCTGATATTTTCATGGTGGGGTTATAGACCTACTTCGAAGATTTCAATTAATATATTCTCTGGCTACTAAGTGTATGTTGTCTGTCTGTCCATCAACTTGCGTGTTTAAATGACTTTAAAAGCCACCAGCTAGGCCAATTTCATTTAAATTTGGTTTTAAAGCAACTTTAAGGCATAGCGATCCAAGATTGTGCAAACGAAGTTGATTGATTAGATTGTGCCCTTAGCCATCTTGGATTTTGCGCTGTTTTAGGAATTCATTTAGCCCTTTAGTTTACACATACAAAAAAAGCGCAAATTCTTTATGTGGTGGGAAATATTCTGTCAAATATTTTGTAACTAATTTGACTTGGAACTGTTGTTCTGTTGGGACAACAGAGTCCAGTCAAATTAGTTTTAAAATATTCAACAGCTTCTGCCAGTGGTCTTGAGCAATGTCCATTTACATGCCAAGAGAACACTTTTTTAAATTTTCCACTGGAATCACTGGTTTGATAACCGAGTCAGTCATTCCAGTGGTAAATTTTCAAAAAATAGTCTTCTTGACCTGCAAATGAACATTTACTATGGCAATCTTTGCAAATCTTGACCATTAAATGGTTAAAATGGAGACAGTTGAATGTTACGGGTTAAATATCTTTTTCCTCAATACCTTTTTGCTTATTGATTTGAAACGCAAGAAACTTAATCTACATGTAGATAAGAGTTCAAGAGAATCTGATTGGTCGATTTGTCCGATGAGCATCTTGGATATCATAGTCTTCAGACAAAGGAATTCAGGAACTGCTGCAGTGATTGGCCTGAAACGGGTCAACATCTAAAGAGATCAGTGTTCTTCTGGACCTTAATAACAACACCCCAAGCCCCCTCCAAGTTTGTGAAGGAAGATCCCTCTCAGTGAACTTGACTTAATAGTGCTGAATACACATGCACGCGCACACAGCCATGCACGCGCACACACACACACAGTGCAACACCTAGATGAGTTTAATCCTTTAAGGGTCAAGACATCCCAATCTCTCCTCTGGAGATCGTTGGTATGCATTTACAAGAAAGCGAAGACCATTTTTGAAGATTTATCAATGTACATTTGACTATCATTTCATGTGTAAATTCTTAAAAATTGTCTTCTTAGTCTGCAAATGGACATATAGTAGCTGATTACTGAAACTTTCTTTATTAAATCCTTTAAAACTCAAATAGCCAAAAACAGGTTCCGCAGTGGTCTTGGGAAATGTCCATTTACGGACCATGAGAAGGTATTTTTTGAAAATTTACCACTTAAATGACTGGCTCGATAACCGAGCCAGTCATTCCAGTGGAAAATCTTCAAAAATAGTCTTCTTGGTCCGCAAATGGACATTTTCTTTGAGAAAATTGAAATTGTCTTGAATAAATTGAAATTGTCTTGAATAAATTTGAGTGTTTAAAGGTTAATCTTCTCTTGACTTGCAAATGAACATTCACTGAGAAAACATTAAAAGTTTCTTGACAAATCTTGAGTCTTGAGGTGTTGATAAATTGTTTATTAATTTTAATATTTCAGTGAATTGTTTGAAATTAATCACATCAGGACCATCTATCACATCTTTGCAGCCGTTCTCATCCTGTTCAGTTTCAACACATTTGTCTATGACATCATCGACAAGGGCAGGTAACTGTTATTAGTGCATGGTTGATTAATGCTTTTACCCTTTAATGTCTAAATTTTGTCAAGAAAATCTAAATATTTCCTTATTGAATGTTCATTTGCAGGCCAAGAGAAGAATTTTTTTGAAAATTTGCCTCTGGAATGGCTGGCTCGGTTACTGAGCCAGTCATTTCAGTGTTAAAATTTAAAAAATACTCTTCTCTTGACCTGCAAATGGACATTCCTCAAGACCACTGCAGAGGCCGGGTTGGGGCGGGTTCGTCATGATTGGGTTAACCCTCAAATTTGTCCAAGAAAATTTCAGTTATCTTATAAAAAGGTCCATTTGCAGACCAAGAGAAGATTATTTTGAAAGTTTATCACTGGAATGGCTGGCTCGGTTATTGTGCTAGTCATTCCAGAGGTTAGATTTAAAAAATCGTCCTGTGTTGGTCTGCAAATGGGAACATATTTCTCAAGCCCATTGCAGAAGCTGTTTTTTGGCCAACCTGTGTGTTAATGGTTTAAATTAGTCGCATTAATTAGGAGAATGGCTGGCATAATAGGATTGATGTTATAAACCATTTAACAGAACAAAAATCCTTTCTTGAGAAACGTACATTTTGTGGATAAATCTTGACCATTCAAGGTTAACCTTGTTAAGTATCCAATCAGATGTTTTTATTAATATTTTAAGATACCCTGTGAATCAATGTGATGGCCAATGGATGTATCTGATCTGCCACTCAAGTATATCACGTCATAATCAATTACGTCACATGTAGGCTGATATCACAATATATAGTGATGTATCTCGCTCTGTTATGAATATTGAAAAGTATGTCAAGTGTACGAATTATGGTTTTTTTAATGTATTTACGATTTAATAAACATTTTGTTGAATATTCTGAAACAAATTTGACTGGATGCTGTTGCTGCCAGTTAAATTAGTTTCAAAATATTCAACAGCTTACGTGTAGTTATCTTTAAATTGAGATTGTGGATTCAAAGATGTCAAAGTACAATAAATTGATTCTAACGCTGTATTTACTTAACCCTTTAATGGTCATACCGACCAAAACCGGCCTCTACTATGGTCTTGTGGAATGCCCATTTACAGGCAGAAAGAATACAATTTTTGAAAATTTACCACTGGAATGACTGGCTCGATAACCGAGCCAGTCATTACAAAGATACATTTTTCAAAGATTGCATTCTCTTGGCCTGTAAATGGACATTCAATAAGAAAATATTTAAATTTTCTTGACAAAATTTGACTATTAAAGGGTTAATTGTATATGAACTTTTCCTGCAGTTTGAACCTAAACTTTGAGTTGATTCTGTGGGCATTTGGCAAGTTTCCTCACGTGATGGCTATGTGGCTAGTTATGCAGATAGCGACATTCTGTATTGTATATCCACTGTTTCATCATTGGGCCAAAACACGGAGGCCAGGCAGTGTCAGTAAGTATCAATGGACCTTTACATTTCAGCTATGCCCCGCCCATTACTAGCTAAGCTCCACGCACACCTCGCCATGTTGGGATTGATCGATCCCCGAATGCCCTAGCTTATCAATTTCCTGAAAACTATACAGGGAAGCTGTTGAATATTTTGTAACTAATTTGACTGGGTGCTGTTGCTGCCTATGGCAGCAATAGCGCCTAGTCAAATTAGTTTCAAAATATTCAACAGATTATTTATTAAATAGTAAAAGCAAACAATTTGTACAACAAGGCATAGACCGTCTTCAAATATGCGTTCGTGACGTACTTATCGACATCATTCATGATGTCATCCATTATGATGTCATTTTACGCATCACGTAGATGATTATGACGTCATATGATGGGTGGGTACTCTGTAAAGGTGAAGTATTATATGATACCCAGGCTGGGTGTACCTTAACTCTTTAACACTTCAAGAAAATTACAATTCTTTCATATAAAGTGTCCATTTGCAGACCAATCTTAATTATTAAACCTTTAATGGTCAAATTTGGTCAAGAAATTCTAAGTATTTGCTTATTGAATGTCCATTTGCAGGCCAAGAGGACGATTTTTGAAAATTCATCACTGGACTGACTGACTCGGTTATTGAGCCAGTCATTCTTTTTATAAATCTTTAAAAATACTCTTCTCTTGGTCTGCAAATAGACATTTCTCAAGACCACTGCAGAAGCTGTATTTGGCCGACTTGAGGGTTGGTGATGTACTATATCTAAGAATGGGTGTAGCTTGGAGGGCTTACAATGTATCTGTATTAGGAGGACATGTGTCATGAAATATAATATTTAGTTCCTGTGTCAATCTTAAGACAAATATACAGGAAAGCTTTTGAATGTTGTGAAACCTATTGAGCTGGAACCTATCACAGCAAAATATTCAACAGAATATGCCTTAAATCATAAAGAATTTGTCATTACTGCGCTGTAAGTCTTAGAGGCTTAACCCTTTAATAACTAAATTTGTTCAAAAAATTAAAATATTTACTTATTGAATGCCCATTTGCAGGCCAAGAAAAGACTATTTTTGAAAATTTACCACTAATGTCATTTCAGTGATAAGTTTTCAAAAATAATCTCTTGGCCTGCAAATGAACATTACTCAAAACTGGTACAGAGGTTGGTTTTGGCCGGTATCGTCACGAAAGGGTTAAGTGATTGCTAAATAAAGAACAGTGTTGTTGGAACAATAACAAAAGATGACCGCATTTATAAACATAGATTTATGACATAATAAAAAACAAAATACACTTCTGGATCCATTTCATGTGTATGTGGTCAAAGCCTACATATATGTGTGTGCATGCGCTATGTGCGTGCGCATGTTCTAAACAGTAATCATTGTCATTTAACAATAGATATTTACAGTTTATACATCCATCATCTGACGTCATATGGTGTCATAATCAAATAAGTGACATGTAGGATGACGTCAATTAATTATAGCATGAATGACTCGATTTAGTCCATCTTTAACTCTTAATAGTCCAACATGCTGTACGAATTGTGTGTCTTTACCATTTTATAAACATTCTGTTGAATATTTTGAAACTAATTTGACTGGGCGTTGTTGCTGCCACAGGCAGCAATGGCACCCTAGTCAAATTAGTTTCAAAATATTTCACAGCTTACCTGTATAGTTTTCTGGAAATTGATAGTCAGGGATCGATCGATCCCAACATGAGGGAGGTATTGGTAGAGCTTAGCTAGAGATGGGCGGGGCATGGCTAAAACTGGAAAGGTCTATTAGAAGGCCTTTGAGTTCATATTTTATCACGAGTCGGATGAAATGAGAAATTGTCCTCTCATCTTGTAGATGCCATATGACTGACCTGGAGATGTTAACTATGCAGATTGAGTTTGGTTTTGAAACAGGACACTTGCTGTTTGACTATTTAATGGGCCAGATTAGTCAAGGAAATTGAAGTTCTTGCTCAGTGAATGTCTATTTGCAGACCAAGAGAAACCTAGTTATGAAAATTTACCGCTGTAATGACTGGCTCGCTTATCAAGTCAGTCATTCTAGTGTGAGTTTTCAAAAGTAGTCTTCTGACCTGCAAATGGTCACTCAAGAGCACTGTAAATGTTTGTTTTGGCTTAAATGGTTAACAAATGTACACATCACGTTTGGCAAGGACCATTGAAATTTCATGTTCCTAAATTGCATTCTCTCAATTTGCTAACTAATCAGTGTTCATTTTGTAAATGAAGTTTCTGTAAGCTGTTGCTGTTGTACATTTTGCATTTGAGCAAAGCATTGGGCCTATGGTGTTTGTTTGTTAAACATATTTTGTTGTTGTTTTCTAGGCTGGTATGACTACTGTTGGCTGACATTATTTGCTTCATATCAGATATCATTCCTATTTGTACCTGTAAAATACCTCAGTGATAATGCTCTCCCTGTTGCATCCACGGTCATTATACTGGCTGAACAGGTAAATACCTCTCATAATGCACTCCCCGTCGCATCCACAGTCATTATACTGGTTGAAAAGGTATATGCCCCTGATAATGCTCTCCGCGTCGCGTCCACAGTTATTATTTTGTCTGAAATGGTATATACCTCTGATAATACTGTCCTCGCTCTACAGGTAAATACCAGTAGCCTGTTTCGCACAAGGGTGCGTAAATTACGTCTTGTGAACTTGTGAAATAGACAACAGACCAATCAGAATGTGCATTTGACACTTAGGGCATATTTATACCCTCTACTGTACTATATGTACTCTTGGTGAAACCAGCCCCTGGTGATAACTCCACATCCACAGTCATTACTCAACAGTAGAACACAGAAATACAGTAACTTTAAAAAATTTCCAAAGCAAAATAAAATGCGCTGTTGAATATTTTGAAGATAATTGGATTGGAAGATATTGCGGCTTTAGGCAGCATTGTTTCCAATACAATTATGTTCAAAATATTCAACCGAACAATTCTTATATCATGGTCAAAATTGTACTAACTAACATCTTTCTGTCTGCTTTAGAGACATGTTAGCTTGTTTATTAGCTGTACTGTATAAGGGCTTGAAATTAACCTGAATGAATCAGGAAGCCACTGACAACTTAGTTCTGCTAGGCATAATAATTTTATTGTAGCCCTTACCTTTCCGGGATATCAAATTTGTTTTGAGTGTCACTTTCCTGATCATCCCTTGTTCGGCACTAACTGACAGTTACTGGCTATATCACTCATTCCATGTTGAAGACAAGGGCTAAGCAAGAACTGACCATAGTGATGAAGCCAGTTAGCGCTGAAGAAGTGACTGAAATGGTCACAAAAGATACACTCATACAAATCCTGTATTACAGGGTTTTGATGGGTCGGTATGGGGTGGGGAGGTAACTAATATTCCTTATGAATTATCCTGGGATTGGGACCAATAATTTTTATACCACACCAAAAACAACTTTGCCGGGTTATTATGTAATGGCGCTGTCCGTCCGGGTGTGCGTGCGGGTGGCAGAGTGGTTTCTGAACAATAACTCAACTCATATTTGTCAGATGGGTTTGAAACTTTATAGGTTTATTGGAATAGGTCACAGGAAGAAACCTATAGAAATTGATGCTGATGAAAATCTAAGATGACCGCCAGCCGCCACCGGCCGGCTCGAAAATTGGTTTCCGGATGATAACTCCTTAACCGTTTATCGGACCGCGTTGAAACTTCATAGCATGGTTGGACTAGGTCTGGGGAAGAAACCTATCAAAGCGACAACGATCCAAAATCCAAGGTGGCCGCCAGCCACTGGTGGCCATCTTTAAATTTGGTTTCTGGATGATAAATCCTGATCGCTTTGAAACTTCATGGCATGGTTGGACTAGGTCTGAAGAAGAATCCTATCGAAATTGACAATGATCTGAAATTCAAGTTGACCGACAGCCACCATCGGTCATCTTGAAAATAGCTTTCGGGATGATAACTGTTACTGTTTATCGGATCGCTTTAAAACTTTCATAAGGTGGTTGGACTAGGTCTGGTGAAGAAACCTATCGGAATTCACGATGATCCGAACTCCAAAATGGGCACCAGCCACTGGCTGCCATCTTGAAATTTGGTTTCCGGATGATAACTCCTTAACCGTTTGTCAGATCGCTTTGAAACTTCATACTGTGGTTGGACTATCGGATCACTTCATAGGGTGGTTAGACTAGGTCTGGGGAAGAAACTTATCAAAATTAATAATTCGAAAGCTTATAGCCATCTTGAAAATTGGTTTTCGGACGATAACTCCTTGACAATTTAACGCATCGCTTTGACACTTCATAGGATGACTGGTCTGAGGCTGAGGAATAAATAAATAGTTTCTGAAAGCTCTCATTCACTGGTTTGTCATCATGGCAGAGTATTATGCGCCGTTTGCAGAGCTCTTGTTGGAAATAGTTTTATTTAGTTTTTAAATGTTTCATGGTTGAAAATATTCACAATTATAAACTTCACTGTCTCCTTTTAAAGTAATGATGCTTTCCCTATATAGCAAATCATCACAGCGTTGTCGTTAAGCAATCACTAGTGTTTCCATTGTTCTTGTTATTGCAGCTTCGCCTATTGATGAAGGTTCACTCATTTGTTAGAGAGAACATCTCACGAGTCCTCAGCTATAAAGGTAAGCAAATTTACATGGAGTACAGCTAATCTTAACACAAAACATTATATGTACAAGTTAATGTTGCGCAAAATTTCCTTAAAACTATTTGCAGAGATATTAAAACTAAACCAGTTGGTGGAATACCGACTAATTATGCATGCCGCGACTAATTATGCATGCCGCGACTAATTATGCATGCCACGACTAATTATGCATGCCACGACTAATTATGCATGCCACAACTAATTATGCATGCCATGACTAATTGTGCATGCCACGACTAATTGTGCATGCCACGACTAATTATGCATGCCACGACTAATTGTGCATGCCACGACTAATTGTGCATGCCACGACTAATTATGCATGCCACGACTAATTGTGCATGCCTCTAAACATAGGTCAGAGTATTGTGATCATTGCCATTAGTGTGTCTGTCTCTGTCTTTCTGTCTGTGTGTGTGTATGTATGTTTCTTTGTTTATTTGTCTGTCTCTCTCTTTATCTGTTTGCTTGTCCTGGCTGTCTATCTATCTAATGCAAATCGGTAGAATCAACGAATCTGGTACAACTAGCCAATGGACCTTTCCTTTTTCCACTTTATCCACCGATCGTATGACGTCATAATCAACTACGTGATGTGTAGAATGATATCATAATGAATGACATAGATAAGTACGTCACGAACACATATTTGAAGACGGACTATGTGTTGTTGTACGAATTGCATGTCTTTACTATTTAATAAATAGTTTGTTGAATATTGTGAAAATAATTTGACTGGGCGCTGTTGCTTATGGCAGCAACAGTACCCAGTCAAATTAGTTACAAAATATTCAACAGCTTACCTGTATAGTTTTCAGGAAATTTATAGTTAGGGCATTCAGGGATCGATCAATCCCAACACAATGAAGTGTAGGTAGAGCTTAGCTAGAGGTAGGCGGCGCATAGCTAAAACCATTCCAGTTTTTGCTAAGCCCCCCCCCCCTTCATCTAGCTAAGCTCTACCCACACTTCGTCTGTGTTGGGATCGATCGGTCCCTGAACTCTCTGCCTCAATTTCCGAAAAATTATACAGCTGTTAAATATTTTGAAACTAATTTGACTGGATGCCAGGCAGCAACAATACCCAGTCAAATTAGTTTCAGGATATTTAACAGAATATTTATTAAATAGTAAAGACATACAATTCCTACAACAACGCGTAGTCCATCTTCAATTATGCATTCGTGACGTACTTATCTACCTCATTCATGATGTCATAATGACATAATTGATTATGATGTCATTCTACACGTCTTGTAGTTAATTACGACGTCATATGATGGATGGATAGAGTAGACTTGCGCGATTTTTGCTTTGAAACATCGCGATCGATTTTATAAGAAAAATCGCGATTTTCGATTAAATCATAGGTCCAAATTCCCAAAAGTATAAAGTGGGTGGTTGTGTGGGTGTAATATGACTTGTTTCTAGAAAAAGTTGAAATAAATGACACAAAAATAGCCCGAAATTAGAACACATTTTCATGCGAGGAATTCTTACCATCCTACGTCTATGCTTAATATATACCTTATATCCATCATCGCGGGAGTGGAATTATTAATTGGGACTGCCTAAATATTGCGTATAGTTTAATAAACATTATTTATTTCATCAAAATTTGAGATAAAATGTCGCCGAGAAAATATATAAATTACGTGATGTATAAGCTTCTGCTTATAGCCTCCCTTTGTAGGACGAGTTTAGGTCATTACCGAAGTAACGCGAAGACGCTAATATTAGTACCTGGGGAGATACTGGGCAATCCACATCTATAGGACGGGAGCTTTGAGTAGGTACGAGTGGAACGGCGTAAACTCGTCCTATAGTGCAGTTTATGGTTGCTTTCAGAATGTACGAGTTACATTTAAGAGTAATCAACAGAATGCACAGTTCAAAATCAAACAATTTGGAATGCTGTTGCTTTATTTTCTTTAATTTAACATGACAACCGAATCAAAAAGGGAAAAAGTATTACACCTGAAATTGCTAACTCTAGAATTAAAGAGACTTATGTTCACTGATTGCCTAACACTGCAACTAAGTATACACTTGACATTTCACGACAGACTCAGGGTCTGCAGCGAAAGAAAGAAAATTTTATGGCGATTCGACGGAGTCTCAATGACAAAAGGTGTTACTTCGCTATTGTTAGCTTGTTTATTGTAGTGCTTTGTGTTGTGATTAGTAATTATTCGACACTTGCATGGCACGGCGGGATATAAACACAATGAACACAGGCGTGAATCGATTACAATTGTACTCATGTATTGATAAAATGCGACAGAAAAGTATACGCCTCAGATTTTAAAAAAACATGACATTTTTGACGATTTTCCGATTTTTCCTCAATTACATCGCGATTTTAAAAATAAATCGAACTTCACGATTAAATCGAAAAATTGCGCAAGCCTAGGATAGAGTGGAAAGGTCTATTACTTAGATCTCTGACTGATTGCGTTTTCTTTGGGTCATCATTAGGGCGGGAGAGTATGTACCATTTACTGAGCTCTTGTAGTCTGCGAAGCAGAAAGCGAGACATAGGGATCACTAATTCCGGCGGCGGCCACCGTTGCGTCGTCCGGCATTTGTGCAGTTTTGGTTACGGTTTTTAATCAACTTATTTTTCAACACTGGCTCATCCGATTTCAATGAAACTCTACAGAAGTGATCTATACTATACAGGGATGTGATCTACATAACAATAGATTTAATTTTGGGGCATTTTAACTATTTTTTTCACGGACTTGGACTTTTTTCATGTATTTTGCCAGTGCAGTTTTGATTAAGGTTTTTAAAACGACATTTGCACGCACAAGGGGTTATCGGATTTCAGTAAAACTTCACAGATTTGTTCTATATCATGCTTATGACTAGAAATTATATAAAAAATAAATTGATTTTCAAAATCTTTCCATATTTTTTCAGCATTTGAACTTTGATAATTTTATGGTTATATTTATTATGCTGTGATTAAGGTTCTTCAAATGACAATTTAATCAGCAAAGACTTGCTTTTGAAACTTGAAACCTTGGGGATGATTATACATATGGGCAAGGATGTGCATGACACTTTTGGAATTTTGTTCTGACCCCAGGGGTCAAAAGGTCAAAATTGGCCAGTAATGATCGATTGTAATGTAACTCCTAGACCATTTTAGATAGAAGCTTGAAACTATGGGCATGATTGCATATATGGACAGGGATGTGCATGACACTTGGAATTTTGGCATGACACCAGGGTCAGGGCCCTGGGGGTGAGAAATGTTGGGTCAAAAATTAAATTTTCCCAAAGGTCATGTCGCATATCATTTTCAAGCCAATAATAAGTAGTCTACAGTACAAGGAATTATTTTAATCTTGGGTCAAACTGAGGGTAGGGGTGGGGGGGGGGGGGGCTGCAATCGATTGTAACGCAGCTCCTAGACCATTTCACATCAAAATATGTATTATGCTGATTGTTTTTGAAAATGTTCTTTTTTTTTCAGACTGAACTTTGCTTATGTTTGGACGATTTGCCTTTCAATTAGCCCCAGGGTGCCAGTTGTCATTACACTGACTTCAGATTACTCCGGGGCAGAAAGGCTTTATGGTTCAATCTCCAAGTTATGCGTCTCCAAACTATGCTTGTCCGATGGGTAGTACCATGGGTATTTTGAATCAGCATGCTGATTGTCAAATTTCAAAACAGCCTATCTACCTACGGTAACTTTAAAATGTGAGATATTGATATCTTCTGATATGGCTCACCAGATTTGAAGAAAATTTTACAGCAAAGTTATATACTATGCCCAGAGTATCTGCATCATTACTAGTTTCATTTGAGAAAAAATTTCAAGATCAGACTATGCGCAGTTTTGTAAAAAAAAATTCTGTGTGATTGGTTACACTTGTTGGTTGGTGCATTACTGAATATGTCTATTACAAACCATGCCAAGTTTGATTTGCCAAGCAACACTATCCATGCCTTTACAGGCAAGACATTGTACGCTTCAGCGTTCTTGTGTTTTATTTACAGGGGACAATGACGAGGAGGCATCACCCTGTCCAGACTTCAGCAAATACCTGTACTTTGTATTCTCACCTGTTCTTGTGTATAGAGACACATATCCCAGGTATATCTGTACATGCATGCATACATATGTACAATCACACACATGCATGCACACACGATACTGCTAGTTACTGCTGTCACGCACACTCAAACGTCATTGCTATTGTAGCCCAGTATACATGTACATTAATTAGGTATTAATTACCACATAAGGAATTTAACATGTCTCGTCTAAAGGCTTTTGTAGAAACCTGTGACTTTTCCTATGATTTCGATCAATCTTAACATCTCTTTTCTTTTCTAGAACACTCATCATCAGATGGAATTACGTGGTTACAAATTTCGCTCAGGTGTTGGCCTGTTTGTTTTATATATATTACATATTTGAGCGATTCTGTGTGCCAGTGTTTCGGAATTTTGGCAATGAACAGGTCACCCCAAAGAGTCTCCTGCTTTGTGTGTTTGGCTGTATGCTTCCTGGGACATTAGTCCTATTTATAGGTAAGAAGGTATTTCAACATACAGAATGTATATATGTATGTATATCTTCACTTCTTCAGTATCCGGTGTTGAAGATAAAACTATTATTCCCACACATTTTGAAGAAGTGGAGGGTATATTGCAATCGCCTCCATCCATTTGTCCATTCATTCATCCATCTGTCGGTCTGTCTGGCTATCTCCTCCAAAAGCATTTGGTGGAATTCGATCAAAATTGTTATGTGAGTTACCCATATGATTAACAAAATTTACATTTTATGCTCCCCCAACCAGGGTGGGGTGGGGCAGGGTTGAAAGTCAAAGTTGATGGAATTCAAAGAAATTCGTTATGTTAATTACCCATATGATTGCGGATTGTGAGCCAAGCTCCGCCATCATGGGGGAGGGGGGTTAGGGTAGGGGGAGAACGACAAAGTTGGCGAAAGTGTAGGGATTTGCAATGTCATGCCATTTACTGCAGATTCTAGTTTCTTTTTCATAAATATTTGTTGAGCCTTACACGAACTGTAGGATGGCTCAACTTAATGATCCAAATGCCAATGGGCAACTGTGCTGTAGTGTAAATTAGACAAATGGACATTGACTTTTGCAAAGATTATGAGTTTCCTGACGAATCTTGACAAGTAATTCATATTATATCAGTGTAAAGTTGTTTAAAATGTCTTTTGCTCCATCTGTACAATGTAAAGTTGCTAAAGATGTCTTTGTCAGCAGTTCTCTCCCTTGACATATGCTGGACAAAACGGGCCTCTGCAGTCATGGGCAATGACCACTTGCAGATCAGGAGACCATTTTTGACAATTTATCTCTGGAATTCCATTGTCGTTCCAGTAGTAAATTATTTAAAAAAATCTTCCTGCTTATTGAATGTCCATTTGCATGCCAAGAGAGGACTTATCGAGCCAGGCATTCTAGTGGTAAATTTTCAAAAATAGTCTTCTTGGCCGGCATATGGACATGACCACTGCCGAGGCTGCGCTTGTCACGCTTGACCATTAAATGGTTAATTGGTTAATGAATTAATTTTTGTCTCACGTCAATTCGTGATCTTGAAGAATTGAGAAATCCAGTTTCTCACTCAGTCATATGATGTCGTAATCAACTACGTGATGTGTAGGCTTATGTCATATTCAATTCCATCATGAATGCCTCGATTTAGTCCATTTTAGACGCATAATAGTCCGCTGAAACAGCACCCAACTAGTTTCAAAATATTCAACAACTTACCTGTATAGTTTTCAGGAAATTGATAGTCAAGAAGTTATGGGGTCGATCGATCCCAACATGGTCAAAGCATGGGTGGAGCTTAGCTAGAGATGGGCGTGGCATAACTAAAACTGGATTCATCCATTGAAGATGCAGTACAGCTCAGAAATAACTTGCCAAAAAAAAATCAAATCTATTGTTGAATAGTTTGAACTTAACTTGATTGGAAGACATTGCTGCCTTAGGAAGCAGCACTGGCTTCCAATCCAACTAAGTCCAAAATATTCAATGGGACATTTCTTACATCATGTTCAAAATTGTACTAATATGTTTTTGTTTTGCAAACATGTTACCTTAAGCTGTACTCTAAACGTGTTCATGACAACCTTGTGTATAAATCTTATTCTTTACAGGATTTTTTGGCATTCTTCATTCATGGTTAAATGCATTTGCTGAGATGCTTCGGTTTGGTGACAGACTTTTCTATAAGGTATTGAATGTGTCTATGTGAGGAGTTTTTAGCCAGTCTCCATTTTCATCTGAATATGTAAAACCCTTGTTTCATAAGTTAATAGTTGAATTTGCTGAAAAGGTTCGAAAATAATTTTACTAATGGTCATAAGAGGTTTATGCCTCAACTTTTAGTCATGGGAGCATTATAGTTACCGGTAGTAGAAAGAGAAAGCTATGTTAATCTCTCATTGTTCTTTGATAAATAAATTCCCAATTACCAAGGCAACCTCTCCAGTTAAAATAATTTCAAAATATTCTTGAGATTTTTTCAAAATATCATATAATTATGTTGTCTCCCGTTAATAAACCTTTCCCACATTGGTGTATTTTGGAAAAATACCTTCCCACAATGCATTATGCCACACTACTTCTGGCTGGTGAATGTACCAGCCTATACTAAACAGCATTACATTTACCATTAGGCTCAGGTATAACGCATTTTACGCCATTTATTTGAAGAACTAATTTCATAATATTATTGGAAAAAAGGTCATACATCATTGGAAAGCTAAGCCAATTTTCTCTGCATTTCTGTACTTGTTTTCTTATTTTGTTTGACCCTTTGATCCATGAAATTTAAATGTCTCAAATTTATGACAAACAATAGAGGTTGGACAAGTTGTTCAATATTTTTACACTAATTTGACTGTTAAATTAGTTTCAAAATATTAAACAGAACATCAGCCACTAGATCATAAATGAATTTATGATTTCTGTTCTGTCCCTTTAACTCTTTGAATTTATTCAAGAAAATTTCAATTTTCTCATGGAAAATGTCCATTTGTAGACCAAGAGAAGACTATTTTTTAAATTGTACCACTGGAACGAATGGCTCGGTTATCGAGCCAGTCATTCCAGTGGTAAATTAAAAAAAATAATATTCTTTTGGTCTGCAAATGAACATTTCTCAAGACCATTGCAAAAGCCATTTTTTGCTGATATGAGTATTAAAGGGTTAAAGCTTATGGGCAGGCTCTGGTTGTCACTATACTGGAGAGTGCACATTAGTGTGTGTCTGCACGCTAGACATACTTGCTACACTAAATGATGGCTTCCAACACTTGGACTTGCACCGCTGTTATGTGCTTCCCTATGGACAGTACAGCTCAGAAATAACTTAAAATCTTTCCAAAGCAAAATTAAGTCTACTGTTGAATATTATAGAGTTAATTTGATTGGAAGCCATTGCTGTCTAAGTGAAGTCCAAAATATTCAACAGAACATTTACTAAGTAACATGTTGATGTTTTTTATTTTAGAAACATGTTAACTTATAAGCTGTACTGTATGTAGAAATATTAACCCTTCCACCGATGAATTACCGATGTCTCAATTTTAGAGGTAGCTTCACCAACTATCTGTTGAATATTTTGAAACTAATTTGACTGGAAGCCATTCCTACCTTCCAGTCAAGTTAGGTTCAAAATATTCAATAGAACATTTCTCAGCGGTTTGAACCTCTCAATTCTGGTTTTCATCGGTGAAAGGGCTAAGTTTGTGATTATGTGTGTTTACAGGACTGGTGGAACTCTACTTCATTCTCGAATTACTACAGGTCATGGAATATCGTCGTCCATGATTGGCTGTATACATACATATATAAGGATTCTGTCAAGGTATATTGTTGTTCATGATTGGCTGTATACATACATATATAAGAATTCTGTCAAGGTATATTGTCGTCCATGGTTGGCTGTATACATACATATATAAGGATTCTGTTAAGGTATATTGTTGTCCATGATTGCTGTATACATACATATATAAGAATTCTGTCAAGGTATATTGTCGTCCATAGTTGGCTGTATACATACATATATAAGGATTCTGTAAAGGTATATTGTTGTCCATGATTGACTGTATACATACATATATAAGGATTCTGTCAAGGTATATTGTCGTCCATGGTTAGCTGTATACATACAACGTACATATATTAGGATTCTGTCAAGGTATATTGTCGTCCATGGTTGGGTGTATACATACATATATAAGGATTCTGTCAAGGTATATTGTCGTCCATGGTTGGCTGTATACATACATATATAAGGATTCTGTAAAGGTATGTAGAGAATCCTGACTGGAGTGCCATATCATATCAAATTTATCACACACAATTTTATTAAGATATCAGTTGAAGCCGAATTAGTCATTGCAGTTGTTAAATTTTTTAAACTTGTTTTATCATGGCTAGCAAATGGACATTTTAATGAGAAAAATGAAATTTTAAATTAAATGTAGCTATTAGCCCCTCTTGTGTCAACAGTGTCTCAAAGCGCTCACAATTCTACTTATATTAATTACCCCTTTAAAGGTCAAGATTTTTCAAGGAAATAATAATTTTTACGATAAGATTTGCACAAATAGCTTTTTGTTGTCGTGAAAATAGACATTACTCTAGACCGCTACAGGTCCTGTTTTTTGGCCGGCTTGACCAGGAAAATGGTCAAGAAAACCCAGTTTCTTCTAAGCTAGTGTGTATTTGCCGGCTGAGAGAAGACTATTTTTGAAAATTTGCCCCTTGAATGACTGGCTCGGTTACCGAGCCAGTCATTCCAGTGGTAAATTTTCAAAAATCATAATCTCTTGGATGAAAAAATGGACATTCCTCAAGACGACTACATGGTCCATTTTGGCGGTCTTGACCATTAAAGAGTTACGTTAACGCAAGAGTGGTT
Organism: Chaetoderma sp. LZ-2023a; assembly: GCA_034401795.1. NCBI lineage: Eukaryota > Metazoa > Mollusca > Caudofoveata > Chaetodermatida > Chaetodermatidae > Chaetoderma > Chaetoderma sp. LZ-2023a. The sequence continues at coordinate 51,139,130 of CM067365.1, forward strand.
AATTGTTCCGGAGTCAGCCCAGCAAAGGCTGGTCAAAATGTTTCCAAATCAAAACCAGAAACGTGTAAATGTTCTGTTGAATATTTTAAACATAATTGAATGCACCTTTCCAGTTTATCCATCAATCATATGACGTAATAATCAACTATGTGACGTGTAGGATGATGTCATAATCAATAACGTCGTGAATGATGAAGATAAGTTCATCATGAACGCATAATTGGTGACGGCATTGTTGTATGAATTTATTTTTATATGTCTACTATTTAATATACATGCTGATAAGCAGCAACAGCACCCAGTCAAATTAGTTTCAAAATGTTCGACATCTTACCTGTATAGTTTTACGGAAATTGATAGTCAGGCAATTCAGGGAATGATCGATCCCAACATGAGCAATGTGGATTGAGCTAGAGAGAAAGGGGTGCGGGTGCATAGGTAAAACTGTAAAAGTCCAGTTACATTCAAAATATTCAACAGTATGGTTTCTTTGTTTTGGAAACATGTTACGATAAGTTATTTCTGAAATGTAGTGTAGATAGACAGTAAGGGGTTACAGATGCATATTATTTCCAATGTATGCACCAGTTATCATATAACAGTAATTAGAATTTACTACTATGAAATTTTAGTCGCTTCTAATCTATTAATTTTCTGTGATATGTTCTATAAATGCAAAGCAAAATCCTTTCTCTGATGGTTCTTGCTCTTAATTTCTTTGCAGTTTATTGGAGCCAAGAACCGCGCCGCATCCATGGCACTGGTGTTTGTAATATCAGCCATCTTCCATGAATATATAATCAGCATCTCGTTTGGATTCTTCTACCCGATACTCTTTTTCATGTTTGCTGGGGCTGGCTGTGAGTAATAAATATCGGATTTAAACCTTTCAACGACAAATCCCTGAAAAAGTAAATTCTTTACGATATAAAACTTATTTTGTTGAATTTCTTTTAATTAATTTGACTGGAAGGCGTAACTGCCTCAGCAACTTAGGCAGCAATTTCTTGCAGTCAAATCAATTGCAAAATATTCAATAGTTTTCCTGTATGTGTTGCCTTGAAAATGAAATATTCGGAATTCATAGGTGAAATTGTTAAGAATACATTCTATTTACCATAAGTAGATATGCAATGGCACTGTTTATGTAAACATGGCATCTAAACGGTCTTGTAAACATTTGAATATTAACAACATGATGTTTTAAGAACTACACATCTTCGTACCCCAAGCTCAACCTCCCACCCAAGTCTTGTGAAGATATAACCTGATCCATCCTGCCGGACATAAACACACAGGCGGACAGAGAGACATTGCTATCTTAATAAAGGGATCATCTCTAGTTATGCCCACCCCTTTCTAACTAAGCTCTGCCCACTTTTTTTACACATGTCAGAATCAATATAAACTTTGAAACCTGAATTCTCATAATCTAAATTTCAAAGAAACTATATAGATAAGCTGTTGAATATTTTGAAACTAATTTGACTGGGCTCCCAGTCAGATTAGTTTACAAATATTCAAGATTGTTTATTAAATTGTAAATTCATCAAAAACTTACAATTTGTAAACTTCATGACAGACTTCCATTTTTGTGATGTAGCTAATGTCATTTTCATTGTGACGTTGGCTAATATCTGACGTATTTGATTATAACATCATGTACTTGAGTGACAGATCAGATCCCTCCATAGTCTCACAACCAACACCTCGTGGTGAGAGTAATAAACCAGATAAGCTGATGTATTTTTGTTTGATTGTTTTGTTTACGTTATAGGAAAATGACGATTACTGTTTTAGCAAAGATAACATTTTAATCATACTCGGTCTCAGCCCTATCTTATAAGTGTAATCTGAACTGGTGGCTTAGATTCCCATCTGTCGTCATAAATTGCCATTTGTTGCCCTAGATTCCCATTTGTTGTCATAGAGACTCATCTGTTCTCATAGATTCCCATCTGTTGTCATAGATTCCCATCTGTTGCCATAGATTTCCATCTGTTCTCATAGATTACGAATACGAATTGTTTATGTTTGATGGATTAACTATTTAAAAAAAATTTTCTTTTGAATATTTTGAAACTAATTTAACTGAGGCCTGTTGCTGCCATTGGCTTTCAAAATATTCAACATCTTACCTGTTAATGTTACTTTGAAATTTGGAATCTGTTAATTCATGGTTCAATGTATATAAATTGATCCTAACACATGCAAAACATGGGTGGAATTTAGCTAAAAATGGGTGGGGCATAGCTAGATATAGATTCCAATCTGTTGTGATAGATTTCTGTTTTTCCATTGCAGTTGGACTGATCTTCCTCTCACGGAATAGCACATCTCGTAGCTGGAATATTGTAATGTGGGTCGCATTATTCATGGGAACAGGTCTTCTCATGTGCTTGTACAGCTTGGAGTATTATGCGCGACAAAACTGCCCGGCAAACAGGGTAAGTCTCTGAATCAGCCAATCAGTTACTGAGTGTGAGAAAAATGGCCCGCAAACAGGGTATGTCTCTGAATCAGCCAATCAGTTACTGAGTGTGACAAAATTGCCCCGCTAACAAGGTAAGTTTCTGAATCAGCCAATCTGTTACTGAGGGTGATAAAATTGACCCGCAAACAAAGGTAAGGTTCTGAATCAGCCAATCAGTTACTGAGTGTGACAAAACTGCCTCGCAAACAAGATAAGTTTCTCAGACTCAGTCGGTCAGTGACAGAGCTTTCCCTAAACTACAGCTCAGAAATAATTTAGAATATTTCCAAAACAAAATAAAATGTGTTGTTGAATATTTTGAACACAATTGGATTGCAAGACATGGCTGCATTACCAATCCAATTACGTGTATGTTAAAAATATTCAACAGAACATTTCCTACTAACTAATATGTTTTTGTTTTTGTTTATGGAACCAGGATAACATAGTTATGAGCAGTACTGTGGTTTAAGTTTTTCGCTCAGTCAGTCATTTATTGAGTCACAGAATTGCCAGGGAGAGTTTCTAAGTCAGTCAGTCAGTTAGTGAGCATGAGAGAACTACCCCGAAATTTAAGTAAGGTTCTCAGTTACTGGGCTTGACAGAAATACTCCATAAACAAGCTAAATTTCTCAATCAGTTACTGATTGTAACGGAGTAAGTTTCTCAGTCCATCAGATAATGAGTGCCAGAGGCAGCAACAGCTCCCAGTCAAATTACTTTCAAAATATTCAACACAGTGTTCCTAGTATGATAAAAAATGTTTCTGGACTGTAAGTGTTAAAGGGTTAATAGAGAAATTAACCTTTTCATGGTCAAGTCGGCCAAAACTGGCATCTGCAGTTGTCTTGATTAATTAATTTGCAGACCAAGTGAAGACTGAAAATTTACCACTGAAATGACTGGCTCAATAACCAAGCCAGTCATTTCAGTGGTAAATTTTCAAAAAAATAGTCTTCTTAGCCTGTAAATAGACATTTAATAAGGAAATTATTTAAATTTTCTTATCTAAATTTGGCCATTAAATGGCTAACAACCGTACTCTGTGTTTATCAAAATCTGTTCTCTTCTTTCTCAGGAGAATTTTGTTGACTATCTCATACCTCGCTCTTGGACGTGTTACTTTTCTGGACTCAAACTCTGAGAAAGCGAATAGAGTGGCTGAAAATATGGAGCCAAGTAGAGTACCTGAAAATACAAATAGTGTGTGTATATGTGTGCATGCGTGCGTGTGCATGCGTGTGTGTGGTGTGCATGCGTGTGTGCGTGCATGTGTATGCTTGTATGTGCACACATGTGATATGCCTTGCCGAGCAATTTTATTTATATATTGTATGTGTATGTGTGAGTGTCAGCTCAATACAGTGTAATGCTGATATCATGTTAATAATTTTAATATTCATATTTATATATATATATATATATAAATATATATATATATATATATTGACTTGCATGTAAATAATAAATCAGGCATAGATTATTATCGACAAAGTTTGTCATTATAATTTGTTATTTAATCAAAACCGCAGATCTAAGGGTGGGGGGAGTCATTCGGGGGTCCGCAAGATTAGTTTCCCTACTTCCGGGAATATAATTATTACGGAGACTAGACATATTGAATAGGCCTACTTGTTTCCAATATTTTTATTAAACTATCAATTTGATGAACATGGTTTGATTACCTGTCTAGTAAGGTATGTAAGAGAAATTCTGATATCACAATTCACTAAATCCTTTATCCCTCGAAATTTGTTCAAGAAAATTTAATTTTTCCCATAGAAAATGTCCATTGGCAGACCAAGAGAAGCCTATTTTTGAAAAATCACCACTGCAATGACTGGCTCGGTGCGGTGGTAAAATTTAAAAAATAAACTTCTTGGTCTGCAAATGGACATTTCTCAAGACCTGTGCTGAATCCATTTTTGGCTGATATGTGTGTTAACGGGTTAAAGATTGTAGAGCAGATTTTTTTGTGTCTACCTTCTGAGTCTTATTGGCTTGTGATGCCTTTAACTTTTTATTGGTCAAGCCGGCCAAAACTGACCTCAACAGTGGTCATATGGAATGTCTATTTGCAGGCCAGAGCAGAATATTTTTGAAATTTTACCACTTAAATGACTGGCTCGATAATCGAGCCAGTCAATTCAGTGGTAAATTTTCAAATATAATCTCTTGGCCTGCAAATAGACATTTACTAAATAAAAATTAATTTTCTTGACAAATCTAGACCATTAAAGAGTTAACAGACCAGGTTAGATTCTATTTTACTTGGCCATTTTCATTAAATGTGATAAAAAAAACCCTCAATATATCAACATTGTAATCGCTAATTAGTGAAATCTCAAAATCTGCTGTCCTGTTTTAAACTGGTGAAATTCTGGGGTCTCAATTTCAATATGTTAGTATTTTGAAACTAATTTGACTGGAACATGTTGCAGCTATGTATGTTTTTTATGTGTGATTACTGTATTCTGCGGCTGTAGTAGTAGAAACATCCTACAGCTGCAATCAGTCCTTCTTTTTGCCCACTATGTCTTCTCAGCCAAAATCCCTAGCTTCCTCAGATCCATTCTTAATTTGAGTGTACCTAATCCTGCTTTCTTGAGGTCACCTCATAGCACGCTTAACATATTTATTCAATGACATCCTCTCCTGTTTCTGTATTTGCTGGCTCCAAGTAGAGCAAATTCCAAGGCTCTGTGCTTGTGTGTCCCCTGGCATCCTTAGCACATGGCCAAACATGGACTATCTTTGCTGGGCAGTCAAGTTAGGTTCAAAATATTGAATAAAGTATTCCTTAGATCATAAATCATTTGCCGTTTTGGATCTGTAAGGCTTCAAGTTTTAACTGCAGAAACTAAAAGGTCCTTTAAATTGTTAAAATTCATATTCTGACTCTTGAGACTTCAAAGTTTGAAGGGATGAAACCTGGCCACCTGTCTTGATGAAGCACCATCCCAAAAGCAAGGGGTCTTTATTGAGAGCATTTATTTATCGTTATGTTCTTGCTAGGCAATGGTGTTAAACCTGTTCAGGAGGTCACCTGCTTTTGGATGCCAATCACATTGTGGTTCTTTAAAAAGCAATTTCAGAGTGGCAAATGTTATTTCTTATATAGAACTGTTGAATCCAAAAATTTTCTTTAGTGACAAATTTTTGTGTCTATGGTGGCTGTTATGGACAAGTTTTATGTGTTTTGGGGTGGGGGTGGTAGCGTGGACTTCCTGCTGATAAATTGCTTAACTAATTAACCGTCTATAGCTGAGTTTTTGCAGACGACATTCCAAGGGTTATATCTCTGGAACTGCTAAATGTTTTGAAAATAATTTGACTGAAAGTTGTTGGTGGCTAAGCTAAGAAATTGTTTTCAAAATATTCAGCAAGTCATGAGTTTTTGCCCATTGAAATTATTATCTGGTGGCTCGCAGAAGCGAGACAGTTAAAAATAATTTGTATTAATAATTGGTGCTGTGATGTTAAATTTAAATTATTTTGTAATTACCTAAAATGTATGCTTACAGTATGATAACACATGCTGTTAAATAATTGTTAACTTTGAAAATATTTCAATAGTGAGTCGAAAAATATGTATTAAGATTACATTGTGCAATAATGTATTGGGTATGTGTTTATGCTGGAGTACTTATGAATTGGCTTCTAGGTAATCTATAGAGAATTTTTTCACACGCTATAGATTGTCTTTCACAGCGCAATTAATTTTCACGATTGTTTGTTCATTTTATGGGAATTTTTTATGGTATTATGATATTTTTACTTTGCACTAGTATTAGTTTATCTGTCTTTATGTTGGTCTTAAGACAGTAGCAGCTTTCAGCGGCGTTGTTTTCAAAATGAAAACCTTAGATAATTACAACTGAATGACAAAGGTTGGAAGTTCAATGGTACAAATGTTTATCTTGTTGCTCATTGTTCAACTTGAACCCTTTCACTAATGAATTCCCCAATTTCAAGGTAACCACACAGGAAAACTGTTGAATATTTGGGCAGCATCGGCTTTAAGTCAAATTAATTATAAACTATCAACTGAATAAGATTTATATCATAAAGAATTTACTTATTCAAGGATTTGTCAGTGAAAGGGTTACGGTTTTGTAATTGCTATAATAATTATATATAACTACATTTATTGTGGCCGACAGTTCCTCATTGATATAATAAATGGGCCAGTAATACAATAATAGTCTTCTTGCCATTTAAATTCCTCGAGTACATATTTTTTCATCTAAAATGCAATTTTATCGTAGTTTTAAAATGTATATTTGTTAACCCTTTTAAGGTTAAATCCCTGAATAAATGTCCTATTTTGGAATTAAAAGCCGAAATATATCGCTAACATGTGTTCAAGCAGCAACTCTGTTGATATTGTGATTATGAAATTGTTAATGTTGAACAGAGACCGGGTGCCGGGGTGATATGATGAGGTGCTAACCTATGGACCTGATTGCCACACAATATTAGGAAACATGAGGTAATCTCGTGCATTCCTCATTGCCTCTCTGAGATGCAGTTCATATCATATCCAGTGAGTGTGGAAAACTATAAATACCATCAACTAATTAACCCTTTGATGGACATACCAGCCAAAACCAGCCTTTATGGCTGTATTCACAAAAGTCCATTTACTGGCCAAGAGAAGAATATTTCTTTAAATTTTACCACTGGATGATTTTGCCAGTCCTTCCGGTCGTAAATTTTCAAAAAAAGTCTTGGCCTACAAATTGCTATTCACTGGCGAATCTTGACCATTCATGGGACCATCTGATTCATATATACAGTATAGGGTACAGTTCAGCTGAGAAATTAGTTAAAATGGATCCTAAATAAAAACAGAATCATGTCAGTACAATTTTGAACACGACTTAAGAAATGTTATTTTGAGCATAATTGGATTGGAAGCAGCAATAACAAGTCTTCCAATGCAATTATGTTCAAAATGTTCAATAGTGAGCTTTATTATTTTTTGGGGAAACGTTAAGTTATTTCTGAGCTGGGGTCTATTTTCCACAGTATATGCTGCAATAGATTTTGTGTATACTGGTTATGCTACTGATAATAATAATAATAATCAATAGTCACATGTTTCTGACAATCTGCTATAAACTACAATATTTGCTTATGTTTTCCACCACAACTTTTATCTATTGTCTTTCACTGACATGAAATCTCATGCCAACACCACCTTACTTGTTCATCATGCATTATATATAGCACACTTAACCCTTTAATGACCAAATTTGGTCGAGAAAATCAAAATATTTCCTTAGTGAATGTCCATTTGTATGCCAAGAGAAGACTATTTTTGATAATTTACCACTGGAATGACTGGCTCGGTTACCGAGCCAGGCATTCCAGTTGTAAATTTTCAAAAATAGTCTTCTCTTTCCCTGCAAATCGACGTTCCTCAAGACCAGTGTAGAGGCTGGTGTTGGCCTGCTTCATCATGAAAGGGTTAAGAAACTTCCTTTTATTTGATGATTTCATGCTTTAAAATTTTTTTGTTGGCATTTCTGTCCAAAATACGCAAAACAGGTATTCGTGATAAGGGTAAGTAAGTTATGATTTTCTAATGTGTTGTTTCTCAAGCCTGATAGAACCAAGTATACATGTATAGCAATTCCTAACCATATCTTTAGCCATAAATTATATACATCATATATAATTGGTAATGTAATTTCAGTTTTTTCATTTCATTCTGTATCAAGATCGCATATGTAATCATATCTTATGATAGCAACCATTGTTATGTTAATATTTGTGATAAATAGATTAATTGTTTCTATGATTCATCCACAAACAGACAAACAGGTCCAAATTCAATACTCTGCCATTTCATCGGTCACGGGTAATTATTCCTCCACCAGGTTTGCAGTACACCCGTCACCTGATTTCATTGATATAAAATAACCATTTTATCCTTTTGAAGGTAGAATGGGGTGGTGGTCTTCCATGTCACAATGTCTTCGTAGAGTTCCTCATTCTCCACTTGCTTGCTGTCCGCTGGTCACAGTACTGGTCAAGATGAGTACTGTGATTCTTGCCCATTTTATTGTCAAGTTGGACAAGTCCTCCTTTGCAATGGTCCTGAGGAATGTTCATTTGCAGGCCAAGAGAAGAGGATTTTTGAAATTTTGCCACCTGAATGATGGATTCAATAACTGAGCCAATGATTCCAGTGGTAATGTTTCAAAAGTTGTCATATGTTGGCCTCCAAATAGAAACTTAGTGTTCATTATAGAGAGAAATCTGTCACAGTGTTATGTTCCGTAAGAGGTGCAAAAAATATTTTCAAAAGATCATTTAGACCTGTCTCTAACAAAACTATTCTATATGGAACGATGTTTCAACAGAACGCTTTCCTCCAGCATCCTTTGCGTGATACGCTTATGACGTACTATGTGACGTATGTTTCGCGTGCAATTACGTCGCAGATTAAAAACAAGTTTTGTTTTTCACGAGTCGCATCCAAACATGTTTCGTGAAATAGCAGAGCACTCTAACAAAACATCATTCCGTAGGAGAAACTTATTTCTGCTCTGCTAATCTAGCAGAACACTCTGGACAGTTTTTCATGCAGAACGTAAGTCAGAACACTATCGATGAGGACAGATCAGAGTCCAAAATTTTTAACTTAGACTACAGATGGTAACCTTAATGGGTTGTATTTCATTGTCATGCGAAAACATGTCACTTGCACCTCTCTGCAAAGACATTGAACGTTAGTAGGCATTAGGGGCCAGTTACACAAATGTACTTAAGGACACTAAGGTACTTAAGTACGGCGTAAATATCAAATGAAGCATTCTGATCAGTCTGTTTTGTACTTTATGACCAGGTGTAACTTACGCACCTTTGTGAAACTGACTACAGCAGTGTTGACATCTGGTTATGTTAGTATCTATTTGTATTTAGTATCTTCTGCTGGTTTTGGCCGCTTGACCATTAACAGTTACGGGAATACAATTATATTCAAAATATTTAACAGAACATTTCTTACTAAATAACACGTTTGATTTTATTATTTATGAGCTGTACTGTAGAGTCAAGCATTCCTTGAAAAGTACATTTCTTCTTAGGTGTATATTGCTATTTTCAGTGACACATTGCACGCCACCACCACCCCTCCTGTGCGCACCCTTACCCTCACCCCACAACTAACGTCATCCCTCGTCATTTACCTGTCTTATTTACACACACCATGGCACTGTCAATGCAAGTGTTTATTTGTCCTAAAACCTGTATATTGTCATAATACCACATTCATGTGTATGCACATATGTAGCTTTCAAGCATTTGATACCCACACAATCTGACAATGAGGGCGGCGGGGTGGGATGACAAGTCGACAAAATTTTGTCCTTAACCCATAATTAAATAGTAAAAATTATTTGTTGTATGTTTAACACTTTGATTGTTAAATTTGTTCAAGAATATCATATTTGACTTGTGAATCTCCATTTGTAGGCCATAAGACTTTTTTTTTTAAATTTACCACTGGAATGACTGGCTCGGTTATCGAGCCAGTCATTCCAGTGGTTAAATTTTTTTAAATCATTTAGGTCTGCAAATGGACATTTCTTAAGGCCGCTGCAGAGTCACATTTTTGTCGGCTTGGCTATTAAATGGTTAATTTACGACAATTAGTTATCCAGCTATATCAATGGAAATTTTCAATAATTTTGTGTGTATGTCAAATTCACCTCCTTGTTTTAACCCTATACTGGCCAAGTCGGACAAAAAGAGGATACGCAGTGGCCTTGAGAAATGGCCATTTGCAGAACAAGAAATGTCTATTTCTGATAACTTAGCTGGAGTTAGTTGTTTGATAACAAAGGCAGTCATTTCAGTGATAAATTTTGAAAAATGTCTGTCTGCAAATGGACCTTTTCAATTAGAAAATTGTTGTGTTAATTTAAAGAAATACCTTCTTTGCTACTTGGGTAAAACGATGAAATATTTTGTTGGATATTGTACTAAATTTATTTTAAGCTGTTGCTGATAATTGTAGCATCGCCTTAGCAACTATAGATTATTATATTTATTGTCATCATAACATTTATTGTCATCATAACATTGAAATTGCAAGTGTCATTATTTTAACACTACCTACTACAGCAAATATCGTGGTTATGATGTTACTATAACAACCATTATCTAAACATAGCATTACCACAGCAACTGTTATTATCAGGGCATTAACTCAACACTCATCATGATTATAAAATGGCTATTTACAAGTGTGCTAAACATTGGTGAGTCGGGTAGGATGCGCCCACCTGGCCTGGTTGCATGTAGTTATATACAGATGTTGTCGACACTGAAAAGGTTGGTAGGACAAGCCCACCTGGCCTGGTGCCAAGTACTGGTGCATAGCTGATGACGAGGGTGGTAGGATATGCCCACCTGCCTGGTTGTGTGTACATACGCTATGTATGTAAGTATTAGCTGCTGTGAGGGTGGTAGTATATGCCCACCTGCCTGGTTGTGTGTACATACACTATGTATGTAAGTATTAACTGCTGTGAGGGTGGTAGGATATGCCCACCTGCCTGGTTGTGTGTAAATACGCTATGTATGTAAGTATTAACTGCTGTGAGGTTGTTAGGATATACCCACCTGGCCTGTTTGGATGTACAATATATACAATATGTACAGTGCCAGGGGCTGTGATAGCTGCTGATTGGAATGGTAGGACGTACCCAGCTGCCCCGGTTGCATGTGCATAGGCTTTATCTATATGATACGTAGGATGGCTGTTGAAATGATTGCGGTTGGTAGGACACACCCACCTGGCCTATGTAAATTTTGATAAATGTGTGTGCACGTAGTGACTAGTTTGAATGTTGTTTCTTTAGCTTGTAGCTGTGGCTACGTGTTTTGGTTGACATTTCTAGTGCCAGACCCTGTAGGTATATCCGCAAGATCCCCAGTGCATAGTGTCGTAAGATCTGTGCTCTTAGTACACCACAAACATACAGAAAAGAGGGTAGTAAATGCCTCCCATAGTGTTTAAAACTCATTCCTGAAAATTTAGCTTTCGGATAAATTGATTCCAACACATAAAAAATGGGTGGAGCTTACGTAGAAATGGGCGTGGCATGGCTAGAAATGGGTTCCTCCATTTCTTGCGTTGCAATCTTAACTCTTTAACCCTCGGATTTATTCAAGAAAAATCTTTAATTTTCTCATAGAGAATGTTTATTTGCAGACCAAGAAGACTATTTTTGAAAATTTACCACTGGAATGACTGGCTCGGTTATCGAGCCAGTCATTCCAGTGGTCAATTTTCCAAAAAGGTGTTCTCTTGGTCTGCAGACAGACATTTCTCAGGACCACTGCAGAAGCTGTTTTTGGTTGATATGAGTGTTAATGGGCTACGTTTCCAGTAAAAAGATAACTCCTAAACTACTGCGCTTATTTAAGCTAAACTCTGCTGGAAGATCCCTAAGCTGGTAGATGCTTGATCATCTAGATTTAAATAATCTAGTCTTTGTTCATATATTTGTGCTTTATGTAGGTGATGCATGCCCGTCAGTCAGCCTCTTGTCCTAAACGATGATCAAAGCGTAAGCCTCGACTGTAGAGATTTTCTGGTGCTTAAAACCTATGACTGATTATTAGTTTTCAGGGGCTATATTCATGAAGGGTAATTACGTACAAAAGAAATGTGTAAATATGTCATAAGTTCAAAAAATGCCTAAATCTGTATTCATCCACATTAGATGAATATCTAGTCACATCCTGTTGAATACATAGTCAGGTCTTCTAAATAGGTGCAAGCAGTTAGGCGGGTGCGTAACTTTGGCGCTCTTCATGAATACGGCCCCAGGTAATTTCAGGTTTCGCCATAATTTCCCGTTACTATTATGCATTTATTTATTATTATAAAATACTGATTATTATCATAAACTATGCATTATTTTCATATTTTCAGCTTTTTAAAATTCTTTTCAAATATTTATTTGTTTGATTTCTTTCATTATAATATTTTGGGGTGTGTTTGTTTATGGCTGTAGTTTGTTTAATGTAATTTGTAGACTTTGTATATAATGTACAACATCTAGGCTCTGTAAGATTTCAGCCGCTATTAACCCTTTAACCTTTGATTTTGTTCCAAGAAAATTTCAATTTTCCCCTATAAAATGTCCAAGAGAAGACTATTTTTTTTAATTTACCACTGGAATCACTGGCTTAGTTATTGAGCCAGTCATTCCAGTAATAATTTTTTTTTTTAATTGTCTTTTTTATCTGCAAATGGGCATTTCTCAAGACAACTGCAGAAGCCATATTTTGGCTGATATGAGTGTTAAATGGTTAATACTTTTACTGTCTGCCGAGTTTTTGCGTATGACGTATACCAAGGGCTTATATATCTGGCCCTACTACATAATTTGAAAACAATTTGACTGATATTAGTTGGTGACTAAGCCATCAATAACTATCTGTCAGGTTGTTTTCAAAATATTCAGAGATTTTGCTAATTGAAAATAATTTTCGGGTGGTTAGCAGCAGTGAGACTAGGTCAAGCCGGGAAAAATGTCTTAGCTGCAATGATCTTAACAGATTGTTCATTTGCAAGCCAGGAGAAAATAGTATTTTTGAAAATTTGTCACAGATGCCTGGCTCGATAGTGCTAGAAAGATACTGGATATATTTTCTCAAAGCCACATATATATATATCTCTGCTGACTGCGGCCATAAGCTAATATCTACACACTATAGAATATATCCCATATATGCCACATGTATTTTATATTCCTTTAATGGTACTGCTTTATGAAATAGGTAAAATGAATTCCCTATATCTCATTTTCGAGGCAATCATGTAGTATTCAACAGAATAAGTTTTATATCATAAAGAATATACTTTTTCCGGGATTTGTCGGTGAATGGGTTTCACTGACAAATCCCGGATATAAAACTTATTCTGTTGAATATTCTGAAATAAATTTTACTGGAGCTTCCTAAAGAAGCAATGGCTTCCAGTCATATCGAATTCAAAATATTCAACAGTTCCTTTATGGTTATCTTGAAAATGAGATATGGGGAATTCATCGGTGAAAGTGTTAAATATATATGTATATCTTAAGTTTTTGAATGAACAATGCTTCTATACGATGTTTAATTCTCTGTCATTGTTATATATGACGATTAGTATCAATGCAAAATGTATACAAGTTTACAAATAAAGAGACATGTAATTACCTGTATGCTTGATTGTCTTGTTTCCAGATGCTTCTTCTACCTGTATATACATTATTTGTCCCCTGTTAACAGTATCTGGCCTAATCTCACTAGGACCTGGCAGAACTCAGCATGCTTGGAAACTAACCATTTAACACTTTAACCATTATATTTGTTCAGGAAAATTCAATTTTCTCAGAGAAAATGTTCATTTGCAGACTAAGAGAAGACTATTTTTTTAAATTAACCACTGGAATCACTGGCTCATTTAGCGAGCCAGTCATTCCAGTGGTAAATTTTCAAAATTTATTTTCTCTTGGTCTGCAAATGGACATTTTCTATGAGAAAATTGAGTTTTTTAAACTAATTCAAGGAATAAAGGGTTAACCATTATATTTGATCAAGAAAATTTCAGTTTAAAGTCTACAGGAAACTCGCACACATAAAACCTAAACTTCCAACCTAACCACAAAAAATAGTCATGCGTCGCTCACCCATCAGGCTGATACCATCATCAGCAAAGAGAATAAATCCAACAAGTTGATACACATTAAATGTGTCCTAAGGGCCAACTAATACGCAGATTGTATCATGGATATCCCAAAGGGGAATGATAAAATTAGAACGAAGGGCATCAACAAATATAAGCATGCATCCTGTAGACATATCATACATCAGAGGTGTGCCTGAGCAACTTCACAAAGCTTTCAAATGCCATAGAATGGACTAGTGCAAACCTAGCCTGAGAAGTCGCTACGGGCAGTGTTTGGACTAGGAGTTGACCTGTACCGCAAGCTTGTGAATTTCTTAGGATTGCGACTAACACATGTTAAAGATAAGACTAAATAAGGCAAGATGTGTGGAGTGGTCTACCAAGTCAAAGATGATGACTTAGTTATGTGGTGATCTCCACCATTATACAAACACAGGGTGAACAGCTCTCCGGATTTACCCGAAAAATGCAGATGTTTTAACAGGCCTCCAGATTTCCGAATAATCTGAAATATCCGGACTTTTTTTCATCCACCCATCAAAAATTAAACTATTAACTGCTACGTGTTAATGAATAAATCTGTTGAATTATATTTATGCATTCGCAACTTGTAATAGACAAGTAATAGGGTAAATTGATGATTTGTATGCATTTCTGCATGCTCACATAATCATATGCAAAGCTTGGAAGACAAATCTTGTGCCATGTCCGAAAAGGACAAACTGTACTTTTGCGGTTGTCCAAAGGTTTTTTTGGGATGAAGAATCACGACAAGCTGGTCACCCTGTCAGGGATTGGGTCAATTCCATTTTATCAATTTTAATTCCAATTCCGTTTCTACATCAATTCCAATTCCACCCAGAAAAGCTCAATTCCAAGTCCAAGTCCAATTCCATACCAGTATTTGCTTGAGATCAACGTTGTAATGTTTTAACCATTTAATGCCCAAGATTGGCCAAGAAAAACTAGACTTATCATTAGCAAATGTCCATTTGCAGGATAACTGAAGACCATTTTTTAAATTTAACAATGCAATAACTCAGTTATGGAATCAGTCATTCCACTAGTAAATTTACAAAAATAGTCTTAGCATACATATGATCCTTCATCAAGACCAGTGCAGAAGGCGTTTTTGGCTGGCTTCTCCATTAATATGTAAAACAATTAGAATAAAAATTGTTGTTGCCAATAGGTAGTTATATCTTTCAGTCAAATTATTTTCCAAAACGTCAACATTCAGCAGATCTTATTTTTAGTTTATTTGACTTAATTATAGCTTAATGCCGAGTTTTTTCTGATAAATATGACGAAAGGTTAATGCCCTGTCTAATTATTATAGATACATGTAAACCTTGCTATTTAAATGTTTGCATTAAAAATCATTAGAATACGTTTATAGTACAGTACTGAGTGAGAGTACTGAGCACATGTGAGAGTTTGAATAACACCTCTAGTCCAGGTGGGTGTGTTTTAAAAGCTGAGACATTGCACTGAGGGGGTTGTTCAATGATTACTTTGTTATGTAGGAGGGTATAATTACAGGTCAATTATCTTGTAATGTACTACTTTCTTCACCCATTTCATTCCATGCAGATGATAGTTATTACTTTACTGAACACTATTGCTAACATTTTAACACACTCTGGTTCTCTTGGTTCTAGCTTATATATTTGAAATCATTTTAACTAATTTGTATGATTTTAAAGATGGCATGATTTCATAGAAATGAAAACCCAATGAAATAAGTTCAAGATCAACAGCTTTGGTTAAATAAAGGAGGTACAAAGCTCACATAGGATAAAAGACTTAATCAGTCACTGGTCAGGGAGAATTGAGTTAATTCAATAAAAGTTCATAGCATTTATCAGATCTTTATTTTGTCAATTCAGAGAGCGAGAGATTATTTTTGAAAATTTACCACTGGAATTACTGGCTCGGTTATCCAGCTAGACACTCCAGTGGTAAGTTTTAAAAAATAGTCTTCCACTGGCCTACCAATGCACATTTCTGAAACTCATTGTAGGTGTTTTGGCCGACTTAGGTGTTAAAGGTTTAAGGGCTAACTTGCTCATCACTGAATTATCAGTATCTCAAACATATAACTAAGGTGTTAAAATTAATTTTAATAGAAACTTGCAGCCATAGGAGACAAAACTGTTTAGTCAAATTAATTTAAAAATATTCAATAAAGCATCTAATAACAGCTGGCATAATAAATATCATCAACCAGCATATAGAATGAAATGTGGTAAATGGTATCATATAGATCATTTAGGATGAAATGCATTAAGGGCATATAAAGAGCAGTGTACAAATGTATAATTTACAGATATTACATGTACATTTTATAGCCAACAATGTTCAGTAAATCTATCACAAATTATGACTGGAATTGAATTGGAATTTATCAATTGCGGTCAATTCAAATTATCAATTCCAAATCCAATTCCAATTCCAGTGTCTTAAAATTGATCAATTCCAATTCCAGTGTCTTAAAATTTATCAATTCCAATTCCAGTGTCTTAAAATTTATCAATTCCAATTCCAATTCCGGAATTGAATTGGAATTGACTGATCAATTCCAATTCCAATCAGAATTGGCCCCAACCCTGCGCCCTGCAAATATTGCAATGAGCACATTCATCACATAAGTACGGGAGTCATTAAAAAATATATCGTTATGAATATGGAGCAAGATAGCAATATATTTCGACTTATGTGCCTGTTTCTTTTGCACAATCTGAGCCATTGCATGCATCTTGTCTAACCTAATCAGTATCACAATAATATGACATTGAGTCGGTTATGGGGAACCAACCTTTTCACTCTAGGCATGCCATCTATCTTACCAGCTGCACAAGTCCAATCTGTGTGATGCAGTATGATTCTCACAGGTCATGGTCTTGCTGCTGAGCACAGGTCAGGGTCTTGCTGCTGAGCTAACAACCAAGAAATAGAAACATCATTTTTATTCTTCGCGGTGAGTCTCTCTGCACACATCTGTACCAAAGACCTCTTGATATGAGTATTGCAGGTATAGGATCAGAAAGACACTAACTGTGGAACAGGACAGACAAGTGCAACATTACTATATTCACCACTGTTATCGCCGGTTAATCCTTTAACACTCATACCAGCCAAAAACGGCTTCTACAGTGGTGTTGGGAAATGTGCATTTGCAGACCAAGAGAAGACTATTTTTGAAAATTTACCACGGGAATGACTGGCTCGGTAACCGAGCCGGTCATTCCAGTGGTACATTTTCGAAAATAGTCTTCTCTTGGTCTGCAAATGGACATTTTCTAAGAGAAAATTTAAATTTTGATGAAATTAAAGGGTTACTGTCAACACAGTTAATGGTGCTCAGACATATTGCTTAACGTCTCCTGCAAAGGTCTTTTAGACCTACTCATGATGGAAATATCAGCATGACTCTTGCAGTTATCCTGAATCGATCAGAATTTCATCTGCAGACACTGAACAGGACATATATCTGAAAGTTGGTCATTCGGTCATCTGCCCTTGCAGCATTGGACCAGAAAGCAATATACTATACCATGCCATCCTGTCCACTACCTGGTGCAGCCCATATGGAAATCTGGCCGTCATGTACACCATTACAAACAGAATTCCACAGTTCATTAGCTTGATGGCAGGCTTTATTCAGATAACCAGAATTTCAATTGGATGAAATGAGTATAACATGATAAAGAAAGCACTAGATGAAAATCTATTCGCATGCCTGAACACAGAATCTAACCTAGACATCATAAGTTTGAAGTCTCTGTGACAGAGGTGAATACGCTGTTACCACCATTAAAATATTGTAGACTTCCTTGAGATATGACACGTTATTGTTGGTGTGTTTGCATATTCCTCCTGTTGATAGGTGCACCTTCTAGGCCGACATCCTCGCCACTTGGTGTGGTCCTTTCTGTGCTAGAGTGTGCTATTTACAGGTTCAGATATGGAGCCACTGGCCACTTGTGCTGTTGACCGAGATGTAGATACAGTACATTATTTTAACTTATTTACAGCACTATTTACACTATCAGAGCGTATTCACTACTGAGCTCCTGATACATGGCTTGACACTCAGTGCGAGTTCTTTTGCGTCCTCCGTGGCACAGATACCACAAGAGACAGGACTGACAGCTTTACATCCCCTACGAAGGATGTATCATGTAAATGACATGGAATGGCACAGAATTTTACTACTTTGAATAATACTTACCAGATGTACTATTATGATAATGTCTTATCTAGTCTAGCTAAAAATAAACAATTTAAACTCCGCACTCTCCATGGTTCTGCCTATTCCTACCATAACTCAATTCCCGAGAACAGTCAGATTCGTCTATTTTGCTCTTCAAATCAGTCGTGTATAAATTTTCCATTTAATTTGCGTTTATGTATTCCTTCTGATGTTTACATTCCTGGCTTCATGGAAGGAAAGGAGAAATCGTCGCAAGGGCAGGTTGTATCAATCTAGTATTTATACATTCTCACCATAATGACTGTTTGAAATTTCCTTAAATTTTCTTAACATTAATTAGTTTCCAAGTTGTATGTTAAAAATTCAGACAAAATTTTTTTTTTAATCTTTCCTGACGAAAAGCTTAATTCGAGAGAAAGTTAGTGTTTTTAAGTAATCAATGATTGCAAGCAAGTTAATGTGCATTGTGCTCGGTTTCATGTCGCCATGTTCAGCATTTTTATTCTTATTCTGTGCTCACAGAAAGTGAAGGGGCAGGGCAAAGCTCCTCTGGACATGCTCTGTTCCAAGTGAAACCGCTTTATGAAGTGGAAGTTTGCTGGGTATCACTAGGTCGCCTGTGCCAAGTGTGAAGTGGGTTCTCCTTGTGATGTCTGTTGGGTGGTCGTCAGAACTTGTGTTTGAAATCAATAGCGAGATGCAAGCGTACGGAGCGAATCACAAAAGATAAGGCAGCTAAACTTGACCATGCTTCTTTCTGAGGTTTAGAAGGTCGTCTCAACGAAAGAAGTGATTCGGCCATGGACATCTGGGCAGCCCAGTTCAAGGCCATGTTCGAATCTCTTCAGTCCACGGCCCCGTCGATGCAATCCGGTGCAGGACAACAAATCGGTGGTCCGGCCGTGCTTGCGGAGGAACATGCACCCACCCCTTCTCTCACTGCGACTTAAAAGCCGACGGTGGAGGAGGAGGAACTGCTGTTACTGGGAGATTCTGGCATGCCGGTTCTCTCACAAATGACAGATTTTGTTCGTCCCACGGGTCTCCCCGGGAATACGTTTGGGTCTGACAGCCAGATGCTGATGTCGACGTTCTGTCTGGCATTTTCCATCCAGATTTCATTTCGTCAGGATTGCCGTCCAGGCCATATTTTACGACTCCCGCTGGTGTTACGGATGCGGGTTCATCAGTGCCTCACGGAGCCGGCGATCCCATAGTATTGGCGGGCATAGTCCTGGCTCCCGTGTTGGAGTCGATGGATTGCGTAGAATCCATGTTAGTGGATTCCCTGAACACTGGTGCCACGAGTATCCGGGCCATGTACCCCCTTTGAATTGGAAGCAGGGCCAGGGCTCTCAGCAGGGAACATCAGCAACCTTCTCATCCAAGGGTGAGAAGGGAGACGAGAATGGTAGTCCCTTGATGGATGAATCCTCGTTTTGCATGGAGACTGAGTGGGTGCATGTTCTTGCCTGGGCGTCCGTTGTTGGTTTCAGACACACGGTCTCAGTGCAATCCAGCAATGGAGCGGATGTCAGAACGTGCGGCGAGTGCTCTGTCCAGTGGCTCTTCTGCCATGCCTGCCATTCCCCTGGATACTTCTGACATGTTGGAAGTTGCGAGATACCATTTAGTTCAGCCAGAGTATTCCTTGCCAAAGGCTCCTAAGGGGATCAGGTGTAGGGTCCGTTTTCCTTAGCAAGCCTATCATCAGTATGCTCGCATTCCTCGGCTATCTGTCAAAGAACATGTGGCCCTGAATAGGTCATTGGCTGAGAAATCCAAGGGTTGTTCTTGGCCATTGGTATCCCAGGCTAATACGATGCGTCAAGAGTGGCCATGGTCGCCCTGTCACATGGCTGTACCGTCCTACAGGGGATGCTGACCTGTGCAGTGGAAGGTGGCCTAGTACCATTGGGGGCTGAGCAGGCTCCCAGAATTGTCCGGGACACCATGCGCTTATCTCAAGATTGCCTGGCCAGGGTAATCACCAGAACGTTGACGGAGCGAATGAGAATGGTTCTCAATTGTGTAGAACGAGGACCAGGGATAAGGCTGCATTATCTTCTGCACCCTTCATTGGTCCGGGCTTGTTTGGTGACTCGGCAAGACAAGGTCTCTAATGTGGTGTCAATGGGTGCTGAGCAGGAAGTAGTCGGCAAGTCGTGGAGGTCGACGAAAAGGGCACCACTGCAGCAGTCTTACAAGCAGCAGCGACAGCGGCAGGGATCGTACTTCTATCCTTCAGGTCATGGTGACCATCAGACATCCGGTTCTGAGGGACCTGTCCTGTCATTATGGTACAAAGCTTCTAATAAGAGGCCGTATGATGATGACAGGAAGGGTGGCGGCTCGGGATGATCCAGTTATCGTAAGGATAACAGAGGTGGTAGTTTCGGGCCATCATACACCAAGAAGCCATGTGGGGAATGGTCCTGGCGGGTTTCCGGTGAGATCTGTACCAGTGGCGCCACGGATGTCGGGAGTCGGGAATCTTCAACGAAATGAATTAACATCGCGTCGTGCAACATCGACCGCGAGTTGTGTGCACATTCCTACCATTGGAGGCAGACTTCAGCTGTTCTTAAACCACTGGGAACAGGTCGTGCAAGACTGTTTAGTCTGTCATTGGTTAAGAAACAGTTACAAACCGGACTAGCTCATCTGTCAATCGTTGATTCCATTAACTATGACGCCTGTCTGGACACCCGTTCCAAGGGAGCTTGATCGTTTAGAGGTCAATCGCTCAGAAAAATAAGTTCTACGGAAGAACACGATTCATTTAGTCCGCAATCAGTCCTCCCAAGGCTTCTATTCGATGATTTTCCTCATTCCAAAACACACCGGAGTTTGGAGACCGATTCTCAACTTCGAGCCGCTGAACAGGTTTATCCTAACACAAAAATTCAAGATGGAGGCTGTAGCAGCAGTAATGACAGGTTTGACAAATAGACATGTGGGCAGTGTTGATAGATCTGAAAGATACTTATTTTCATATTCCAATGTCAATTCCTTTCCAGAAATATCTTCGCTTTGCATTCCAAGACAATGTCTGGGAGTTCAATGCATTACTGTTCGGCCTGCCCACAGCTCTTCACCATAGTGGTTCTCGCCATGACTTATCTTCGCAGGAGAAATGTAGCTGTCATAGACAACTGGCTGCTGAAGGCAGGGAATCCAGTCATTTTTGCGCAACAATCTGAAAGTGGTCCTAGCCGTATTAAAGGATCTAGGATGGATTGTCAATCTAGAGAAATCAGAGCTGACTCCATCCCAGGAATTTGTTTACCTGGGAATTCTGTTCAATCTCAGGGATGGTATGGCTTTTCCGGCGGAGAGCAGAGTCAAGAGTCTCCAAGCAGCCTAGGGGTCAATTTCTCTAAGAGCCTATCTGTCAGTTTCACAGAATACTGTGTTTGCTAGTATCTCTGGAGAAAGTGGTACCTTATGCGGCACTCAGGTGCAGACTGATTCAGATGTATTTAATGTCATTCTGATCTCAGCGAATGGATCCGTTATCTCTGAGAATTCCAATAAAAGAACCATTGATATTTGACCGTCAATGGTGGCTATCAGAACATAATCTCCTGCGAGGGGTTCCACCTGAGCCAACTCAACCGCAGATGTCCATTTTCACGGATGCATCTGTAACAGGTTGGGGAGTAGTAATGGACGATCTGTCAGTGGCAGTGGAATTGGATCGGACAAATGCGCAGAAACACAAATGTTCTCGAACTATTAGCGGTGGCATTAGCATTTCGAAAGTTTGAGAATTTGATCCAAGACCAGATTGTCCTAATAAGGACAGACAACTCCACAGTTGTGTCCTATTTAAACCGCCAAGGCGGGACAAGGTCGCTGGAGTTGTGCATTATGATTTGGAATGTTCTGCTGTAGTGCCTAGGGAGGAATATAATTCTTTGGGCAGCACACATTCCGGGCAGATTGAAATCCTCGCAGATGCAGTCAGTCGAAGGAATGGCAGCTCAACCAGTCGGGAGGTTCTATTCAAATATTAGGGCAAGCCAAATGTGAATCGATTTGCGATGAAAGGAAATTCAAAGATGGTCATATACGTGTCCCTGATCCCAGACCTGCTAGCCTTAGCAGTAGATGCACTGGCGATAAGTTGGTAAGGAATGTACGCTTACACGTATCCGCCAACAGTTATTCTTAAAGTTCTGGCAAAGATAAGAGAGGGCACATGCCAAGTACTAGTGATTGCTCCTCATTGGCCAGGCTGATCATGGTTTACGGAACTGCTGGACCTTCTGGTCTGCAATCGGATCCCTCTTCCAGACAGAAGGGACTTAATTTCCCAGAACAAGGGTCTGTATCACCACGACAGACCAAAAATGTTCAAATTGACTGCGTGGATGTTGTCAAGCAACGAGCATTTGAGGGTGGCTTTTTTGTTTCGCCCTGAAGTGGGGTTCAACCACCAGAGCATTTAATTATGGAATCAACAAGTTCGCAGAGTGGTGCAAGGGAAGAAATAGTAATCCCTTTTCTGCAACTGTTCAACACATAGCAGATTGTATCTGTCATTTCTACGAGGTTGACAAACTTGTACCTTCACCCATAGCACCACATAAGTCTGCATTAGCTTCAGTCGTTCCCAGACTGGCCATAGCAGGAGGGGAGAATTACACCCTAAATGAAGTTATTAAAGGAATGAGCAATCTGTCACCTAGACAGCCTATGCCTATTCGTGCATGAAATCTATATCTTGTTCTACAGGTATAAGGACATGCTCCCGTTGAACCAATTAGATCTATAGATATTAAACTGTTAACTCTTATGTCAGTTTTCTTGGTAGCAGCAGCATCGACGAGAAGGAGAAGCGAAATTAATTTGTGCATTTTCTGCTGACTGTTTTATCATTACGGGTGATGGTTTAAGACTACTACCACGTTTTTGCTTTTTGGCAAAGAATCAGTCACTTAAATATCCAGGACAACTGATCAATTTGCCAAGTCTACTCAGACACGACCCAAGCTCTTCTGCTTGGTGTCCTGTCAGATGTTCGAAAATGTATAAGAAACATACAGAGGAGTGGAGAGATGACCCAAAATTTATTTGGCTTTGTCTCAAGGCTCTTCATCTTTGCGCGTCGAAAGATACTATTTCTCTGTGGATAGTCGATGCTATTCAGAGGTCGCGTAAAATTGCAACATGAAAGCAAATTGATTGCGCAAACGCCCATCAAGTCTGAGCACTAGCAGCAGCATCAGCCCTTTATACGGGTGTCTCATTAGAGGACGTGATGTTTGTAGCACAATGGCATACCGAGTCATCATTTATTGATTTCTATCTTCGTGATATCTCCAGCGTGCTTAATCCGGTCGCTGTTCCAAATTTATCAAATGTTAATTAGGCCACATCCGACGACTCAGAACTTAGACATCACGAGGGTTTCCACAAGCACTGACGCAGGTGATGGATATGTCCAGTGAACAGCCGTGGATGGGTGAGCTGTGACGGACAAGAAAGATCAAGCACTCAGAATGGTGAGTGTTTCCTAGTTTAAGTAACTAATAATATTATTATTTTGCTTACAGTCGAATTTCCTGACTGATTAAGTGGAATGTCTGGTTCTCGAGTATACTTATTCATTATGAACAGACAATAGACTCATTCCAATTTGAAAATCTACTCAGATTATTGATAGTATTTTCATAATTTAGAAGCTGTAGTAGCTTTTTGCACTCTTCTGGACTGTCCTAGCTGATACGTAGGGCTGACATGGGCCCAACGGGTGTTGCCTCCCTTTTGACAACCCTCGTAATTTGTGCAAACAAATGAGGGGGTTTGGGGTGGGTGGGGGTGGGAGCACGGTCTAGACCATTGGAGTTTTGCACTCTAAGCCAGATGGCGGAACCCAAACATATGCTGAGGTTCTCAGTCTCTTCACAACCTTCTCTTTTGGCTGGTAGATGAGAGGTGGTTCAAGCCTCACCTCCGCCCATCAGAATTCCTGGCTGTCAAAATGCGGAGTTTATCATAATAGTCCATCTGGTAAGTATTATTCGAAGTAGAATAAAAAAAGGATCGGCTTTTGTTTCTACAAGAATTATTAATACCTACCAGATGTACTATGGCCAGCCTCAGCCGCCCTGCTGAGGTGAGGCTGAGCTGCTTTTGCTGTTTGTCAAGGCAAATATAAGACGAATCTGACTGTTCTCGGGAATTGACTCAGTACCCGGAGGCTTATGGTAATTTTCGGACACAGTATGGGCAGGACCATGGAGATTGTGGAGTTCAAATTGTTTATTTTGAGCTAGACTAGATAAGACATTATCGTACTAGTACATCTGGTAAGTATTAATAATTCTCATAGAAACAAAGGTGGATGCTTTTTTATATACTTTGATCACATGCATGAACGTGGGATTGAACTCTTTGGATTGGAATTCCAAGCATGTGAGGCACAACGGTTTTGCCAACTGAGCCAATGCACTCATAAAATTATGTACGGGCATTATAACAAACAAGAAACACAAAATGTGTTCTCAATGACCCATTCAATAGCCAGCGGGCACACATAAATTGAACAAGATTCGCTTTTCACATGAATTCAGGAAACACGACTTCGCCAATAGAGTAATCGATGTCTGGAACTCACTGACAGACAAAATCGTAATTTCTCCTGCCATGAAGACATTCAAGAATATACTAGATAAGTAAGGTATTGGTCTAATGAATACCAAATTTAACCACAAAAGCTGAATTACACGATAACATTCTAGTATACGATTGGAACACAGGCTTATAACCTATCTATAAATGCTACATAATGAATGTGAGCAACATCAGCAAGCAGCCTGAAAAAGGAAATGCAAAGCGTGAACCACACTCCATACAAAAAAACGTATGACCAATATCATAATTCTGGATCTACGCGAAAATCCAAAACGATTCTTGAGCTTCATTTGTAGCAGATGGTGTCAACACTCTAGGGTAGCACCTTTGAAGAATGAACACAGTACAATCCTAAGTGATGACAGCTCAAAAGCAAACATTCTCAATGACCAATTTACTTCAGTCTCCAGTCATCATAACAACTTCCTCTTCATGATAGGTGCTTAGACTGCATCAAGATATACCGGACATTACCATAGGCCATATAGGCTGCTTAGACTCGAGCTACTTAGGAAATTATTATTTTATCATCTGCAGTATGATTATCACAATCATAATTTATGTACAAAAGTTTAAAGCTCACCGCTGGTGTAGTTAACAAACGCTGTGTGTCCATACGTATGCGCACGTGTGTGTGCCTGCGCGTGTGTGTGCATGTGTGCGTGCGTGCGTATGTTACAATCCTAAGTGATGACATCTCAACAACAAACATTCTCAATGACCAATTTACTTCAGTCTTCAGTCATCATAACAACTTCCTCTTCCTGATATGTGCTTAGACTGCATACAGATATACCGGACATTACGATAGGCCATATAGGCTGCTTAGACTCGAGCTACTTAGGAAATTATTATTTTATCATCTGCAGTATGATTATCACAATCATAATTTATGTACAAAAGTTTAAAGCTCACCGCTGGTGTAGTTAACAAAGGCTGTGTGTCCATGCGTATGCGCATGTGTGTGTGCATGCGTGCGTGTTTGTGTGTGTATGTGTGTGTGCGTGCGCGCGCGCGCGCGTGCGTGCGTGCGTGCGTGCGTGTGTGCGTGTGTTGCAATGCAAGATAAAGAGCAGTATTCTTATATGAAATCCTATCAGATACATTTTATTATGTTTGGCAGAACTGTCTTTCAGTTGTCTATCAGCATACATATCATTTCTGTTCTTGAATGTGTCGAGCATTGGTGCTGAAATGATGTGTGCTGGTTGTGTGCTCCATGTGTTAACGACTTATTGGGTGAAACTGTGTTGTCTTGGTTTTGTTCTTGAGTGTGATTTGCACAGTTTTAGTGGGTGTCCCCTGGTACTCTTGGTAGTTGATGACACTAAAATGTTTTTGCACACCAGGGTCGTGGTCAATTCCCATTGGAATTGGAATTGATCAGTCAATTCCAATTCAATTCCGGAATTGGAATTGATAAATCTGAGGATTTCGGAATTGGAATTGGAATTGATAAATTTTAAGACACCGGAATTGGAATTGGATTTGGAGTTGATAATTTTAATTGACAGGAATTGATAAATTCCAATTCAATTCCAATCAATTCCAGTCATAATTTGTAGTAGATTTACTGAACATTGTTGACTATAAAATGTACATGTAATATCTGTAAATTGTACGCTGCTCTTTATATGCCCTTAATGCATTTCATCCTAAATGATCAATATGATACCATTTACCACATTTCATTCTCTATGCAGGTTGATGATATTTATTATGCCAGCTGTTATTAGATGCGTTATTGAATATTTAAAAATTAATTTGACTAAATACGTTAGTCTCCTATGGCTGCAACAGTTTGTATTTAAATTAATTTTAACAACTTAGTTATATGTTTGGTGTGAAGACTAGAATTTTAGATACTGATAATTCAGTGATGAGCAAGTTAGCCATTAACCCTTTAACGCCTAAGCCGACCAAAACACCTTCTGCAATGAGTTTCAGAAATGTGCATTGGCAGGCCAATGGAAGGCTATTTTTGAAAATGTTACCACTGGAGTGACTAGCTGGATAACTGACCCAGTAATTCCAGTGGTAAATTTTCAAAAATAATCTCTCGCTCTCTGAATTGACAAAATAAAGATCTTATAAATGCTATGAACTTTAATACATTATTGAATTAACTCAATTCTCCCAAATTCCAGTGACCAATTAAGCCTTTTATCCTATGTGAGCTTTGTACCTCCTTTATTTAATCAAAGCTGTTGATCTTGAACTTATTTCATTCTGCATCCCCTGGAAATGCGTTTTCATCTCTATGAAATAATGCCATCTTTAAAATCATATAAACGTCAAGATGTTAGCAATAGTGTTCAGTAAAGTAATAACTATCATCTGCATGGAATGAAATGGGCGAAGAAAGCAGTAGATTACAAGATAATTGCCCTGTAATTATACCCTCCTACATAACAAAGGAATCATTGAACAACCCCCTATGTGAAATGTCTCCGCTTTTAAAACACAGACACCTGGACTAGATGTGTTATTCAAACTCTACATACATGTGCTCAGTACTCTCAGTCAGTACTGTATTATATACATTGTATTCTAATGCTTTTTAATGCAAACATTTAAATAGCAAGGTTTACATGTATCTATAATAATTAAACATGGCATTAACCTTTAGTCATATTCATCAGAAAAAACTCGGCATTAAGCTATAATTAGGTCAAATAGACTAAAAATAATATCCGCTGAATGTTGACTTTTTGGACAATAATTTGACTGCAAGATATAACTACCTATTGGCAACAACAATTTTTATTCTAATTGTTTTAAATATTAACAGAGAAGCCAGCCAAAAATGCCTTCTGTACTGGTCTTGAGGAAGGATCATATGTATGATAAGATACTATTTTTGAAAATTTACTAGTGGAATGACTGATTCCATAACTAAGCCAGTCATTGCATTGTTAAATTTAAAAAAAATAGTCTTCTCTTATCCTGCAAATGGACATTTGCTAATGATAAATCTAGTTTTTCTTGGCCACTCGTGGGCATTAAATATGTTAAAATCTAACAGTGTTGATCTCAAGTCAATATTGGTATGGAACTGGAACTGGATTTAGAATTGATCAAATGGAATTGGAATTGGAATTGGAATCGAACTTTTCTGGGTGGAAATGGAATTGATAAAATGAATTGATGTGGAAACGAAATTGGAATTGGAATTGATAAAATGAATTGAGGTGGAATTGGAATTAGAATTGATAAAATGGAATTGACCCTGGTGCACACTGCTCGGTCATACACTTCGCTAAGGATCTTGTAACATTTGATCATGTCACCGTGTACAAATCTTTGTCTCATTGATTAGATATCTAGTAGCTTGAGTCAACTACTATAAGGAAGGGTTTTTTTAGTGCTGGAAGAAGTTTCATTGGATAACGTTTTCTATCTGTTCCATATCGTTCTTAAAGGACAATTCTCGGATGATAAAAAGTGTGCTTTATTCGAAAGCTTATTACATTTTAATGAAATTACGCCAGCATAATAGCCAGATACAAATAGCATTCAAATATCGCTAGATAACGTCGGTAAAATTGGAAAAAAATGTGCACATCGGGGCGCTGCCATTTTATTAGGTCTTGCATGGAGATATATATGGTTCTATTGAATCAGGGTTTCAGAATCTGTGATCTGAAATAACCACTAAACTCCGTATTGGAGTTGCTTCTGTTGACTATCGATAATACTAATTTGAAAGAAACAATAACCCTATGCTGACGAAATCATATTTAGATTGAAACAACCATTATCAGTAGCCGGCTGATCCTGGCTGATCCAATCTCTGTTCGTTCTTTGAGTTTTGCAATTATTCACATCAAGTCAATTCTTCGATCTGATGTCACTTATATCAATCCTCAAATAATATCACAGACAATTTACTTCAGAATCATAAGTGCTGTTAGTTCATTGAAGCTGAGATCCGGGTACATCC
This sequence comes from Chaetoderma sp. LZ-2023a, assembly GCA_034401795.1. Lineage (NCBI taxonomy): Eukaryota > Metazoa > Mollusca > Caudofoveata > Chaetodermatida > Chaetodermatidae > Chaetoderma > Chaetoderma sp. LZ-2023a. The sequence goes on from CM067365.1 coordinate 51,168,102, forward strand.
CATATCCAAGTTGAAAATGATTCCCATTCGATCTGGTCAATGTAGCCCACTATCGGCTACTGAATCATTTAGAACCTAGGATAGATATAGCCCATTGGATAATCTCTTGACTTTATAACAGCATATATAATCTTATGTCAGCTCAAATTTAGGATTAATGGTTCTTGGTTCAGAATCTAAATTTGAAATATCAACCTGACTGGCATGTTAATAACTATAACAATAATTAATATAGAATCGAAATATAATAAACCAATAATATGCGACCTGAATGCAGTATAGTTGCTATAGATATTCGATGGAATCAGTCATTTTCTTGTGGCTTGACAACGAAAGGGTCCCGATGACGAAGACAGTCACAATATGATTTATGCTATCATATTGAATTTGACGGATGGTTGCACCCAGACTAACACGCTGCACAAATAATATAACTTTGATCAAAATTTATATGCTGATGCAGGCAGATCTGAAAGGCTGCATATAACTGGTCACAAGCCACCAGGAACTAACGTTATGATAGATCTGTGAATGGCCGGAAGCTGGAGATCTGGCCCATGACTACATTAGCCAGGAGATGGAGACCTGGCTACTGACAAAGACGACCGGGAGCTGAAGACCTGGCTGCTGACAACAACAAGGAGCTGGAGACATGCTGACTATAATGGCGAGGAGCTGGTCAACAGTTACTGCAGGAAGGATCATATCACATGCAGGTGATGATTTTGATCATCCAAAGCCATCGAGTGATTTCTGCATGAAAATGTATACTGTGATTGGTTGAGGATTGTCTAACTGGTCTAACCTTATTTAGACTAGAAAAGCATGAGCTCTAAATGTTCTGATGACTGATTAACTGATGATGGACATAGAAACTGAGATGATGTCCATGCTTACTGACGTTTCCGAGTGATGAAGGGTCTGTGGATTTCAAGCATCATTTATTGTATTAAATTCTGACATTCATGATGCACATACCATTTACATTCACACGACCATACCGGTGTATAGCGCCGGCCACAAAACTATGTACAAAGTAAGATGATGGGTGCCTACATCACATATTTCGCTAACGTGTGACAAGCATTTACAAAGACCAACCACTGAATGCCCGCTAAGCATTTGTGATTTTCCGATGTCTTTGAGTTTAAGCAGTTTTAAAAATGGTTTGGCCCTCTGCTGGATTAGCGAATGGTTTAATGCTTTTTGTGGAGACTTTGAATTTTTGACAATTTATGTTTGTGCGTGTTAATCCAAACAGCATTGCAGTACGTGAGATGTGGGTGGATCAAGGTGCTGTACAATCTTTTAACAGTGTCATGTGTCATATATGGTTTTCATCTTTGGATGACACCAATGCTTCTTGCTACTTTGGCACTTACTGTGTCAATCTGTTTACCGCAAGTCAGGTTTTTATCTGAAAATACCCCTAGAAATTTAGCTAAAGTGGCTTTTTCAATTTCTATTTTGTTAGCATAAATTTCTGGAATGTCTTTATTTAATAGTCCTCTGGATTTTGAAAATAGCATATAGTTGGTTTTATCGCCATTTAGTGTTAGCTTATTTAGTGAAAACCAGTTAGTAATTTCTCTATTTCCTTATTTGCCTTTTCATATAATGCAATTATGTCTTTGTCACAACAGAAGGCATTGGTGTCATCAGCAAATAGTATTAGTAACCTGTGTTTGCAGGTAGAGAGGTAGGTCATTCATGTACAACAGGACAGCAGATGGCCAAGAATGGATCCCTGAGAAACACTGCAGGTTAGTCTCCTATTTTCTGAGCAAGTTGAATTAAATTTCACACATTACGTGGCTTAAGTAGCTTTGAAGCCAGAAGCGTGCACTTCCTCTGATTCCATAATAGGCAAGTTTGTCTAGTAAAAGTTTGTGGTTGATGGTGTCAAAGGCTTTCAAAAGGTCCAAAAAGATGCCTATTATATGTTCTTTCTTTTCAATTGAGTCAATAATTGTTTTTGTCATTTCTATTAATGATAGCATAGTTGGGGTTTTTTCCGCGGAAAACACATTGTGATTTATACAAGATTGACTTTTTGTCCAGGTAGTTTGTAAGCTGATTATACATAAGGGGTTCCAGTAATTTGGAAAGAAAGTGGCAATATTGAGAAAGGTCTGTAATTTGTGAAATCAGATGAATCTTTTGCTTTGTATGTAAGTGTTACTCGTACAGATTTTAGTTTTGACAGAAAGATGCCTTGTGTTAGAGATAGGTTTCATATGTGATTGAGTGGTGTTAGTAGTTCTATTGTACAGTGTTTGAAAATGCTCCAGTTAAGCGAAAGCTTGTTTACATTAAACAATGTGTTTATTTTCTCCATTTCTTTGCAAATTGTTTTACCCAATTGGGTTAAGTTATTACCTGTGAGAAAAATGTTAGTACCATCAGCAAATATTATTAATTTTAATAAAGAAGAAGCATTTGGTATATCATTTATATAAAGAATAAATAGTAGCCGCCCGAGGATTGATCCCTGAGGCACACCAGATGTTATAGTCTGGTAATCTGAATTTAATTCGTTTATACAAACAAACTGCTGACTATTTTCTAAACAACTTTTTATCCATTCATTCACTATGCCCCTTATTCCATAATGTTCTAATTTTTAATAATATATTATGATCAATGGTATCAAATGCTTTTTTTAAGTCTATAAAAACCCCTAATGAAATCTTCGAGCTATCAATTGCATTTGTAATTTCTTTAATCAATTCCATTACTGCTAGTGAGGTAGAATGACTTTGTCTAAATCCATATTGACTACTATATATAATATGCTTAGAAGTAATATATGATAATAATCTGTGATTAAATAATTTCTCAAGTATTTTAGAAAACTGAGGTAACAGGGAGACTCGTCTATAATTTGGAAATATCTGTGGATCATCGGCTTTGAATAACGGTATTACTCGAGCTATTTTTAATTTATCTGGAAAAAGATATGTGTTGATGGTAGTGAGATATGATTTATTAGTTTCAAGATTCAAGATTCTAAATTAAGTAAATACCCATATGGTAACAATAAGCACTATTATAATTATAATTCCTATATCAACCCACATGGATTCCCATCCAACTGTTCACTGCGATGAAAATTATATATGCAACAGGCTGTTGGCCTGTGATACTGATTAACTAGAAGGTGTGATGCTTTATAATCAATGCGGAAGCTTCCTGTAACCTAGCATCAGTAGCCTCAAAAAGCCTCAACTTTAACATGATTATCCAGCCTAATATAAAAATGAATATAGTAACTAATCTCCTCCTCTAAATCCAAATTTAAAACTGCTGTTTATCCAAGGAAACCGGTGTTAATCACCTATAACCGCCCAAAACCTTATTTGTATCATATATTTGTATTGTTTGTTTTGTTTGTTTCCATATGCCAGTCAGTTTCACCTGCTTATCTTGTAGCAAACCAGTCAAGACCAACCAGCGTGCAATACTCTGTGATTGATGTGGCAACTGGATGCACATAACCTGCTCCAAACTAACCATATCTGATTACCAATTATTAGAAAATACTGAAGAGCCATGGTGGTGCATAGAATGTAAGCTTTTCCCCATTCAATCACTATGAAAATGATATCGATTTTACGTTGACTATATTAGATGTAAATTTCAATGATAGCTACTTGAACACTAATACACACACAATTTCAAATATGTTTATAAATCCATTCCGGTTAAATACACAAGACCAATGCACATTCTCTGAAGCTGATACTGAAGATGGAGAAATTAATGTTCAACAGCCTGAATGTAACTATACACTACAGAATGAATTCAACGGAAAAAATGACCAAGAGTACAGATTCTGTTTCCTTTTCAGGCCTTCATATTAATACTCGATCTATTTTAAAGAATTATGATCAACTAAGTAATTTCCTAGATTCTAGTATTCATGAATTTCGTATTGTAGGGATTACTGAGACATGGTTGAAGACAGACTCTCCACTCAACTTAATTAATATGCAAAACTATAATTTTATAGAGAAGTTCAGGCCTATTAAACCTGGAGGTGGTGTAGGCATCTACATAAAGAACAACATACAGTACATTATGAGGGAAGATTTGTCAACAACAGAAGAATTCATTGAAACAATATTTATTGAAATTCCCGTGGAAAGAAATGATGGATATAAAATTATTGGTGTCATCTACAGACCTCCTGGAAATGACAATGATAAATGTATTCAAACCCTAGAAAGTATTTTTAAAACAATTCGAAATGAAAATAAAACAGCCTATATATTGGGAGATTTTAACATTGATTTATTGAAACAAAATAATTTCTATACCCAGGATTTTTCTAACATACTAAAAACATTTGGATTCTATCCATTTATATCAAAACCAACAAGACTCACTGAGTTCACAGCTAATGTTATTGACAACATTTTCTCGATAGCATCTATAAGCACCAAGAACCAGCAGGTGTTTTTTTGTGGTGGACATTTCAGATCATCTACCTATTTATTAGATGGAGAAATAAAAAATAAGACCAAATCATTCATAAAGGAAGAAATAACATGCAGAGATTTTAGAAGTGATAACATATAAAGATTTTAAATGAATATGGCAAGTATAAACTGGAATCAGATAATAGAGTGCCAGACATGTGAAGATCCATGCAACGCATTCCATACTCTATGCACTAACATTTTTTAAATCAAGCTTTCCACTAGAAAAACAAAAGTTTATACAAGCCCCTACTAAACCCTGGTTAACAACAGGATTGATAGCTGACTGTCATAAGAAAAATAAAATTTTATAAAGTTTCCAACAAGAAATAATGATGCACAGTTTAAAAAGTACAGAAACAGATTAAATCCGATAATCAGGATGGCAAAGATAAACTATTACCATTATAAATTTGAAGAGCAAAATAACAATATAAAAGAAACATGGAAATTAATAAAATCAATATTGAATAAACAAAAAAGCAGTTCAGAAACATCCCGGTTCATTTATAATAATACAATTATAACTGACAAAAAAGAAATTGCGGGTAAATTTAATGAATACTTTATAAATATTGGGCCTAATTTATCTAAAAAAATGCAGACCAGTCATTGAATAAATGTGAAAGACTACCTGACAGGCGACTACCAATCCCCAATGTTCCTAACCCCTACTGACAATAAAGAAATTTACAAAATCTTAATGAAAATTAACCCGACTAAGAGTGCCGGCATTGATGACTTTAAATGGAAAAGTGCCCTGTAGGTGGGGCTTAGAATACACCTTCCGTATCCTCTGCGTGCTGAAAACGGAGGTTCCAGGCTGCACGGCACACTCTAATAAACCATGGATCCACGCACTTAAAGCTTATGATCATGTCGATAGTCACTTACAGGACTGGCGGTATGATCAACGAACGAAAAGAAGAAGACATCTGCAATCTATCACTTTCACAGGGTATATTTCCATCCCGATTAAAAACTGCACGTGTAACACCTATATTTAAAGCTAAAGACCCATCTGATTTTACTAACTATAGGCCAGTCTCAGTACTTCCACTTTTCTCTAAACCTTTGGAAAGATTATACTACAATAGAACTATAAAATATCTTAATAAAAACTCTATAATCTATGAATCTCAGTACGGCTTCAGAGAAAAACACTACTATGCTTACAATTGTGGATATGCTGCAAAAAATAACTGCATCCCTTGAGAGAAATGAACACACTCTAGGTGTATTATTGGACCTCTCCAAAGCATTCTATACTATTGATCATGAAATAGTACTTTAAAAATAGCCCACTATGGCACTAGGGGCATTGCATTAAATTGGATATATAGCTATTTAACTAACAGAACACAATGTCTAAAATTCAGCGGGACTATGTCAGGAGACAGGAAATTAGTCTGTGGTGTGGCCACAAAGATCAATTCTTGGACCTCTGTTGTCTATATTATACATGAATGACTTACCCAAAGCATGTAACCACCTCTCACTAATATTGTTTGCGGATGATACCAATGCCTTTTGTAGCCACAAGAACATAGACAAGTATGTAGATAATGAAATGAAAAAATCATAGACTGGTTTAAAGTAAATAAGCAATACAACTCTGGAACAACACAGATATAAATATACGCACACAAATTCTTACACAAAGCTCTTTTAAACAAGATATTTAAACAATAATCTTAGAAAGGTACTAAAAATCCAATCCAATAACATGAATGCAGAAGTCACCACCATGGCAGTACAAAAACATATATGTACCCAGTTGCCAGGACAACAACTAGAATGTAAAATGCACACCCGCAATAATAATAATAATAATAATAATAATAATAATAATAATAATAATATTGTAAACAAGATATGCATGTGTTTTCCCCATTCCCATATGTGTGTGTGTGTGTGTGTGTGTGTGCGTGCGTGCGTGCGTGCGTGCTAATTGTCTACTGTCTTAAATGTAATCACGTATATATTATATTATCTTCATCCATGATCCAACTATCACTGAATTATATGTTTGTTATATGTTAAATGTAAGAGGTCCACCACTGTATAGGCCCAGCCTTTGGTGGACTTCCTGTTGTGTAAATGTAAAATGTATGTGTTATATGAAAATAAAAAATTTTGAATCTTGAATCTTGAATCAATCTGGAATTTTGTTTGCTAGGTTTGGCCCCACATTAATAAAGAAATCATTGAAACCATTTGCAATACTCTTACTACCACTTATTGTGTTGTCATAATTTTGAGTTCAGTAGGGTAATTTGTAGATTTAGATTTATTGCTAATTAATGATTTCAAAATTTTCCATGTTTCTTTGATATTATTCTTGTACTTATTTAATAGTTCAGCATAATGATCTTTTTCACAAAATCTCAGTACTGAAGTTAGCTTATTCTTATAGCTTTTCATCATCATCATTACAACATATGAGGCCTGTGTGGCCTTTTGTCGGTCAAAATACATATTTTCATAACTATTAGTCACTGTTTCCGGTGTAGGAACTTTCTGGTGACTTAATTGGCATGTACATCATATATACATATGTACATATATACATATTATACATATATAAACATTTACGCTAGTTCTAGACAGTACGTACGAGGCGCATAAAAAGCAAACACGTCCACCTGTGCTAAAGTGATAGGAACAAAATAGGCTATGCATTTTACTAGATACTGACAGGGCAATCCCCACCAGTATCGTATAAATGGCTGTTCACATCTGGATTTAAATACAGGGTCCGAAGGAGAATTTCCCAACAGATTTGCCTAGATGTGATTACACTGGCATCAAGTATGCTCAGCTACAATAATTAACCAGGCGGTGAACTCCGATATATGACGGTGAACTCAGATGTATAAATACAGGCTGATCCACTTGTTATACTGTGAAATAATGACAAGCTAACAGGGCAATCCCTGTGGCTTTGTGCGAGATCAGCTTTGTTCAAGAAAACCTATCTGAATCCTACATGAACTTAATGACAAGATCCATTTACTTATATAGGGCTAAAAATCAGGCTAGCTACAGTTGAACTTTTATACGTTTACTAGACATTTACACATTGCCTGGGAGCTACATGTCCACCTGTGCTTAATAACTAATACAAAATTAAACTATACATGCTACTGAGTACTGATAGACTACCTGGTACTGGTGAGGGTTATTATGCTGAGTATAATAGATCCAGTCTGGCATCCTCACTAGATTTGCATAGTGGCCAGCAGGATGCAAAGACAGTGATAGCATGATCATACACAATAGTAAAAACCAACCAGGGGATTCCCTGCCAATTTGGATTATGGATAAGAAGAACATGATCCTGCAGAGTAGCTAACTGGCAGGGTATTCCCTGCCAGTTTCGTGAACATGACTGTACTCCTGAGAGACTACATACTGGATCCAAATCAGCTTTATCCAGCAGATTTTCCTAGCTGCTAACATCCAATTTCAGAGACTTCAGATATACTCATCTACACGTGTTATATTAATACGGCGACTCAGGTTAATAATGGTGAACTCGAAGGCTAGAACAGTGCCGGTTATAAGTTGGTGTGATATACTTGATCAGGACGGTGGATTTAGTTGTGAACAAATGTCAGGGTGAATTTTCAGTATGCATGAAGAGTTGGTGTTGCGATGTGATAATGGGCTGGTGAGGTTATGCCTGCCAGTTACCATAGATCAGATATGCCTCTGAAAGGCAGTAATGAATCTGATGGGGCCATCCCCACCCGGTTTCTCGTGATCAGCTGAATGTATAAATACAATGGGATTTGGTTTCATGTGCTAGTATGCCTCTGGAAGACGGCAATGATTCAGATGGGGCCATCCCCACTAGATTTCTCGTGATCAGTGTGAATCCCTGTCGACTGCTGAAGTATCTTATGTACGGTGGTAGTAAACAAAACAGTACTGTACACATGACATGACCAGACCCTGTCCAGACGATTTTTGAAGCAGTTCAAGGATGGTGCTTGAACTACGTCTTCCGTAAGTGCATTCCAATAATTTACCACTCTGTTACTGAAGAATTGAAGACGAAGGGATGAGTTACAGCGGTGCTTTATTAATTTGAGACTGAGCCCACGTGTTGCTTGAGAGGCATCTAATTCAAGGTCTGGAGGAGGGTTTTTATATTTACCATGTAGAGATTTATATGTTTCGATCATATCATCACGGTGTCTCCGATATGCTAATGAAGGTAGCTTGAGAATGTGCAGCCTTTCTGTGTAGGATAAATTGCTCATGTTAGGTAGCATTTTAGTGGCTCGACATTGGACCTTTTCAATGTGGTTGCAGTCATTGACGTAACGAGGGCACCAAACAGAATTTGCATACTCTAGCAGTGGTCATACCCTAGATTTAGACAATAGACAGAATATTTCATTATCAAGGTAACGGAAAGTTCGTCGAATTAATCCTACCATCTGATTTGCCTGCCTTTAATACTTGTTCATGAAATTTCAGCTATGTGTCCATGTGAACGCCTAAATCTTTCTCAAGTGGTGATTCCTCGAGCTCTACTGCAGCCCCATCTGAAGATGTCATTGTATATGTGTACTCTTGATGTCCCTTGCCAAGTCTTAACACTTTACACTTTTGTGAGTGGAATATCAGTAACCAGTCTCTGGACCACAGCTCCATCTCATTAATCTCAGTCTGGATCTTGATACAATCAGTGATCGATGATCGATTGTAGTATGTGTTATGGCATTCTGGATGCCACTGATAATATCATTCGGGGTAGAGTATTGAGATTTGTTGTTTACTTTGTCCAGTTCCACTGCCAGTGCGATCTGATATTCATGCTTGTCCACTTTTGACCATTCCAATTTGTGAATAGATGCCGATTTTCTCTTAATGCTTGGGAGCCTAGTAACGCTTACTGGAATATCGCTCAATACTGGAACATGTGTAGAGGTATTATTGGGATGCATACTGCTAATAAGTACGTTTGATAGGTTTTCGCCTCGTGTGCTAAAGAAATAATCGATCTGACAGCAGTTCTTCCCGTGAATATAGGTTGGTTTGTCTGCAATGTTGCTGACCATGGCAAGTCTGTGTTCAGTAAGGAATTGCTGTAGCAGGGCATCAGACTTATTCCTTCTAGACAAAATGGTACCATTAATGTCACCATACCAGATAATGTGGTGAGAGCTATTGTAATCCTCTATCAATGTGTGGATAATATCCAACGATTCCGAATACTTGCTTACTGAGTCTATATAACCTGATGTGGGCATGTATGAGCTGATCAAAAGATATGGTTTAGGTTCTGAGACAATTTGGGCAGCAATGATATGCTCATTTCCTTCTTTCAGAGGTTTGACGTGGTCATGTATTTCTCTGCGCCACATGATCATAACCCCACCGTAACCCCTACACCTTTCAAATCTACAGGTAGGTGTGTCGGAGTCAACTGATACAATGTAGTACTGGAAGTCATGGAAATATTTCTTAATATCGTCCTTCTCAGAGTCCCACAGCCAGTGCTCCTGTAGACAGAGGATATCAGCGGACTATGCAATTTTCTGTGCATATGGTGCATTCCCCTTAATGCCTTCTACATTGAAGGTTACCAATCTTAGGAGTCTCTTGATTGCAGTATGCTGGCTTTGTCCAGAGATAGTGGTTGAAGAATTATTTGTGGTTGAGTGTCTGGTGGTCTGGTACAACGGCTTTCCGCCGCTAAAAAGACTGATATAGTGTGGTTCTCCTCATTCATTACGTTTGTTGTTGTAACCGTAGGTCGCCACGACGAGGAAGACTCTTTGAGTAGCGGCTGAGAACACGTCTGTTGAGGTACGGCTAGATTTTTAGACACGTTTGATGGTGGTCAAGGAATTATTTTTGTGTGTTGAGGCAAAGGTGCTATAGTGTGGTTCTCCATATTCGTTACGTTTGTTGTTGTAACCGTAGGTCACCACGATGAGGAAGACTCTTTGAGTGGCGGCTGAGAACACGTCTGTTGAGGTATGGCTGGATTTTTAGACAAGGCTGAATCTTTAGACACGTTTGACGGTGGTCGAGGGATTATTTGTGTGTGTTGAGGCAAAGGTCTATCCAGAGATGGTGGCTGGAAGTGCAGTGGTTGAGTCACAGGTTCTACCCTTCATTGCCGCCCAATTAGCTGTGGTTGATTTGCCTGACGGCAGGCTTGTATTGGTGGTCAGTGTGTTGCCAACTGATGGTCAGGTATAACTTGCTGAACTTGATCCTGGCTAGGTATCCGACTTATATGCTGCGATGGGTGATCTAAAGGTCTTTGTGGCAGCTGCTGGTACTCCGGAGGTCTCAATACCAGAGATGGTGGAATAATACACTGGTTCCACAAGTGGTTAGTGTGAAATTGATCAAATCCAGGTGGCGGGCGGAGATGTAAGGAGCTATGAGGTGGCAATTGTTGGTATACCTGAGGCATTGGTGGCCTTTCTGACTGAGGGGGAGGAAGAAAGCCTGAGTTCTGAGATTGGTTGGTGGGCAGTTGATTAAATCCAGGAGGTCAAGGGTCTGAGTAACTATGCATGGCCCCTGGGTAATGGAGGTGGTGAGTAAATGGAACAGGATGTGGTATTGGCTGATATGGCGTTGGCTGAGAGTATACCAGATGAAGAGGATGAGTAAACAGCACTGTCCATTGTGGTGGTGGCTGATATGGGTATTGGGAGAAATGTGGTCCTAAAGGTGATGGATAATGCTGATATTGAAGGGGTTGTTGACTGTTGGCTAGGTTGGGTTGATTATTTAGTTCAGTTAACTTTCTCTCCAAGTGACTTAACTTAGACATTATGGTTGACTCATGGGAAGCCATGTTTAGCTCTTGACATTTCATCATAATGTCGAGACGTTGCTCAAGGAGTTTTATCTGGCTATGGACCATACATGGCTCGGTTGTCTGACCTGTGCTGGTATTGATGTAGTTTCTAGCACCCGTTGATAGCTGCAGTAATGAAATTGTTCTTTCCTGATCATTGATTTTCTGCTCTAATGTAGAGATGAATAATTTAAGCTGAGCTAGCTGTGCCTCACTATTTGCCGATGCATTTGTGCTCTTAGTAGTGTGGCTGGTAACGTTATTTTGCCGTGGTTTTGTTGGCGGAGGATCTAGGCTTCTTGGAATCGTTTCTGGCGAGGTACTGTCAACAGATATTGCTTCAGGATATGCTTTGTTGCCAGGTTCCATTTCTGATAACATGCTACTGACGGATCCTGGAAGAATGGTGTTGTCAGCTTGCATTTCGGATGAGCACATTCCTGCGGTTTTACTTTTTCCTACTGGGTGATCTAGACTTTTGTTTTGAGCTACGTTTGCAGAGATCAGACGTGCAGAGGATGCAATGTTTACGGATCCTGCTTTCGGCGATGATGTGTTCTTAGATCCTGGTTCAGATGTAGGTATTTTAATGGCATTGGCAGGTACTGTTGTTTCGCGAGGTGCTATGTTGCTTGATCCTGAGGAAGATGACACCAGTATAACTGTATTATATAGCAGGTTGTCAGTACACAGGCTACAGCTATATGGAATATCTTCTGTTATCTGGTTGATATTTTGTTGATCAAGACCAGCGCATGAATAATGCAACCACAAAGAGCAGCTGTCGCGTTGATTGTGTTGAGCTCTGATGGCTTGGAACAGACTGGACATGTGTACCAGATGGGATCGATAGATTGGTTGTGGAGAGATTCAGCAACTGTGCTGCTAGGCCCTGTGCTAGATTGTAAAGCGGATCCTGGTATTTGCAGATTCTGCGCAAAATTTGCTGGAGTTGTTGGTGGAGGGTGGTCTACATCATTGTGTGGAATTCTCTGCGTTAGGATACTGTTATCTGTCGAGTGATCTGGGCAGTGATATGACTTGGTGCTATTCTCAATATTTCTCGATTCTTCTTGTGACATTCTGGCGCATCTATAATGTATCCAGTGGGATCCAGGATCGCAGTATGCTGATCGGGTGACACAATTCTTTTTACACTTACTGCAGCGGATATCTGCTGAACCATCTGTGCACCCTCCTTGAGGGATTTGTCGTTTTGGGCTGTGATGAGTTTGGTCCAGTGTTGACTGAAATAGTAATCTACGCTTTAGATTCCATTCATCCAAGTTTACTTTAGCACCATTGAAGGTTGCTGTACTGACTAGGTGAAGTATTTTCTCTAGATCTATGTTGAAGAAATAATGGATGGTGGTAGTTGCTCCATGTATCAGTAATTTGCAATTAGTGTGATAGAGGTTGATAGCATATTTGGGTACGCCCGCATGGCTGTCACCAAGGAAAACCTGGTAAGTGACCTGAGTTTCTGTACCTCTCTTATCGTTAGTTGCTTGTGTAGTGATCTTTGCCATATCTCCCGGGTAGGTGGAGTAGAAATGACAAGTCGCTTTCCTGATGAGGGTATACATGGCCGCATCCACTTCAATGACTATACCTCCCCCTGTGGGTGTGACTTTTAAATTTAGTGAGCGATCGGTGGCCGAGATCTGCTTATGTATCGCTTTCATAATATTGAGTGTGAAATCAGTAATGATATTAGGTCTGTGCGTATTACTTGAGGATAGTGGTGGATTCGTGTTTACATCAGGTTGAGTAAGATCTGCATTGATTTTCCTATGGCTTCCACATGTTTGGCTTTGCTGTTGGGCCTGCATTCATGCATTTTGCTGAGCATGGTTCGTCATCTTGTACGAATATCAGGTGCACGAGGTGAATGCTGTGAGCAGTTGGCTATATAATAAATAATTGTTGAAGTTCAGCAAATCAGTTCAGATTTGTGTGACTGTTCCGTCAGCTTTAATTTAAAAGTTCAGTTCAGCATTAATTTAAAAGTTCAGTTCAGCATTAATTTAAAAGTTTAAAATTTAAAATTGTTGTTAAAAGTAAAAACAAGATGGCGCTGCCCGGACGACGTTCCTGCGCAGGCAGTGCGAACGAAAACTAGTCTCTTAGTTTGGACTGCAAGTGGGTGGCCGGTCTACGTTTTGTTAAACATGATTCAAATATGATTGAAAAGTTAGAACACACGAGAGACACTACATTAAAACTTTAAACTTAAAACTTCAAATTAAAATTATTAAAACAACAAATAGAAACAAGACACGTCCATGCATTCGATCTTCATCCGGGTTTATGCAGCATTCTTAGGTTTTCGCTCAGTGATGGCAATGATATCTGGAGATGTGTCGTTGATGCATATTATAAGCTCTTCTCGCTTGTTTAAAAAGGTATCAACATGTGTATACATACATTTTAGGTTTAAAATATTTTTTGTATAAATGTATACATTTTGTATACATTTATATTTTGTTTCTGATTCTTTAGTCCTATATTTTAAGAATTGTTTATATAGTAGATTTTTCTTTTTGCACGAATTCTTTAGTGAGTTTGTGATCCATGGTTTATGGATTCTTACCCTTAAAAAGATCCACCTGTCACGAATCTACACGTTAATAATAAAACAGATCCCTGCCATATTCAAAAGTGGAATAATAACACCTGCTCATAAACGTGGAAAGCACCCGTCAGATCCAAACAATTACCGAGGTATAACAGTAACTTCAATAATCGGGAAGATCTTTGAACATGTCATCTTAGAAAAGATCACATCTCAGCTACCAGCATCCCAATTAAGCTTACAATTTGGCTTCACTAAAGGATTATCCCCCATTATGGCAGGGCTGGTACTCTCAGAAACCATGCACGAATGCAAGGATCAAGGCAGTTCAATATACTGCATTACTCGACACCCAAAAAACATTTGACGTCGTAGTTCATTCATCACTAAAGTGTAAGCTGTACGAACAGGGTATCAATCTTCATCTGCTACAGACTATTGATAACCTGTATTCCGGATTAACAGCGACAGTAAAATGGAAAAGGTGCCTAAGTCAGCCATTACCAATTCAGCAAGGAATTCGTCAAGGAGGAATCCTCTCCACTGGATTAAACAAAGTATATATTATATTAACGGCTTACTGAACCAACTCGAGTCAGGACAGCTTGGGATGTTCATATGTACCCAATACATGGGATGCCCAACAGTCGCAGATGATGTAACCCGTATTAGCTCCTCAAGTGAAGAACTACAATGTATGCTCGACATAGCCTATCAATACTCAGTTCGAGAATGATATAGCATTCACCCAGAGAAATCGACAATTATCCTCAAACTTAAACCAAATAGACCTGCAACACATCTCTCAACAATGCAATGGCACCTCGGTCACATAGATGTACCAGTATCACCAACAGCTACATACCTAGGAGTAATCCATACCTTCTTACAAGAACAGACTGTTAACGTTCAGGACCGCATATCATGCGCAAGAAGAACACTGTATAGCCTCACCAGTACAGTCCTTCATGGGACAAACAGAATATCGCCCAAGACATGCCACAGCATATTGTCACTATACGTCATCCCATGCTTGATGTACGGTCTCGAGGTGTTGGTTCTGCAGAAAAACAACTCGACTTGCTAGAGAATTTCTTTGATGATATCCTGAGAAAAATCCAAGCACTTCCAGTGCATACTGCCAAGTGTGGCATCTATCTATTACTTGGTGCATGACTGCTTACAGCCGAACCGCATCTAAGACAATTAACAACATTAGGAAACATACTTAGAAGCCATAATGAGACTATTGTGAACATCCTTGTACGACAACTGGCACTGAAAGCAGAAAACGTGGGAAGCTGGTTCACATTTATAAATAAGCTACTCCCTGAGTATGACCTACCACCAATAGTAGAACTTATTCAGAACACACCAACCAAGATTGCTATGAAATCATTAGCTGTATCCCGTGCCAATTGACAACTACTGGAATGGGATACTGAAAAGCACATTAGTAAATCTTAATGTTAGCATTCTGTCAATTGGAAAGCTCCACCCATCAGTACAATCGGTCGAGGATGATACAAAGGATGTTAAAAGAAGTGTGATCAAAGCACGTCTTATCACCCGAACATACCTGGTTCAGTCTACACTTAGTAAGTTCAGTCGGAACGGTGTCACCTCCATATGTCGCCTTTGTCAATCAGCAGAAGAGGACTACTCACATTTTCTGATGCACTGTGGAGCCTTATATCACATAGACGGCATTATCTGTCAGAACTGAAGGCACTGCTTATAGACGCACTGGGTCCTGCGGTATGGATACACCTCTGTGGAGACGACAACCTGCTACTACAACTCATCATCGACTGTACTGCCGTGACAACCACAGACGTCCTGCCAAATTGCCCTGACCGGATTCTCAACAATGAACACCTGACTAGAAGACTCTGCCATAATCTACACTGTGGTAGGTGCTTCCTTATCAACCTACTACCATAACAGCGCTATGCGAAATACTTCACATACCAGCGATATAGGACTTGTACATTGGACCCTTATGCTCGGACTTGCATGTAGGTAACATAGACGAATGGAACACTATTAACCTTACGTGTGCCTTAACTAACTAATTAATTAGACCTTTGTGTCAATAGACTTATACGGGCTACTGTACGTGGGTACACCTATCAAGAGGAGGATGATCCAAACAACAATAACAACAATAAGAAAATTTAACAACGTGAATTTCAAATAATGCTAATATGTTAGGTATAGAAGGTAGCAGTATTACCAAAACTGCGGTGGCAATGCATACACCAAATGATCTAACCATTTGCCAGGTATCGTTTGATATTCATATTTAATATGTCAGCAACTTGCTAAGAACCAGTTTTCGTGTTCTGCATCTCATTAACAGCTCAACCCTGCTCTTTACTCTTACTCACTCAAGAAATAGACGCGGGAAATTCCAACAAACACGTAGACAAGTTCACAAAAGTCTACGCTTCTCATATCAAAACTACATTATCCAACAAGCTTAAGCCTGTAGACGAAGCAGCAAAAAGTTTTAGCAGTATAAGACGACGGGACAGTCACACTGGGAATCAGATTCAAGATTCAAGATTCTTTATTTCCATATAGGTAAATAATTCAACAATTCAATACAGGCATCCACCAAAGGCAAGGCCTATGATCATGATGCGGTGGACCCTTGACATATAACATAAATTTATAATATGTTTATGCATATAACATTTATGGACATGGATATTTTATATTACAAATGACATAGAGTATGATACAATACATTTAAACAAATTACGTGTGGAGACATGACTTATGACATAACATTTTACATAAAGGGGGGTGGGGGAGGTGCGGTGGAGAGTGTGGAATGACAATCTTGCGGAGTATTATTACTGTTCAGTGAAATTACGATTATTATAAACAACAAAAATATTATTAACACCATTACTATTATTTACATGTATTATTGTTATTATTATTATTATTATTATTATTATTATCATCATCATCATCATCATCATCATCATCATCATCATCATCAGTTTTATCATTATAATGATTGTTATTATCATGTGTAATTATTGTTGTCCCCACCATTATTATTATTTTTATTATTATTATTGTCGCCTTACTATTATCATTATATTTAATTATAACAATAAGAACGACAATACCATTAATATTATTTACATGTATTATTATTATTATTTTAATTATTATTTTGATTATTATTATTATCATTATCATTATTAATATCGTGTATTATTATTGTTATTATTATTATTACTATTATTTTTATCATCAGCACTCTTACATCATGTACATGTACATATTTCTACATATTTGTTGTCCTTGTGGTCGGGTGCGCTACAGCGGAAGAACCTGTCTACAGAGACCACATTTATACATTAAAAATAAATAATATGTTTCCCATGGACAGATCTGGCTTTTGGGCCACTCCACATGCCTTCCCAGTAATAAATTGCTGTACCATACGTACTGCACATATTGGTGAACATATTTTTGTTTAATATATTTTATGTGAAAGCCAAGATGCTAGTGTAGTACCGCATTATGAAATTTTTTCATTGCGCTATTGGTGCTCTGGAATGCTGGTCATCAAAAAGTAAAGTAATGGAGTGACTAAAAATATACACATATTTTTGTCTATGATATAAAACACCAAAACTCTGTGCATTTAGACAAGTTAATATGCCTAACTTCAACAGCCATTTCTTATAGTCACATCTCATAAATGATCATGCTTGCAGCAACTTTTTAGACTAAGCATAAATTGTTTTGTATAGCCGAAGAAAGAGTAGCGGTAACAGAGTGACATCATGATGGTAACAGAGTGCCATCCTGATTGTAACGGATTGACATCCTGATGGTAACGGAGTGACATCCTGATGGTAACGGAGTGACATCCTGATGGTAACGGAGCGACATCCTGATGGTAACGGAGTGACATCCTGATGGTAACGGAGCGACATCCTGATGGTAACGGAGTGACATCCTGATGGTAACGGGGCAACATCCTAATGGTAACGGAGTGACATTCTGATGGTACCGTAACAGAGCAACATTCTGATGGTAACGGATCAACATTCTGATGGTAATGGAGTGACATCCTGATGGTAACGGAGCGACATCCTGATGGTAACAGAGCGACATCCTGATGGTAACGGAGTGACATTCTGATGGTACCGTAACAGAGCAACATTCTGATGGTAACGGAGCGACATCCTGATGGTAACGGAGCAACATTCTGATGGTAACGGAGCGACATCCTGATGGTAATGGAGCAACATTCTGATGGTAACGGAGCAACATTCTGATGGTAACGGAGCAACATTCTGATGGTAACGGAGCGACATCCTGATGGTAATGGAGCAACATTCTGATGGTAACGGAGCAACATTCTGATGGTAACGGAGCAACATTCTGATGGTAACGGAGCAACATCCTGATGGTAATGGAGTGACATCCTGATGGTAACGGAGCGACATCCTGATGGTAATGGAGCAACATTCTGATGGTAACGGAGCAACATTCTGATGGTAACGGAGCAACATCCTGATGGTAATGGAGTGACATCCTGATGGTAACGGAGCGACATCCTGATGGTAACGGAGTGACATCCTGATGGTAACGGAGAAACATTCTGATGGTAACGGAGCAACATTCTGATGGTAACGGAGTGACATCCTGATGGTAATGGAGTGACATCCTGATGGTAACGGAGCAACATCCTGATGTTAACGGAGCAACATCCTAATGGTAACGGAGTGACATCCTGATGGTAACGGAGCAACATCCTGATGTTAACGGAGCAACATCCTAATGGTAACGGAGTGACATTCTGATGGTACCGTAACAGAGCAACATTCTGATGGTAACGGATCAACATTCTGATGGTAATGGAGTGACATCCTGATGGTAACGGAGCGACATCCTGATGTTAATGGAGCGACATCCTGATGGTACCGTAACAGAGCAACATTCTGATGGTAACGGAGCGACATTCTGATGGTAACGGAGCGACATCCTGATGTTAATGGAGTGACATTCTGATGGTACCGTAACAGAGCAACATTCTGATGGTAACGGAGCGACATTCTGATGGTAACGGAGCGACATCCTGATGGTAACGGAGCGACATCCTGATGGTAATGGAGCAACATTCTGATGGTAACGGAGCAACATTCTGATGGTAATGGAGCGACATCCTGATGGTAATGGAGCGACATTCTGATGGTAACGGAGCAACATTCTGATGGTAACGGAGTGACATCCTGATGGTAATGGAGTGACATCCTGATGGTAATGGAGTGACATCCTGATGGTAACGGAGCAACATTCTGATGGTAACGGAGTGACATCCTGATGGTAATGGAGTGACATCCTGATGGTAACGGAGCAACATCCTGATGTTAACGGAGCAACATCCTAATGGTAACGGAGTGACATTCTGATGGTACCGTAACAGAGCAACATTCTGATGGTAACGGATCAACATTCTGATGGTAATGGAGTGACATCCTGATGGTAACGGAGCGACATCCTGATGTTAATGGAGCGACATCCTGATGGTAACGGAGTGACATTCTGATGGTACCGTAACAGAGCAACATTCTGATGGTAACGGAGCGACATTCTGATGGTAACGGAGCGACATCCTGATGGTAACGGAGCGACATCCTGATGGTAATGGAGCAACATTCTGATGGTAACGGAGCAACATTCTGATGGTAATGGAGCAACATTCTGATGGTAACGGAGCGACATCCTGATGGTAATGGAGCGACATTCTGATGGTAACGGAGCAACATTCTGATGGTAACGGAGCAACATTCTGATGGTAACGGAGCAACATTCTGATGGTAACGGAGTGACATCCTGATGGTAATGGAGTGACATCCTGATGGTAATGGAGTGACATCCTGATGGTAACGGAGCAACATCCTGATGGTAACGGAGTGACATCCTGATGGTACCGTAACGGAGTGACATCCTGATGGTACCGTAACAGAGCGACATCCTGATGGTACTGTAACGGAGCGACATCCTGATGGTACCGTAACGGAGCAACATTGTGATGGTAACGGATCAACATTCTAATGGTAATGGAGTGACATCCTGATGGTCCCGTAACAGAGGGACAACCGTAATTGGAAACTGTTGCAGCAATAGTTTCCAGTCAAATTATTTTCAAAATATTCAACAGCTATCATGCAAAATTGAGCTTGAGACACCCACATTTATTTGTTGAGGGCCACCCCCACCCCACCTTTAGATAACAAGTTAAACCCTGCACATATACACATACACTAATTTATTTTAAATTTACCATAGCTGATCATATCGCCATAGCAACAGGAGGAATCCTCATTATTTTCACTTGATAATGCGGCAACATAAGAGGCCTCGCGATACGAAAGAGCTGTCTGGCAGTCAATAATATTTTACCGTGACTCAGCGCAAAGTTGGGATCATCTCACATTGGGCGATGTAAAATTGCTACGCTTCTAAATGATCGCCATAGCAACAGGAGGAATTCTCATTATTTTCACTCGATAACACACCAACATAAGAGACCTCGCGATACGAGAGAGCTGTCGGGCAGTAATAATATTTTACCGCGACTCCGAGCAAAGTTGGGATCATCTAACGTTGGGCGATATAAAATTGTTACGCTTCTAAATGATTCTGGTACTATCAATGTGAAAATGTAAAATATTCTTACCTTGAACCAAAGAAATCTGTAACTTTCGGCGCTGGCTTTAGACGAACTTCTGTCAGTGTCTCATGGTTTTTTCCCCGACATGTGGCTAACAAGAGCTACTTCACCCATATTCCCGATGTCAAGACTTATTGCAAACATTACATTTATTGGCACGCGAGTTTGATGTGTTGATTTCGTTCGTAAACACAAAAATGGCGGTCTGAAAAATTAGGATTGCCGATATTTTAATTTTCCATACATTTTCCATACCAGTTAGCCCAAAATTGGAATTTCCATACTTTTTCCAGCCCTGAAAAGGCTTTCCTAAATTTCCATACTTTTTCCCGACTTCAATACATGCGTATGAACCCTGTATATAGCAACAGTGTGACTTTTTTTCTTCAAATATATGTAACTGTAACATATGGTTATAGACGACGAAATATGTATTTTCACCGATAACCCTTTAACATGCCAGCCAGCCAAAGGCGGCCTTTGCAGTGGTCTTGATAAATGTCCATCTGCAGAACAAGAGGATATTTTTGAAAATTTATCTCTGGAATGACTGGCTCGATAACTGAATTTTATGGCTAAAGGGTTAAGACTGACCAGTGATTATCTGTGAAAAGTTTCATTTCTGGCTCCCTCCATTTCTTCACCTTCTCCAACAGGGAGGTTGTCCATCACCTTCTTCATTTCTGTCCAATGATTTTGAGACCTCTATTTGAACAGCCTTTTAAGGTATCACTGGATGAGCTTTTTGAAAGTATTCAATCAGGCTCCCTTAAGATCTTTCTCTATAAACCATGGTACCCGAGTTCTGGTACCAGTAATGTAAATGCTCCCTGGAAATCAATTAATTATCAATGCCCATGTCTGAGAGCTGTTGCTGCCTTAGCTGACAGACAAATTAGTTTCGCAGCATTCAACACATTTCATACATATTAAGACCCTTAAGTCACACACTTTTGGCTAATCCAACAATTTATATATTTAAAATGAAAAAGAAATTTAATTGAGGTCTACTCTAAGAAACAAATCAATTTTATTAACCATCTATTGATAGCTGTTTTATTTAGTGCAACAATAACTGCATTACAGATATTTGGCAAGTGGAATTTCTCTAAGATTTATAAACAGAGACATATTATATGTGGCTTATAAGCAAGATCAGGTTCCAAGGTACTAATAATTAATCAAACAAAATAATTTAACAGTTTGATCTTTAATTTATAGTCTTATTAATAAATATATAATAAATTTACCACTGGAATGACTGGCTCCCATAACCGGCCTCTACAGTGGTCCTGAAGAATGTCCATTTGTGAACCATGAGAAGACTATTTTTGAAAATGTACCACTGGAATGACTGCCTTGATAACCGAGCCAATCATTCCAGTGGTAAATTTTCAAAAATAGTCGTCTTTTGGCCTGCAAATGGACACTGAATAAGCAGATATCTAGATTTTCTTGACCAAATTTGACCATTAAAGGGTTAACATTTGCAAGCAATTTTATCTAACATTAGATGTTGTCTTACCATATTAACCCTTTAACCCTCAAATTTGGTCAAGAAAATTTAAATTTTCTCATAGAAAATATCTATTTGCAGATCAAGAGAAGACTATTTTTGAAAATTTACCACTGGAATGACTGGCTCGGTTATCTATGATCTTTTAATAGTGTGTTTTGATAGGATAGCTGTTGAATATTTTGAAAATAATTTGACTGGAAACTATTGCTGCTTAAAGCAGCAACAGTTTCCAGTCAAATTATTTTCAAAATATTCAACAAAAAATGTGCTGCTGTAATGAAATTCATATCTGTGTGTGTGTGTGTGTGTGTGTGTGTGTGTGTGTGTGCGCTGTGCTTTGATATTCTTGTGACAATTATTTATATATGCAGTTTGTTATTGTCCTCAGTCAGGTCTTCCACTACTGCGGTTGCTTCGGTTCCACAGGCAAAAGTGCGCACACTGTGTTTTTTATATTCTTGTTTTATAAAGTTTAATAAAGTTTATATATGATAATATGATAATATGATGAACTTAGTAACTGTGTTTGTTTTTTGTCTGATTGAAAGTCCCAAAATGAGGTCTGAAAAATTTGAAATTGGGTCTGGAAAAAGTCTGGAAAAGGTATGGAATTTAATTCTGCTGAAGGTGTATGAACCCTGTATATACCATCTCAGCTAGTGTTGGGAATTGGTACTATTTTTGTGATCAGTGATTGGCTTTATATACTAACTGATGATCAATTCATGATTGATCATAACAGGGTCTCATTTTTTTATCCATTTTGAATGCATAATTATAGCATGTTCAAGGATTACCCCTTTCAAACCATGTCGCGGGTATGACAGATTCTTAATAACTTAAGAAATAATCTGTTGAATATTTTGAAACTGATTTGATTGGAAGCTGTTGCTGCCTTAGACAGCAACAGCTTCCAGTCAAGTTAGTTTCAAAATATTCAACAGATTATTGGTATGGTTGCTTTGAAATTAACATGCTATTTTAGTGCTGAAATAATTAATCTCTTAGACCAAGGAGTAATACATATATAGTTGTAACAATTAAATTTTAATTGTTTTCCAAAAAATATTCATTTGCTAGCTGGACCAGTTAAAATATATTAATAAAGTCAATTTATAAGTAACCAAAATCGATTTCTGAAATCATGATCGATCGATTGCTTGAACATGCAAACCAATCAAACATCCATCAAATCGATTAATCGGAACAACGCTAATCTCAGCAAATTAGGCCTGCATGCGATGGGATTTGTCTTGCTTGCAATGTATTGTTGTTTTATATCTAAAACTCTAAATGCTGAATTATACTTATAGATTTAATATTTGATTTGACTGTATTTCCAGATTGACACGAGTGCTGATGGTGAAATAGCAGAGATCCTCACAAAACTGACAAATCCTAACAAGGTAGGCACTCTGGCCATCACTTAATTATAGGTCAGTTATACATACAGTACAGCCCAGACATAAGTTAGAATGTTTCCAAAACAGAAACATGGTAGTTATAATTTTGAACACGATGTAAGAAATGTTCTGTTGAATATTTTGAACATAATTGCTTCCAATCCAATTACGTTCAAAATATCCAACATTAGTGTTGTTCCGATTAATCGATTTGATCGATGATTGATTGGTTTGCATGTTCAACCAACCGATCAATCATGATTTCAGAAATCGATTTTGGTTGTTTATAAATTGACTTTACTAAAATATTTTAACTGGTCAAGCTAGAAAATGAATACTTTTTGGAAAAGAATTTAAATTTAGTTGTTACAACTATATAGTATTACTCCTTAGTCTAAGACATTAATTCATCCAGCACTGAAATAGTATGTTAATTTCAAAGCAACCATACCAATAACCTGTTGAATATTTTGAAACTGATTTGACTGGAAGCTAGCAACAGCTTCCAGTTAAATTAGTTTCAAAATATTCAACAGATTATTTTTTTTAATTATTAACAATCGATCATACATGTACCTGCGACTTGATTTGAAAGGGGTAATTATCCTTGAACTTGCTATAATTACTGCATTCAAAACGGATACAAAATGAGAACCTATTATGATCAATCATTAATTGATCATCGGTTAGTATATAAAACCAATCATCGATCACAAAAATAGTACCAATTCCCAACACTATCCAACAGTACGTTTTATTTCATTTTGGAAACGTTCTACGTTCTAACTTTACAAGATAGAGTTTACCTTTCTTTAGCCTTTTAACACTAAGGCTGAAAAAAAATGTCCTGTACAGTAGTTTTGAGAAATGTTGATTTGCAGGACTAAGAGAAGACAGTTTTTGAAAATTTACCTCTGGAATAACCGAGCCAGTCATTTCAGTTATAAATTAAATAAATAAATAAAATTAAACATAACCTCTTGAAATTTCTTTAACTGTTAGCACTCTTATCTCAAAATTGTTAATTTTCAAATTAAATTAAACGATGAACTGGTGTTCATTTTTAAACAAATTTGATGGAAGATGGTGCTGTCGTAGACAGCAACATCATCCACCAAAATTGTTTAAAACTGTACAGCACTTTTCATTGCTACTCGCACCATAAAAAGATAGGATGTTGACATCAGAGTGGTACGGGTTAACAATTTGAGGATTACTATGTAAAGGGTTAAGACAGATCTGTTAACCACCTGACTTAGAGAACCATCAATCTTAGGCTCCACAAGGAGGTGGTCTGCTGTCTACAGTTTAGCTAAAAAATAAATTACCAAAACAAAAACAGAAAAATGTTAGTAAGAATTCTTCTGTTGAATATTTTGAACATAATTGGATTAGATGACATTGGTGCCTAATTATTTTCAAAATATTCAACAGTATGTTTTACTTTGTTTTGGAAAGGTATTAAGTTATTTCTGAGCTGTACTGTAATTTGTATTTATCTTTCTTACAACAGACGAAATCTCAGAAGGACTTCAGCCGTCTTGTTGCCAAGTTAACAGATTGCTTGCAGCGAGTGAGAAATTCAACTTCAACTCACAAGGCGGGAACTGCGCAACATGTTCCAAGCACAATATTTTCATCCCAGGTGGTCCTCGGGGTGATTCAGCGGTGCTTATCACAGAAAGTTGTCTGGTCAGAAGCGCTTGTTCAGTTGATATCAGTGTTGCCTATTCAAGGAAGGTTTGTGCTGCACGGGCGTGTGAATGAAACTCTTAATGTACAGTACAGCTAAAAAATAACTTAGAATGTTTCCAAAACAAAATGGAACGTAGTTATGCCTATTCTGGACATAATAAACAGCAATGTCTTCCAATCCAATTATGTCCAAAATAGTCAACAGAACATTTTGACTGACATGTTTTAGTTTTGGAAACATGTTTGAAACCTATTTCTAGCTGTACTGTATGATAAATTGTGTCAGTCTGTGGCTTAGTAAGCCATGACACAGAAAGACTCGAAAAATCAATATTTATTCTAGTCTTAATAAGGTTACACGATGTTGCCCTCCGCAATATCACTAATAATAATAATATATATATATATATATATCGCATAAAATCTTGACATATTGTGTACATCATATTGCAAATTTCTGACTACTATGGTGCATAAATTTTAATCTTTCTAAATACAACAAAGATACTGTATCTTCTTAATCCATCAGCCCTCGAATGTGTTCAAGAAAATTTCAATTTTCTCATAGAAAATGTCCATTTGTAGCCCAAGAGAAGACTATTTTTGAAAATTTACCACTGGAATGAATGACTGGCTCAGTTATCGAGCCAGTCTTTCCGGTGGTAAATTTTCAAAAATAGTCTTGGGCTCTAGATGGACATTTCTTAATACCACTGCAGAAACCATTTTTGCTGATGTGAGTGTTAAAGGGTTGCATAACGGTATTGCCATTCACCACTGCACTGAAATTTATTACCACTTGAACGGTGCGCCTATTGATATTGATGATGAGACGAGATGATCGCTCGCCTTGTCCGACAGATGGTGGTGAACAATATTTGATGGTCGTCTGAACCTGTTATGCTATCAAACTTTTAGAGAAGATTCAGGAATGGGAGGGATGTTTCTTCCCCCTCTTGTGAGATTCATTACATCGATAAATGAAGGAAAAATTTATTTACACTATTATTAACACAAATAGTCCAAGGACTAAGGCTCTAGAATAAAAAAACATGATACAAAAATATTCCATTTTAATATTCTAACTAACAAAGTCCAAATACACAAAGCATTCAAATAGAAGTTTGTTTGGTTTAGATCCCATCTTTCTGGTTTTCAAAGAAACTGAAAAAGTCACTGCAATCATTTTGACAGTGCACCATTTTTCTATCACCTGGTATAACATTCTAGTTGTCATTGAAATGGCTGGGCTTTACTAACTTTAATGGTAAATTGTGAGAAATAGTTTTCTCTTGGTCTGTAAATATACATTCATTAATCAAAATCGTGCTCATTAACCCTTTAATGGTCAAGAGCCAGCCACAACTGTCCTCAGCTGTGGTTTTGAGGAATGTTCATTTCCAGGCAGAGACTATTTTTGAAAATTTATCAGTGGAATGACTGGCTCGATGACCGAGCCAGTCATTCCAGTAGTCAATTTTCATAAATGTCCTTGTGGCCTGCAAATGAACATATTTAGATTTTCTTAACTATATTTGATCAATAGACGGTTTACATTATCAAGTGAATAGTGTAGGTTCATGTGTATGTTGCTGTTTTTCAGTGTCCTGACTGAGCTTATTGATAGACTGATAGAGAAGGATAAAGCAGAGCTGATTTACTCTATCCTCCCACATCTCTCGGATATACCTGAAACTGACCTCGTTAAGCTAATATCATACTTCCTCAGGTATGTCTTCATTAGACTACAATGCGTTAAAAATTATGCTTAAGTTGTATCAATATTGTATCTCAGGATAAGCTTCAGTAATGAAAACTAGGAGTTTGCGAGAGTGTGACCTCATTAAATCATTGAAAATAATTGTTTATTAAATAAGGCTTCAATTTATTTTAAAAATTTGAATACCGGTACTTGAACTTCCATGATGATGTTTTAGTAGTCCAAGTGTAAAACTCAGTAGTATATGACTCCCAAACTTCCGCTAGCCGAAGCTATGGCCATATTCTGTCCCATGAATGCATGTAGCGAGTTTAAGATAAGGTAAGTATTTCTGTAAAATAAAACTACATGTAATTTTTAAACCCCGTAAAAAAAATTGGTTGTGTATTATGTGATGGCATTTACAGGCGGGTGACAGAATGGTTTCCGCACGATAACTCTGCTACGGTTTATTGGATTGCTTTGAAACTTCATAGGATGATTGAACTAGGTGTGACGAGGAAACCTATCGAAATCAATGATGATCAGCAAACCAGTATGGCTGCCAGGCACCGGTGACCATCTTGAAAATTGATTTGCGGACCATAACTCTATTTCCGAACAATACCTCCGCTACCATTTATCGGATCATGTTGAAATTTCATGGGATGTACTGTGTAATGGATGACTTTGAAACTTCAAAGGTTGACTGGACTACGTAGGATGAAGAAACCTATTGAAAGTTACAGTGACCCGAAATCTAATATGGCCACCAGTCATCAGTGGCCATTTGAAAATTGGTTTCCGGAGTTTAATTCCGCTACCGTTTATCAGATCGCTTTAACACATCATAGGATGACTGGACTAGGTGTGAGGAAGAATCATATCAATATCGTGGCGGAAGAAATCGCTATTTTCTGATAGCTCTCATTGCTTTGTTATTATGGCAGGGTATTATGCACCGTTTGTGAAGCTCTTGTTTTATTTGTGTCATTGTATTGTCAGACTACTGAATTAGTTCTAGATTTGTTGTTTTGTGTTCAGCATGGATGCTGGTGAGAATATTGTTGAATCACCTGACCAGATGACAGGCAATGATGCTGTATTGAGATGTCCTCTTAGTCAACATGTAGCCAAATATATGTATCCTTTGGGATAAAGCTTTTCTAACCCCTACATCATTCACAATTTAACCCTTTAATGGTTAAGATTATTGAAGAAAATTTAGATTTTTGCTTAATAAAAAATACAAATTATACAGGCGAAGAGAAGACTATCTTTAACAAATTTACCACTGAAATGACTGGCTCGGTTATCGAGCCAGCCTTTCCAATGGTATGTTTTCAAAAACTGTCTTCTTGGCCTGCAAACAAATCATCTTTTCTCAAAACCTCTACAGAGACTGCTTTTGGCTCGCTTGACCATTAAAAGGTAAAGATCTAATTAACCACTGGTCATCTTTTGGCCGTCAAGACAGTTAGTCTCATGACCAGGTTAATTATACATCATATATATTTCACTCAAATCCAATTTCACATGTCACTACTATTGAGCTTAGATGCGCAAATATGATTTTGTGCTCTGTGTGTATTGCTTTGTCTAGTTATACATTCAGTTTACCACCTGGTCTTGTGCTAATTGTTACCTGCATTGATTAACCCTTCCACTCAAGAAAAACCAATCCAATTTTAACGCAACCATATGGGAACATTGTTGAATATTTTCAAAATAGTTTCACTGGAAGCCATTGCTGCCTAATGCTGACTTAGGCAGGGGCAGCTTCAGGGTTCCAGTCAAATTAGTTTTAATATATGCAACAGAATATTTATTATATCATAGTGAGTTTGTTTAAAGACGGATGTCGTGTTGACTTTCTTCCCATTCACATCATTTCCATGGCGAAAAAACATGACTATGTTTGATAATATTAAAGCTAGTAGTCAGGCACACGCACTCAGGCACGCACGCACACACAGTTCCTGTCAATACGGAAAGACAATAATTTGACTGGAATCTGTTACTGCCTTAAACGTTTATGCTATTAAAGGGAGGCAGATCTAGATACACAATCAAAGTATTTCTCCTTCGATCAATACTCACCATTCTGTTACTTCTGATATACAGCTGGCCCTGACAGCGGCTCTAGGATTATAGACTTAGAAAGCTTTACCGACTCCTGGGAACCGGGTACCCGGCTCCCCACTGCCGAGTACCCGTTTACCATAGAGCTCATTCTTGTTTGCATAGCAACAAGTGCAATACATGCTTTTCGCATTAAGGATTTTAGTGTTTTTTAAAAGAATCTAAGTCTTTAATCAGTGATAGTTTGTGTGTTCTGAAAGGATAACTAAGGACTATGGAGAATACCGCCCAAGATAACCAGGTTGTATTGTTCTTTATATCCATAGTTAAAAGACTTAGGTCTCTAAATTTCGTTGTGTCGCATGTTCCAATTTCTAACCCCATAGAATCTGGGACGTGTGCTAGCAACGATATATGCCAGACGATCGCCTTCTTTAAACCCCAACAGGCGATCGGCAGATATGAAAATAGGTGTTTGCTACGGTATTTCTAACACGAATATCGGCTGACGTCGTTCTCCGTAGAATCCGAGCGGGTGACGTCACACCCGGTCGCTCGGATGTTTATGTGAAGAAAAATTTTTTTCATTAATCGCGCATCTTGTTCTGGGTGCTGCGTACTAAAAATGGTACCGGAAACTTTAGAATGATCAAGTTTACGTGCAATCACGATCGGTTTGCAATGATCGGTGGTTTCAAAATTCTTGAGTAGATGCGTGGTCTGCGGTTTTACCGTGTGGGACAGCAGTTGTTATACATTTTGTTGTTTTCTTCACATATCGTGCTGCGTTCGTTAGGAGTATAATTTATATTGATTAGTAAATATACCCTGAATGCTATGCGATATGATTCCTGGAGCCGTTACACATCCTGTAGGATCTATTATGGGTGTGTTGTGCCCGCCGCGTTCTTGTCGTCATAATCAATGCGATCGTTGTTGTAACGTGGCGGGGTGTGGTGCGGGAGGTTACGGTTAATTTATGAGTCAAAATATTTGAAAATTAATTGTCTGCCTTCCATCCGTGTCTCGTTCCGCTTGTTTATTGTAGGTTTGTGCTTATTTTATAGGCCAAGCCAGCCCCGCCATCATGTGACGACTGCCATAAGTTTGTCCGTGTAATGTTCAAGGACCATGTCTGTTTTAGGTGTGCCCTGTGTAATATAGATCATAGGTGTAATGTTTGTGCAGTGTGGTCCGTCGAAACGATGGTTAAGTTCCTTGCCCAGAAGGACTTGGCTGGGTCTGACGCGGGGTCAGGCGGTCCGAGAGGAAATCGTGGAGCGCCCGGTTCGGCCGGTGGGGGTGCTCCACGTCCCCAGCTGGAGGTGGCGGAGATGGCACCGCCGGCGTGGTTTGGTCCGGCTATGCAGGGTTTTCTGCATAGCGTTCTGCCCACGCTGGTGTCGTCCCTGCTACCAAAGGTTGGGGGGCAGTTTCTCCCCATGCCTGGTACGGATCCTGTCTTCGGACAGGATTCTGGACTGGTTACCGAGGGGGCCGTCTCGTACGGCCCCCTGGCGGGTCCGTCTGGCTTCGGCCAGACAGGTTCTGTCTCTCTGCGGCCACCTCCGGGTGGTCCAGTAGCGGTGGCCGGTCCGTCAGGTGTGGGAGCCGTCCGCCAGGACGGCTCCACGGTTTATTCGTCTAGTGACGGCTCTTCGGAGTCTGAAGACGATGAGGCCGAGGAGGAGAGGTTGCTGCGGCCCGTGAAGCCGCAGGTGGAGAATATGGAGGTTGATTCCGTCCTGGACGGAACCGGCCTCCATTTGTCTGGTTTGGCGCAAGCCAGGTCAGCGGCTCCGCCTGCGGCTGAGGCCAATCCGTTACCGTGCACCGGTTCCGCGCGGCTTGGTTTGTCACCAGCCGTCAGGGGAACCGGTGTGCCGGGCCAGGCGTGGTACTCACCTATCTCGCCTGGTCCGGCAGCCGGACATGGGGTGCCGTTGGCGCCCGTGGCCGGCTATGGTTCCGCGACGGTTACGGGTCCGTACGGTTTTCCGTGCGGACCTACCCCATGGACCGGAGTGTTTCATGGGGTGGCGGCGGAACCATGTGGTAGCGGAGTGCCTGGCGTGTCAGCCGTGGCTCCTGGCCGGGAGGCCATGGCTGGCAGACCCGTAAGCATGTCAACGGGTGACGTGTTTGCGGGGGTATCTTCTTCGGAGTTAGACTGGTCTGATGCTCTGGCGTGGCTAGCCAGAGTTGACCCGTCTGTGGTTTCGGCCACGGCCGATGAAGATGCGCCCCGTCCGTCGGTTGCGTCGATTAGGACGGGGATTTTGCCCGCAGCCCGGATCCAGTCAGTGGGACTGGATCCACGGTTCATTGATTTGTTGGATGCTATTTATAGCAAACAACTAATGACCAAGGGTCAGCTCCCTGCGGCCTCCAGGGAGGTGCGGGCAAGGTGTCGTATTCCGCGGGGTGAATACGACAGGTATGGTGTAGTCCCGTCGGTCACGGAGGATGACCGATGGGTACTGGGCGTCCAAAGTGCCGGTTCGGGTGGTCCCGGTCCGGCACTAGTGGATAAGGCCCAGGTACACCAGGAAGAAGTCCTGGCCCTATGCGATGAGGGTGTGAGGGCAGCCATGAGCGCTGTCAATCACTCCTATCGTCTACTTCAGTCGGTGTGGGCTGAAGCGGGGGCAGGCCACCCTGTGCCACCTGTGGCGCTATCGTGCGTTAATGACGGCTTGGTGCTGTCAATGGACGCATTGGCAAGGGTGCAAGCGCGTGTGACGAAGTCCAGGAGGCAAATGGTCATTGACCATATGCGTCCGGCTACGGCAGTCAAGGAGCGTCTTCTTGGGACGCCCCTGACAGGGCCTAGCATCTTTGGTGGCCAAGCGCGGGCCATCTTAGAGGACACCGCCAGTATTGCGCAGAATCGGTTAGCGGTAAATCTACAGCTAGAGCTAGTGCGGCAAGCGCACGCACTAGGGGCTGTGGGTAAGCCGCTAACAGTACAGCCTTCAAAGAAACAGAAAAAGCATAAGGGCAAGGCGAAAGCCAGGCCTATTGCGACGTCTGTTTCGGCTGGGTTTTCGGAGCCGCCGCCGGCGAAGAAACCCAGGAAGGCTGTAGAGGCGCCTACCCTCCCCAATGTTGCTCCGGACCGCCCTAGAGGTGGTACGGGCAAGGGGAAGGGTAAGGGTAAGGCCTCAAAGGGCGGACAGAAGGGGCCGAAGCGTACCTGAGGGTACGCAAGCTCCCTTCATATCCGCCTGGACCGCACCTGTGCGACAGGAACAGCGGTGCCAGTTATACCCGTCGTGCCTAGAACGAAATGGTTCTCACTCTCTCTCGTTAAGAAAGGGGGGGGGGGGCGGACTGCGAGCCGGACAACCCCGTTAGACGTCGAGGCGTCTATGGTGGGTGGAAGGCTCATGCGTTTCGTCGAGGCTTGGCGAGGTGTGACGTCAGACAGTCTGGTCCTGGGATGGTTATCCCAGGGTTACATGCCGGAGTGGTGGGACTTTCCGCCACAAAATCTGTCTTTGGCACCAGTCTGGACACCCGTACCAAGGGAGCCAGACAAGTTAGAAGCCGTTCAAAAGGAAGTGTCGGGTTTGCTTCTGAAGGGAGCAATAAAACCAGCAAACCGGAACACTCCAGGCTTCTATTCAAACATGTTCCTTGTCCCCAAGAGCACGGGGGGATGGAGACCCATACTCAATCTCAGGCCATTAAATTGGTTTATCCATACGCCTCGGTTCCAGATGGAAACACCGAGGTCGGTAATGGCGGGATTGAGGAAAGGAATGTGGTGTGTATCGATCGATCTGAAAGATGCATATTTCCACATTCCGATCAATCGGAGTTGGCACAGGTTTCTGAGATTTGCGTTTCAGAATCAAGTATGGGAGTTTACAGTTCTCCCGTTTGGCCTGTCGACAGCTCCGAGGGTTTTCACAAGAGTGGTCCTTGCGGTGACAGCGTTTCTCAGAAAAGAGAACGTGGCGCTACACACCTACATAGACGACTGGCTGCTCAAGGCAGACTCGGCAGCCAGGTTGAACGTGGATACTGCTCTGACTCTGAAGTTACTTTCAGATCTAGGCTGGTTAGTCAACGAGGAGAAATCCGAGTTGACACCCACTCAACATTTCGTTTATTTGGGGATGCGATTCGACCTCGAGGAGGGCAGGGTTTACCCGTCAGAGCCCAGAGTGGTGTCTCTGTTAGCCATCCTCGGGAGTTTTCGAGTGGGAAACCACATTCAGGCGAGGCGGTTCCTTCAGATGATGGTCTCCATGGAGCAGGTTATCCCGTACGCTGCTCTAATGCGAAGACCTATCCAGTTGTATCTGATGTCTCTGTGGAAACAGAGAACAGAACCCCTGTCAAAACTGGTGCCAGTTTTGGAGCCGATAATATCGCATCTTCTATAGTGGAAACAGCGTCAGAATCTCCTAATAGGGGTTTCGCTGCACCTACCCCACCCCCAGCTGTCCGTTTACACGGATGCATCGCTGGAAGGGTGGGGTGCCTGCCTGGGAGAACACCAGGTCTCGGGCACATGGACTCTCCCGGAGAGTCAGCTGCATATCAATCTGTTGGAAATGATGGCAGTGGAACTGGCGTTGGAAGAATTCCTTCCGATGATCAGGGGCAAGGTGATATTGATACGGTCGGACAATTCGACAGTAGTATCATATATAAATCGCCAAGGAGGGACCAGGTCGCCCACCCTGTGCATCAGGGTGTGGCACTTGATTCAATGGTGCAGGAATTACTCGGTTGTTTTGAAAGCAGCTCATATTCCTGGCCGATTGAACATTCTGGCGGATGCTTTGTCTCGCAGACAGAGAATCCTGCCAACAGAATGGTCCCTCAACCCTCCAGTTCTACGACGGATCTTCGAG
Source organism: Chaetoderma sp. LZ-2023a (assembly GCA_034401795.1). Classification (NCBI taxonomy): domain Eukaryota; kingdom Metazoa; phylum Mollusca; class Caudofoveata; order Chaetodermatida; family Chaetodermatidae; genus Chaetoderma; species Chaetoderma sp. LZ-2023a. Next base: position 51,201,971 of record CM067365.1, read on the forward strand.
TATTGGGGCAAACCCAACGTGGACTTGTTCGCCACAAAGGAAAATGCTCAAATCATGACATATGTCTCGCCGATTCCAGATCCAAATGCCGTCGATACAGACGCTCTGGCGATAAGCTGGAGAGGGATGCACGCTTACGCGTATCCACCCACCATTCTTCTACCGAAGGTATTGGTGAAGGTCAGGGAGGAACCGTGTCTGGTCCTGCTAATAGCGCCGTATTGGCCGAGCAGGGCGTGGTTCACGGATCTTCTAGATCTGCTGGTGGAAAATCCTGTGCAGTTGCCCGAGATTCCGAACATAATCTCCCAGGCCAAGGGACGCTTCCTACACGAGCGTCCCGAAATGTTCAAATTGACTGCGTGGATGTTGTCAAACAACGTTCCACGTCGGAAGGCTTTTCTCGACAGGCTGCTGATTTCATCGCGGCTGCGAGAAGGAGGTCAACCTTCAAGTCATATAACAACAAGGTTAACAGATTTGCAGACTGGTGTGAAGAAAAGGGTATTGATACCTTTCAATCCACTATTCAGCAAATAGCAGACTTTCTCTGTGAGCTGTTCTTTACAGGACTAGCTCCCGTCACAATTGCTGGATACAAGTCAGCTTTGGCATCAGTTATCCCTTGTCTAGCCAACAGGGATAGTCCAGAGGTGACCCAGTTAAACGTGATGTTGAAGGGAATGAGCAATCTCCGACCGAGACAACCGGTAGTCATTCCAGCCTGGAGTCTATCTTTAGTGCTTAATGTACTGGCCAAGCACCCATTCGAACCGTTGCGTTCGGCTAGTCTAAAGCATTTGACTCTAAAGGCGGTTTTTCTATTGGCAGCTTCCTCAGCTAGAAGGCGCAGTGAGATCCATGCGCTTTCGGCAGAGAGGAACCGATTTATTGTTTCTGGAGACGGTCTGCGTCTTCTGCCAAGAGCAGAATTTATGTCAAAGAACCAATCTTTGAGATATCCCGGCAAACCGATCATTATACCGAAGTTAACCAGGTTTGATCGTGATGCCAGTGTCTGGTGCCCGGTCCGTGCTTTGACTAAGTACAAGAAACGGACTGACTCGTTACGGTCGAACGTTAGACATCTGTGGATCTGCCATAAAAAGCCTTATGGCGCCGCATCCATGGATACTATCTCTCGTTGGGTGGTCGAATGCATTCAGACTACTCATGAGATGGCGACTGGGCACCAGGTGCAGGGCGTAAGGGCACACGATGTTAGAGGAATAGCCGCCTCGACCGCCCTTTACAATGGTGTTCCGTTAGAGGACATCATGGCCGTTGCACAATGGCACTCTGAGTCCTCATTTACGGATTACTATATGAGGGATGTGTCAGACTCAGCCAATCCACTCGCTTTAGCTGTTTTGAAACGATAGTTAGTGACCACACTGCTTTTCCCCTTTTTTCACTTTGGTAAGAAAAGAACCTAAAGCAGGCATGGTCAAGCGAGAGGATGTCAACCAGATTGTGTCACTGATGGCCGAACCGGTGTATGGTTGTAGGCGGTACGTCTGAAGTCCTGTTATCATAAGGTAATTCAACAAGTGAGAGTTTTTTGTATTATGTATATGTATCATGTTCATTCATCTTATATATTCATGCTCATTCCCAGGCTAATACAAACGATATGCAGGGAGTAGTTAGCCCTCTTGGCATATTGGTGTTTCAGGCGAGATACATGTTCGTTAGTTCTCTCCCTTTTCTTAGGAGGAAAAAGGGGGGGGGCTGTGACGCGAATGTGATTCGGTTCCGTGAACTTGACGGTCCTTTTAGGTCTCCGTTAGTCAAGTTTGAAGTCTAAAATCTTTCTCCAAGGGGCAAAATTAGCATTTATGGCTTGCCCCTTCCCACCAGGTTACTGATCAAATCTGGTGTATATCAGAAGTAACAGAATGGTGAGTATTGATCGAAGGAGAATGCAGGAAATGTCAATTTCCCTTTCTCCGAGATCTAACAATACTCACCATTCTGTTACGGACCCAGCCTCCCAGCCCCACGGAGGCAAGCCATAGTTTTCTCTTGTTTGGTGGCTATGCAAACAATATGAGCTCTATGGTAAACGGGTACTCGGCAGTGGGGAGCCGGGTACCCGGTTCCCAGGAGTCGGTAAAGCTTTCTAAGTCTATAATCCTAGAGCCGCTGTCAGGGCCAGCTGTATATCAGAAGTAACAGAATGGTGAGTATTGTTAGATCTCGGAGAAAGGGAAATTGACATTTCCTGCATTCCACAGTTATCCACCCTATTACAAGTGGATATATCGTAAGCTACATATCTTGAATCCAATCACTAATAAACCAACCACTAATAATGCTCCCATCATTTTGAAGCATGGGATGTATAAATGATTTGAAATAGAGGGATTTATTGCTAGCTACGCCCTGCCCATTTCTAGCGAAAGCCTACCAATTTCTAGTTATGCCCTGCCCATTTCTAGTTATGCCCTGCCCATTTCTAGTTAAGCCCTGTCCATTTCTAGCTAAGCCCTGTCCATTTCTATCTAAGCTCTGACCATTTCTACATAAGCTCTGACCATTTCTACCCACTAGCCAATTAGCCAAATGCTAGTAAAACTGAAATCTGCCTAATGAAAAGCAGAATTGGCAAAATTATTGGCTAATGATTAAAATTAATTTAGTTTTCTTGATTGGTTGAATCATGACTAATTCCAGTTTTACAATTGCAAAGGAAAATTCTTATGTATTAAGGCCATATTGTATCTGGACTGTAAAATTGATAGTATTAACTGATGATGACTGACTGCAAACATGTTCATAAAGTGACAATGAAGTAAAAATGTGGCTAAAATATTTACTATTTGGGTAAAAAAAAAGAAGGGATTTGGCTAATCGATTGGCTAGAACATTGTATTAGCCAGATCTGTCCCAGACATGGATACTACTAAATAATAACGGTTGTACAACAAGCAATCTCATAGATTAATCCTTAACTGACCATAGTAAAAGTTTATTACAGTGCTCATATAATGACACATTCTTCTTCAACGCGCTCAAGAAAGTCAAGTTTCAACATATTCTGGTAAGTCAAACTTTATACATGGGTGACCTGTCTAGGTCTAGCCTTTTTTGTTCCCAGTCTAGTCAAACCTGTACAAGAGGCCACCTGCCTTTAGAGTCACATGGTTCATTAACCCCTTTTGTGGTCACGCCGACCAAACCAGCCTCTGAAATGGTTTTAAGGAATGTTCATTTGCAGGCCAAGAAAAGTCTATTTTGAAAATTTATGACCTGAATTCCTGGTTCAGTATCCGAGCTAGTCATTCCAGTGGAAAATATTCAAAAATAGTCTTGGCATGCAAATGAACATTTGATAAGGAAATGTTTTTATTTTGTTGACAGATTTAACTCCCTAAGTAGTTAAGCGAGGACTGAATGAAGAACTCTTGTCCTGATGACCCATAATCTTATTATCACCGCAAGCAGCATGTACTCTGCCAGAGTTATCTTATATCTTATATTAACTCTTTAATGGTCAAGCAGGCCAAAACCAGCCTCTGCAGTCTTGAAGAATGTCCAGTTGCAGACCAAGAGAAGACAAGTTTTGAAAATTTACCACTGGATGACTGGCTCGATAACCGAGCCAGTCAATCGAGTGGTAAAATTTCAAAAATAATCTTTTGGTCTGCAAATTGACATTCAATAAGTAAATATTCTGATTTTTCTTTTTTAATTTGGCCATTAAAGGGTTAAATAACTTTTTTAATATTTTGAAGCTAATTTGTCTGGGAACAGGTTCAGTACAGATCATAAATAAGTTAAAATGTTTCCAAAACAAAAACATAAAAATGTTAGTCCAGTTTGCAACACAATGGAATAAATGTTCTGTTGAATATTTTGAACATAATTAGATTTAAGGCAACAATGTCTTCCAATCTAATTATGCTCAAAATATTCAACATTGCTGTAGTAACCCTTTAATCAGTCAAATTTAAATATCTGCCTATTGAATGACCATTTACAGGCTAAGATAATACAATTTTTGAAAATTTATTACTGGAATGACTGGCTCGGTTATCGAGCCAGTCATTCCAATGGTAAATTAAAAAAAAATTGTTTTCTCATGGCTTATAAATGGACATTCCACAAGACCGTAACAGAGGCCGGATTTGACCAGCATGACCGTTAAAGGGTTAATAAAATTACCGAGTAAGTCAGATGTAATCTGTGCGGTTCCAGCTGGTGTCCATAACGACATCGTACGTGTGTCCATCCATCTCTAGGTCGATCAATCTGTTAACCCTTTACCTCTCATAGACCTTATGATGTCCAAGTTAATTTGATTGGAACTCTTCCCATTATAGGCACCCATAGGCATTAATGTTCAGCTCACAGTCAAAGTAACTTCAAAATATATAACAGAATATTTTTGCATTTTACTAGCATTTCTGTACGTGTTTATTCAGGTTTATATTACGATTAAAGGGAGAAAACTTTTGAATCATATGCACACGATTTAATAGTTGTCTCCCTTATTGTTAGTGTTTAGCATGGCTGGTGATTAGCCGGAGTGAGTCATAGCATGCGCCAGGTCATTCGCTAGTGTTCATTCCAACTGAGATCATACTAGACTTTTGTTAAACTTGATGCGAAATGTCAACTTGTTTTCTGATGATCTATATGTTCAACTGGTTATTTCCTGTATGCCTGAAATAATTTTGCATGTATAAATCTTCACAACTACAGACTTAACCATACATACATACATACATACATACACACTCATATGACTGCCTAGTTATATAGGAGGAGGGATCTCAGAAACACAAAGTAAAGTATCTGGAACGTACACCATCAGTTCCAGTCAACTTGTGTGGTTGTGAAACGTGTGGTTGAAAGCTGATCCAGTGAAAGAGGATTTTTGTCCTCTGGACCAGTAGTAGAGCATTCGCCTCCCAAATGCTAGGTGAAAGGTGCCACAGAATTGTCGAACCCCCATGCAGGCCAAGAATTTAAAAAGGTAAAATTTGCATTCCAGATGACAGGATTTGTTAAGTGGGCCTGAAAGGGTTAAATCTGTAGTTGTGAAGGTTTTATTGATGTATGCAAAATTATTTTTGTTAATTTGGTTGATTTTTGAGGAAAAAAATCACAAAATTTATTGTAATTCTAATCTGAAATAATTGTGATCAATATAGGGATGTGTTCAAGGCAGTAACAGTCCTTTGGTCAAAATAATTTCAATGTATTCAACAGTTTGATGCAGATTTTCATTGACACTATTGCCAATGTGTACATGTGTCCCAACCTCATGCCAACCCATCCGTCCAAGATGTCTTCCACCGTTGCGACAAAGAATATATATGTGTATTGATATATACAGTGCAGCTCAGAAATATCTATAAATGTTTTCAAAACAATGTAAAAAATACTGTTGAATATTTATCCACACATTTTTCAAAGAACTGTGGGGATTATGCCATCCCACCCCTCCCCCTCACCCCCTCCTCCTTGTGTTTGTATGTATGCGGGCGTGTGGCTATTGATGAACACATCCAGTATTTCCTCTCCTGGTAACAGTTAGCTGTTTGACCTCAGTGTAATATGTGCAACTTATCCAATTTCACATCAAGAGTATACTTACCTCCCTAATACTTTTGATATTGCTAAATATTGGCGTTCACTCAATAAAACACTCAGATTAAAAACAGTTAGGTGCCCCTACTGGGCAGGTAGACAGAGGTAGTCAGGCGGATGCCGGCCCCACCACCGCGCATGCGCCGACTACTACTTCCTCTTTGCTAATTTATTGGCAGAGAGTTCACATGCGTTTGTGCTTGTTAAAAAGTTTTCACTCGTTTACCTGTGTAAAATAGTCTGAATATACCGGGAAAGAAAGAGAAAGATGTCAGAAAGGGCGACTTCTCCGGAGGAGGGAGCTGGATCTCTTTATCAGGTGATTTCAACTATATTCTAGCGAGTTTTTTCCCCGGTGTAATGTGTTTCCGGGACTCGCGCTTACCGTGATGAGCGCCGGTTTGAGTTGGTTTTTTCAACTCGGTGCTATATAAGTCTAATCTCTCTTTGTGTTTATGTCCACAGGTATTGATTTGCATTATTAGTGGACATCTCAGCACAGGAGGGTTTGTTTCTCTCCACCACGGTTCCATTTCCTACTAATACTGTTAGGTTATCTAACCAAAAAATCTATGCTCAGTGAGTTGGAGGCTTGATATAAAGGTCTTCTCACTTTGCCCTCTTGATCCAATTCCTTCCCCTTAGGTGGAGAGAGTTAAGAGGCGTAGTCTTGGTGGAGTGCTCCAGTGCATCACGTTGGATGGTTTGTCTATACCAGGTGTCAGGTATCTAATTAATGATATGAGGTGATATGAATTATTTGAAAAAATAATGACTTTTATACCATTGTTATCATTGGGTATCTGATGGTGTGTAGTCTGAATATCCATGTGAGGTTGTTCTAGTTGCGAATACAATTCGTCCTTGCACTTGGATGCTTGTTGCGGACCGATTTAATTTCTGTCAAGGGATTGATGACGTCATAATCAGCCTTGCTCTTTATTAACATTTAAAGTTTTGTCCAACGCTGGTTTTTCTTGATTACTGATCTTTATGATCTTGTCCCTCTCTTTTAGTTTGGTTTTGAGTTTCTAACCTTAACTAACTTACTCATTGTCCTCGTCCTTTGTCCTGTTTCAGAGACCTGGTTGTCCGTCCTGTGGCCGGTTTCTGAAGGATCGGTTTGTTCCCCATTTGTGCTTCAGCTGCAGTCCCTGTGGACCGCTGCTTAAGTGCGACGTATGTAAGCAATGGGGGGGGCGAACTGATGTCTGACTTTTTGTCGTTGCAGGCAAAGGAGAAGGGCGTGGAGGAGGAGAGGAAGGCGAAGAGAGAGAGTGTTTCGAAGAAGGGTAAGAGGAAGGCCTCGTCCGCGGTGGACATGGAGGCCTTCCGGTCCGAAATGTTGGGAGAGATGCAGAGGACAATAAAGGATTTGGTCCCAGAGTTGCTTCGCAGCATGCTTCCTGGGCCAGCTCCTTTGTTGTCCTCAGCATCTGCTTCAGAGCAGGTTATCCCCGCCTCTGAATCTAATTTCCGTAGGTCGATTCCGTTGTTTGAGAACGATTCAGAGGTGGCCCCGTTGATGGGGGCGTTCCACGACCCTGGCAGCTGGCTTGGTGCCACGCCGAGGGGCCGTGGACATCGGTTGTTGCAGGGACCCGCGGTCTGCTCATCAGACCCTGGGTATCCGCATGCCACGGGTGCCAATGCCTCTTATGGCACCTTCCCTGGCCAGTCCGGGTTAGCTCTCTTTGCTGACCCGGAGTCTAACCTTTCTGGCCAGGAGGAAGAGGATTTCCTGCTAGGGTCGCCGTCTTGGGACGTGACCATGGACTACGACGTCTGTGCACCCCTCGCGGGGAATGCAGGCGACGTGGTCCAGGGTTCTACTCACGCAGGAGTAGAATTCACGGTCCAGAAGGTGACCCTGGGCGGTGCTGAAGGCCAGCGTTACCGCATACCTCAGCTTGCCGAGAGTGTCGCTGGTGCTGGTCTGGGCCGTGGTGGGGCGGTGTCTGCCCCGCGCTCTACCACGGCGCCTGCTCTTGGTCAAGCCAGTGAGCTTAGCATGCCTGGTCTTTCGGGGCCGCATGTTTTCCCTGGCTTGCCAGCGGTATCAGCATACCCGCCGTCAAGCTCTGCTGCGTGCGCTCAGGAAGAAGACGAAGGCCCCTGTCTTGTAGAGCGCTCGCAGCTAGCCACGGAGGAGGATTGGTCGGACGCTTGCCAGTGGTTGGTGAGTGTTCGGCCAGACCTGCCTGTGGAGCAGTCGGCTAGCCAGCGAGATCACAGGCCGTGGTTAGCTGGTAAGCCGACTGCAAACGCTATGCCATCTCTGCCGCTGGCTGAGCATGTCGTGGACATGTTCGAGGCGGCGGAGACGTCCATTAAGGCGAATGGGCGTCTCGCGAAGGCTCCTCGCGAGGTGGCCAGGCGTTGCCGCATCGTGCCCCTGGACTACCAGCGGTACGGTGTGGTGCCCAAGCCAAGCGTCGATGACCGCGCGGCTTTGGGCGAAGATGCGCGGCCAGGCTCCCGTTCTGACACGGGTGTCCTGTGCTCGAACGCGTTGCGTTCGGCAGATGCCGCGCTGCGTGATGCGGAGGAGAGTGGGAGAGCGTCGATTGCTGCTCTGTCCCACGTCTCCCAGCTGTTACAGGGGGTGGTAACGGCATCTGCATCGCGCCAACCAAGCCCGGTCACAGTCCAGAGAGCCATCCAGGATGGTATCAACCTGGCTCTGGACTGCTTGACGCGGGCGGTGACCAGGAGTGTCCGGGCGAGGCGCACGTTTGCCTTGGACAATCTGTGCCCGTCCCAGGACCTGTACAATAGGCTACTGCGTACGCCTATGACAGGTCCTGGTCTCTTTGGAGGTGAGGGATGCAAGCACCTCCAGGAGACGGTGACTCTGGTCAACAACCAGAGGGCGCTGCGCGAGCAATTTGAAGTGCTCCGTCGTGCGAGCGTTCGCGCAGCACCCCCTGCGTATCGTCCCCTGCAGGCTCGAGGTGGAGGTGGCCAGGTCAGAGGCCAGCCACCATCGCAGCGACGGCCTAGGCCGCGTGCGATTCGGCCCGCTGCGAGGGGGGCGCAGGCTCCCCAGGCGCAGCCAGTCAGGCAGCCACCCGCGCACCTCGGTGCGCGCGCGCGGTGCTGGGCGTGGCGCGCGGGGATCTGGTCGCGGTAATCGGGCCTGATGGGCCGGTTACCACGGGGGGAACCACTCCAGTGTTTCTGGCCGAGAAGACAGTGCCACTCTCGCACTCCTTATGTCCACCTCTCTCCCTAGGTGGACCGGTGGGCGGCCGATTGGCCGACCACTTGCCAGAGTGGAAGCGGTTGACTCAGGACCGTTTAGTCTTGCGATGGCTTTCTGTCGGCTATCATCCCGATTGGATGACAGGCCCGCCATCGCGACTGTCTCTCGTGCCGATCTGGACTCCGATTCCGAGAGATCCAGATCAAAGGTTGTGTATCGAGGAGGAGATAAATTCCCTCATACAAAAAGGAGCTATTCAGCCGGCGCAGAGGTGCCCTGGCTTCTATTCAACCGTGTTCTTAGTAACAAAAAACACCGGAGGGTGGAGGCCGATTCTCAACCTCAAGCCATTGAACAAGTTCATAGAGACGCCCAGTTTCAAGATGGAGACTGTGCGCTCGGTGTTGGCGGGGTTAGAGCAGGGAATGTGGACAGCTTCAATAGATTTGAAGGATGCTTATTTCCACATTCCCATAGAGAGGAGTTTCCGTCGCTTCCTGAGATTTGCATTCCAGGGCAGACAGTGGGAATTCAGGGTATTACCCTTCGGAATTTCCACGGCTCCTCGGGTCTTCACCCGTGTGGTTCTCGCGATCACGGCATACCTCCGCAGGAGAAGCATAGCAGTCCACACGTACATAGACGACTGGCTGTTAAAAGCACACACCCAGGAAACATTATCGGCCAATCTGGAGATTGTTTTGAAAACTCTCACGGACTTGGGCTGGATAATCAATTTCCAAAAATCAGAGCTGACTCCATCCCAGAAGTTTGTTTACCTGGGCATGTTCTTCGATCTGGAGACGGGATATGTTTATCCTACTCAGGAGAAGGTTCAGAGACTCATCTCCTTAATACAGTCGGTGTGCGACAGTCGTCATGTCCTGGCACGGGTTTACTTGAGAATGCTGGGTTTGATGGTTTCATTGGAACCAGTCATTCTGCAGGCGGCCGTACGCAGGTGCCCGATCCAGTTGTTTCTCATGACACAGTGGACCCAGAGTTCAGGTTCGCTGGACTCGAACGTGTCAGTGTTGGCGCCTCTAATTCACCACCTGCAATGGTGGTTGAATATAGAGAATCTCTTGCTGGGGGTTTTGCTAACCCCTCCCCACCCTCAGGTGACTGTGTATACAGATGCATCGATGGATGGGTGGGGAGCTTGTCTGGAAGAGTCCACAATATCAGGGCTTTGGGATCTGGATCAGTCAAAGGAACATATCAATCTACTGGAGCTAAGAGCAGTAGTCCTGGGCCTGGAACATTTCTTACAGAAAGTTCAGGGCAAGATTGTTCTTATTCGTTCAGACAACTCAACAGTAGTGACTTACATAAACCGCCAGGGCGGAACGAAGTCGCCCAGTCTCTGTATGATGACTTGGAAACTGCTTTGTTGGTGCCTGGATCACAGGATTACCTTGAGAGCAGTTCATATTCCGGGAAGGCTAAATCTGCTAGCAGACTCATTGAGCCGAAGGATGAGTATTTTACCCACGGAATGGCAACTAAATCAATGTGTGGCGGATCGTCTGTTCGACCATTGGGGGAAGCCCAACATCGATTTGTTCGCAACGAAGAAGAATGCGAAGATGACGATGTACGTCTCTCCGATTCCAGACCCAAGCGCTTTCGCAACAGATGCGTTAGCTATCAGCTGGGCGGGAATGTATGCATACATTTTCTGAGCAAGCGGCCATGTTTATGGCCAAAGCCAGGAGGGGGTCAACCTCCAGAGCATATAACTATAAAATCAACAGATTTGCAGAGTGGTGCTCAAAAAGATGTATTGATCCAATGGATTCATCTATTCAGGTAGTAGCTGATTTCCTCTGTCACCTATATGATGCCTATAGCCTCAAGCCTAATTCTATTGCTGGTTATAAGTCAGCTTTAATGACTGTTATTCCTTGCTTGGCTAACAGGGGGAGTGATGAAGTAAGTACATTAAATGTATTAATTAAAGGTATTGGCAATCTAAGACCAAGGAATCCACCACTGATTCCAGTTTGGAGTTTATCTCTGGTGCTTCAGGTACTAGGAGATAAGCCTTTTGAACCACTTATTTCCATTTCTATGAAATTGTTGACTGTTAAAACTGTGTTTTTAATTGCTGCGGCCTCGGCAAGGCGTAGGAGTGAGATTCACGCCTTACCAGCCGAGGATGACCGTTTTGTGGTTACAGGGGAAGGCCTTAAGCTTCTACCTAGGATTAATTTCTTGGCTAAGAATCAGTCTTTGAAATATCCAGGTCAACCTATTTTTTTGCCATCTTTACCTAGATATGATCCTAATTCTAAAGTATGGTGCCCCGTACGGGCGCTGCTCCGGTACAAACAGCGTACTTCGGAGTGGCGTACCGACCAGTCAGCGTTATGGTTGTCATATATTGAACCCCATGGCAGGGCGTCTAAGGACACCATTTCCAGGTGGATTGTAGAATGTATTCAGTTTTATCACAAATCCGCCACCGGGAGACAGGTTGATGTGGCCAAGGCTCACAGTGTCCGCGGTATCGTGGCATCCACTGCCCTGTTTAGTGGGGTCCCTGTGGATGACATTATGTCCGTGGCTCAGTGGCACTGTGAGTCAAGTTTTACAGACCATTACCTCCGTGACACCTCAAATCCTCTCGCCTTGTCGATTTTGAAACAATAATCGCCTGTATGTTTTATGAGGAGCGTTTCCTCATTGCTTATATACATCACATTTAAGTAATGGTAACAACCACTTGTCGGGACTGCATCAGGCTTCTCTACTGGGAACGTGATGACAGCTTCCAAGTTCAACAAGGTCAGTCTTGTTTATGTGTTGTTCATTGTTAAATGTATTGTCACGTTATCCGTTATTATTAATATGGTGATGGTTTGTGTGGATTGTGGTTCATAGAGAGTATACGAAAATGGAGTACTTTCGTCTCTGTCCTGTAGTACGTGGCACTAGTACGTAGAGAGCGTATAGGACATTGAGGTCATCTAGTCTTCCTCCCAGGAGGGGGGGGGGGGGGGGGGGGGGAGGAGCGCATATGACATTCGGTCATCTCTCATGCATCGGTTGTGTTATCCGATGGTTTGTCAAATCCTGACTGTGTTCTCACACAGTTTTCAGATGTTTTTAAGTGCCGTAAACGCGTGAAAGCGTATAGGGAAGAGCTGGTCTTTTGACCTCGCCTCCCTCCTGCCAGATTCACTTTCGAATTCTGGCAATATCAAAAGTATTAGGGAGGTAAGTATACTCTTGATGTGAAATAAACGAAATCTAGGATTTCTTTTTTCACGAGAGAGTTGATACTTACCTCCCTAGATACGGACCCGGCCTCTCCACCCCACAGAGGCTCGGTCTTCAGGCTCTTAGTAGTTGCATGTGTGTCAGCCAATAAATTAGTCAGAGGAAGTAGTAGTCGGCGCATGCGCGGTGGTGGGGCCGGCATCCGCCTGGCTACCTCTGTCTACCTGCCCAGTAGGGGCACCTAACTGTTTTTAATCTGAGTGTTTTATTGAGTGAACGCCAATATTTAGCAATATCAAAAGTATTAGGGAGGTAAGTATCAACTCTCTCGTGAAAAAAGAAATCCTAGATTTCGTTTAAACCGTTAGATTGAGTTCTATCAAGTTTGTTATGTGAATTACCCATAAGAGAGGGGAGTGAACGAGGACATTTACATTTGGCCTTTCTCCCAGGGTGTGGGGTGGAGGGTCAAAGGTCCAGAGCTGTGAACGTTGAGATTTGCTATGACACGTCATCGACCAAGCGATCTAGTTTGGACTTAGTTTGATTATAAGCCATTTTTGCCTAAGGAAATTAAGTCCAAAATATTTAACAGACCATTTCTTACAATGTGTTCAAGATTGTACTAATTAACATGTTTCTGTCTTTGTTTTGGAACCATGGTAACTTATTTATAAGAGCTCTACTGTATATCGTAATTTTCCTATATCACAATACTTTCTAGAACAACAACCTTATCTTCCTATATCTTTCCTTTTCACAGGTATTATTGCAGTATTTGAACTATTTACTGTGGGAGCCACCATTAATAGGTGATGAGGCAGAAAGTAGACAAGAAGAGGTGATTCCATGTGTAAAACAATCGTTACAGGTAAGCAGCACATAAGGTATTAGCTATATCATCAATGACATCATACGTCCTTCGGATGGGACATAAAGCTCTCGGTCCCATCTCGTGTGGTGTGTGTGCCACGGGGGACGTAAAAAACTCACGCTGCGTGTCAGGCCCTGTATTGGGAGCTCAGTTGTGAATATGCTCTGAATCTAATAGTGTAAATAGTAGATGTTGGATGTCAGCCCTGCCATCCGTATATCCAGGATGCCATAACTGAAGCCTGTAAGACGCCTATCTAAAAAGGTGGGTGGGTCAGATGTGAACAGACTGGACTTCACTGTGCGACATAGTTGACAGCATGCTCTAACAAACATATGTCACAGCTGTCAGTGACGCTGTCTGTGGCTCCCTGGTTCACTGTCTAGACTGTCTGTAAATACGCTACAAATAATTATAGAAACACCCCAAGGGATGCGGATATGTAACCAGGAACCTCACTGAGCAGCGACGCTGTCAGTGGGTGTACTCCTATATACAGGAGGGAATTCTGAAATACAATACATACTCTCTGTATCTGCACGCAATGATTTGTCTATAGCTGGTGAACAATTTGCTGATAACGTGCAGACTTACATTTAGCGGGTGGATTTCACCAAACTTTCTAGCATCAAGAACGTTTCTCACTGAGCCTGTTTCTATGAAAAATGAGATTTGATAAGTTAAAACAGGCAGGTTGTCATAGAAATGTGCTCAATTGAGAGGTTCCTCAGCTGTAAAAGCTTCATGAAATCCACCCGGTTTGCAATGGAGGAATCCAGTTTTTCAATCAATCATATATCATCATAATCAACAATGTCACATGTAGGCAGACGTCGTAATCAATTATGTCATGATTGACTCGATTTAGTCTCTTGTCTTAAATGCTTAATAGACTGTCAGGTTGTATGAATCATATGTCTTTACTATTTAATAAACATCATCCAATCAAATTAGTTTCAAAATATTCAACAGCTTACCTGTTTAGTTTTCTGGAAATTGAGATTCAGAGAATGCAGGAATTGATCGATCCCAACATGGTCAAAGTGTGGGTGGAGCTTAGCTAGATATTGGCGTGGCATAGCTAAAACCAATTCCTCCATTGATGCAAAAATTGTGGTTTTTTTCTTTAAGCAGTTTGAAATGTGAAAGGGTTAACCAATGTTGCTGATCTGTTGCAAGTCATTTTACCATAGTAAATCGCTTTTAGTTCTGCAAGATGCTGGTCCTGAAACTGTCTGCCTATTAAATTTCTGTAGACTACAGTTTCCCTGGTGTTTAGCTCTGGATATGCTAAATATTTTGAAGAAAATTTGACTGAAAGTTGTTGGTGGCAACTTTCATACAACTTGTTCTCAAAACATTCAGCAGGTCCAGATTTAGCGTTGAGTTTTTAAGTTGTCTAGAATGGCAACATTTCAGTGTTTCTGATTCATTATGGAGTAGGCTTGCGCGATTATGTGATTAATTGGAAAATCGCGATTATTTTTTAAATCTGGAATTTATATGATTAAAAACAAAATAATCGAATGATCGTGAATAATTCCACTGCATAAAATATTTGTTAATCTACCTTTTAATTTACATTTTGCTCAGCGAATGCATGTCCAGTTGCATGCCAAGAGAAGATTGTTTTTGAAAAAGTATCATTGAAATGCTTGAGCCAAATGGATATTTCTAAACACCATTGCAGCTTTCGTCACTGATATACCTTTGTTGTTATATCGGTGTAATTTGTAACCAGGCCAATTAATCGAGTAATCACGATTATTTTTAAATAGTCGATCGCGATCACTCAAAGTAATAATCACGCAAGCCTAGTATGGAGGAAGCCGACCTATCACTCAAGTATCTGACATCATTGTCAATTATGTCACTAGTTAACTGGCATCACAATCATAATGACATATCTCGCTCTGCTATGAACATTGACAAGTCTGTCAACTGTGCGAATTGTATGTCTTTGATGGATTTACTATTTTATAACCATTCTGTTAAATATTCTGAAACTAATTTGACTAGGAGCTTGCAGCAACAGCCCTCACTCAAACTTTTCTCAAAATATTCAACACATTTCTTGTATAGGTACATACCCAGAAATTGGGTTCCTAATAAGTTAGGTTTCAAAATATATATAGTGGATTTTAATGCACATACAAAGTGTACAGAGCTTAACTAGAAATGGGAGGGGACATATATAGAAATGGAGGGGCATATCTGGAAATGGAGGGGCATATCTAGAAATGGAAGGGCATATCTAGAAATGGAGGGACATATCTAGAAATGGAGGGGCATATCTAGAAATGGAAGGGCATATCTAGAAATGGAGGGGCATATCTAGAAATGGAGGGACATATCTAGAAATGGAGGGGCATATCTAGAAATGGAAGGTTATAATGGAGGGGCATATCTAGAAATGGAGGGACATAACAGAGGGGCATATCTAGAAATGGAAGGACATATCTAGAAATGGTGGGGTATATCTAGAAATGGAGGGGTATATCTAGAAATGGAAGGTTATAATGGAGGGGCATATCTAGAAATGGAGGGGCATATCTAGAAATGGAAGGACATATCTAGAAATGGAGGGGTATATCTAGAAATGGAGGGGTATATCTAGAAATGGAGGAACATACATGTATCTAGAAATGGAAGGTTATAATGGAGGGGCATATCTAGAAATGGAGGAACATATCTAGAAATGGAGGGGTATATCTAGAAATGGAGAGCATATCTAGAAATGGAGGGGTATATCTAGAAATGGAGGGGTATATCTAGAAATGGAGGGACATATCTAGAAATGGAGGGGTATATCTAGAAATGGAGGGGTATATCTAGAAATGGAGGGACATATCTAGAAATGGAGGGGCATATCTAGAAATGGAGGGCATATCTAGAAATGGAGGGGTATATCTAGAAATGGAGGGGTATAGCTAGAAATGGAGGGGTATATCTAGAAATGGAGGGGTATATCTGGAAATGGAGGGGCATATCTAGAAATGGAGGAACATATCTAGAAATGGAGCGGTATATCTAGAAATGGAGAGCATATCTAGAAATGGAGGGGTATATCTAGAAATGGATGGGTATATCTAGAAATGGAGGGACATATCTAGAAATGGAGGGGCATATCTAGAAATGGAGGGGTATATCTAGAAATGGAGGGGTATATCTAGAAATGGATGGGTATATCTAGAAATGGAGGGACATATCTAGAAATGGAGGGGTATATCTAGAAATGGAGGGGTATAGCTAGAAATGGAGGGGTATATCTAGAAATGGAGGGGTATATCTGGAAATGGAGGGGCATATCTAGAAATGGAGGAACATATCTAGAAATGGAGCGGTATATCTAGAAATGGAGAGCATATCTAGAAATGGAGGGGTATATCTAGAAATGGATGGGTATATCTAGAAATGGAGGGACATATCTAGAAATGGAGGGGCATATCTAGAAATGGAGGGGTATATCTAGAAATGGAGAGCATATCTAGAAATGGAGGGGTATATCTAGAAATGGATGGGTATATCTAGAAATGGAGGGACATATCTAGAAATGGAGGGGCATATCTAGAAATGGAGGGCATATCTAGAAATGGAGGGGTATATCTAGAAATGGAGGGGTATAGCTAGAAATGGAGAGGTATATCTAGAAATGGAGGGTATATCTAGAAATGGAGGGATATATCTAGAAATGAAGGGGCATATCTAGAAATGGAGGGCATACTAGAAATGGAGGGGCATATCTAGAAATGGAGGGTATATCTAGAAATGGAGGGCATATCTAGAAATGGAGGGGTATAGCTAGAAATTGATCACTGCATTGACCAGTTTTCCGTACCTTACAGGTGATAGACTGGATGACTGTGCTCATTGATTCTCATGGTACACAGCTAGTGCTTACCTCAGATGCTAAGCCCATCCTTGACCAGCTTCAACGTGCCATAGAAAAACAGGTATTCTTGTATTGTATTTTGCATTAGGCCACACCAATTTAATTATATGGTTACCGACGGAAGTTGTTTGAAAAAGCAGAGAGGAGTGGGGAATAAAAATAAAATATTAAAATTTTTTATTTAAGTTGTAATGTTTCCTGGTGAAGGAAGATGGAGGATGGAATAAAAAAGTAACATCTGAGTAATAATCTGACTAAAATTGACGAGAATCAGTAGCAATAGATACAATTTTTTTTAAATATTTTGATCTATTTATTTCTGTTCATAACTGAATGTGAAAGCAACTGATAAGAAAGAGTAATATTTTGACAATCATGTTCACGTTATTAGCATTACCAGCCATGTTGTTTACATGAGTAAGAAGTTGCATATTCACACCAGAAGCTGGAAAATAAAAATTAAAATTGTGTGCTGTTAGAGGCTTAAATTATGTGGCTAGTTGTAATGAAACGAAATAAATGTTCACATGATGATTTTAACATTAATATAATTTTTTTTAAGTTGTGACATTGAATTAGAGACACGTGCCCCTATTTCAACTTCACAATTAAAAAATTATATTAATTTATAGAGAATGAAATCATTTTTAAAGAATCGAATCGTTTCATTACATCGAGTCATACAATTTAAGCTTCTAAAGCTTCTAAATGTATACAATTTAAATAATTTAGTTTTAGAGCATCCTAGTGTGAATGTGCACCTGTAAAAATTTGTATATAATATATGCAAGTTTAATGTCGAATTTATATTGTAATTTATAATAAAAGTAGTCTCACACCTAAATCAAGAAAACTGGTGTGGCCTAACTTGGCCATGTACTTCTATGGTTTCAGCAATAATGTTTCCAAAATGAACACCAGCATTTCCTCTTCTGGCTCGTTAGCAGATAACATTTTAACCTCAGTGCGATATGGGTTACTTTACTTATATAAACACACATTTATTTCTTAAATTCAGTACATATAAGTTATCATAAATAGACGATCTGAAATGAGGTCGCATTTAATATCACTATTATCAACCGAGTCAAAAATTATCACATTGCATGAGCTGTAGCGACTTGATAATAGTGATATGAAATGGGGTTGAGTTTGAGATTCTATTTTATTTATCATATAAACTGATATTTTGGCAAATTTTCAAATAAAGATGATCTCTGAAACTCGTTTAAGCGCACAATTTGACGCTGTTCATTTTCGTCGCTGTGAATTTTCAAAAAGTCTTCTTGGTCTGCAAATGTACAGTTTCTATGTGAAAATTTGAATTTGCCCATTAGTGGGTTAATATATAATTGCCATAGTTTATGGACCTCTGGTCTTGATGAATGTCCATTTGCGGGCCAGGAGAAGACCATTTTTGAAAATCCAGTCATTCCAATGGTAAATTTTCAAAAATAGTCTTCTCTTGACCTGCAAATGGACATTCAATAAGCAAATATTAAAATTTTCTTAAGAAAATTTGACCATTAAAGTGTTAGGTAATTCACCTTCTTTGGGGCTTACGTCTGGACTCGACCCAAATTTCTTATTTGCAAATTTAAACTTGTCTTATCTGTAAATATTTACTGCTGTAATGTCACTGGCTCGGTTGTCTAGCTGTCCTTTACAGTGTTAAGCTTTCAAATATAGTCTTATCCTTGCCCATGAACAGTTACTTGGGAAAAATGTGGATTTTCTTAGCTATTAAAAATTGATGTGCATTCTTTTCACTCTTTACAAGTCTTGTCATATTTCACAAGAATTAATGAAACTAAATCCTCTGTACATTTTAAGATCGGTGCTGTTGAAAGCTGTTGCTGATTTATTAGACCTATGGCACCATTTTTCAGCAATGTTATTCTCAAAATAAACAGCGATTAAACGTTTCATGATGAATCCGGTCAAAGCCAGCCTTTGCAGTGGTATTGAGAAATGTCCATTTGCCGGCCATGGAGAAGACTATCTTTTTAATTTTAGCACAAAATTATTCCAGCCTTTCAATGGTATATCTTTAAGAATTCACCTTTCCAGAGTATCCACCCATCATCTGTTGTAGGCAGCAACAGCACCCAGTCAAATTAGTTTCATCAACAGCTTACCTGTATAGTTTTCTTGAGATCGATAGTCAGGGAGTTCAGAAAGCAATCTGAACACGAGCAAGGTGTGGGCGGAGCTTAGCTAGAGATGGGCGGGGCATAGCTAAAAATGGAAAGGTCCATTCTCTTAGCCTGAGAACAGACATTCAATAAGCAAAATTAAAATTTCTTTGATCATATTTAGCTATTAAGTGTGAAAACTGCTAAGACCTATGAATTAAATAATTTCTGTATATATAATTAATTAGAGCAAGCATTTAGGTAATGATCCCTTGTTTGTACTTCAGTTATTCCACACCCAAGAACTGGTCAATCTCGAGCTGATGCTGTCACAGGTGAGAGAACGACACTCCATGTCACGGACAAAGAATATTGGACAATATTGTATAGAGGTTCTTCAGGTGCCTTGAGAATCGTGCATAATTAACACTTTTATAACGAAGCCGCCCAAAACCAGCCTCTGCAGTGCTCTTGAGGAATGTCCATTTGCAGGTCATGAGAAGACTATTTTCGAAATTTTACCACTGGAATGACTGGCTCGTTGGTAAATTTTCAAAAATAGTTTTCTCTTGGCCTGCAAATGAACATTCAAATGAATATTCAATATGCAAATACCTTGATTTTCTTGAGATAATTTCGCCATTAAAGGGTTAATATCTGCTTGAAGAACACATAATCTACATTACTAGCTGAACTAACATTCTTCGCGAAAGCTGATTAATTTGGTGACCTTGGATTACCTCGTTTTCACAAAAAATGCTTTCTACTTATGAAGGGATTAAGATGAAAATTTAGAAAATATAAGACATGGGAGTCTTAGCGCGATTGAAAACTATTAAAGGGAAGTTGATACATGAAAATATATGTCCACCCTCAGGCAATAAAAATTAAGCTTTAAATAGTTGGTGGGTTCTGACAGGCGATATGGTGATTGGGTTGTCAAATTTAACACATGGATCAGATAGGTCAATTAGGTTGTTCAAGCGAATCAGATTGGTTGAATTGGCCAGTCGCCATCTTGGTTCTTGCGCTATTTTTAGCTCAACTCACTTGTCTGTCAGTTGAGCTATTGAGATGACGCATCGTCCATCTATCCATTTGTCTGTGCATCAAAAATAGTGGCATGTTGGTTTTCCTTTCTTAATGGATTGACACCAAACCTGGTCAAAATGTTCAGATCAGCATCAAATAACTGTATTGTGAAAACGACTCAGATTCGACCTCAAAATGTTAGATCGTCTTTTGGACTTTTAGCTTGGTTGCAGTGTTCCTTTATAGATAAACTGCCATCCGTATAAAAACTCGGCCAGTCTGACCTAATTTCTAGATAATATAGGTCAAGGGTCAATTTTCCCATTGGAATCAATAGTACATTATTCAGACAGCATATATTGTTATCGTTCATATTATATGCTAACCAAACAAATGTGATGTGCCTTTCATATTCCATGCAGAATTTTACTCGGTGTGGCGCAGGGTTATCCTTTGTGATTCAGTGATAACCAAAGTTATATTTTCTTATCAGAACCAATAATAAAACATTCAGCTTGTACATTTTCAGACCAAATGTATTGAAATCATTTTTGGTATTAACCCTAACACTCATATCAGCCAAAAACTTCTGCAGTGGCCCTGAGAAATGCTCATTTGCTGATGAAGAGAAGACTGTTTTTGAAAATTTACCACTGGAATGACTGGCTCGATAACCGAACCAGTCATTCCAGTGGTAATTAGAAAATTTACCACTGGAATGACTGGCTCGATAACCGAACCAGTCATTCCAGTGGTAAATTTTCAAAAATAACCTCTTGGTCTGCAAATGGGCATTTCCTATGAGAAAATTGAAATTTTCTTCAACAAATTAAAGGTTTAATGGGTTAAGTACATGTCATGCATGTAGGCCCAAGAGGTCTTTTTCAGTTGAGCGTCAATGCCCTTGTTATAAATACATATAAATATCTCTGTACCCACTTGATGTTAAACTCGAGTAACATAAACTAATATAAGTTTTTGTAGCGCCATACCAAAAGTGGACGATGGCTCAACCTAGCAATCCGAATGCAATCCTGGTGTCTGAGAATGGAGGAATCCAGTTTTAGCTATGCCCCGCCCATCTCTAGGTAAGCTCGACCCATGCTTTGCCCGTGTCGGGATAGATCGATCCCTGCACTCCCTGAATC
Organism: Chaetoderma sp. LZ-2023a; assembly: GCA_034401795.1. NCBI lineage: Eukaryota > Metazoa > Mollusca > Caudofoveata > Chaetodermatida > Chaetodermatidae > Chaetoderma > Chaetoderma sp. LZ-2023a. The sequence goes on from CM067365.1 coordinate 51,223,080, forward strand.
TTAATTTCCAGAAAACTATACACTCAGATAATATTTTGAAACTAATTTGACTTCAGGTGCTATTGCTGCCTATGTGTCAACATATTCAAGAGAATGTTTGTTAAATAGTAAAGACGTACAACTTGACAGACTATTAAGTGTTTATGACGGACTAAATCGCATCATTCATAACGTAATTGATTATGTCAGCCTACCTGTAACATTGTTGATTATGGTGTCATATGATCTATCAATAAATTACATTCCTCTATTATGTAGAATGTCAAGATGATGTCTCAACATGTCCAGGCCCAGGTCTCTAGTTTCGAGAGATTATGACAGTTTGATGTTATTGTTAAAGGGATTCTAGTCTCATCTCAAATGTTGCATTGTAGCGATGAATCCGATGGATTTTGTACATAGATTCCATATCATTCACTTTCACGTTAGTTTTACGGTATCACAATCATTTCCTTTTTATACCCCGAAAAAAAATTGGTGGGTTCTTATGTGATGGCATTTACGGGCGGGTGGCGTGCCAAGCGAGCAACAGAGTGGTTTCCATATAATAACTCCGCTACCAATTATCGGATCGCTTTGAAACTTCATAGGATGATTGGACTAGGTTTGAGGAAGAAACCCATCGAACACGACGATGATCCTAATTCCAAGATGGCCGCCAGCCACTGTGGGCCATCTTGAAAATTGGTTTCCGCACGATAACCGGTCAATTCCACAGAAACGTAACATTTTCATGATTTAAAAATAATAATTTTACAGTTAAATAATGCACTGAAATCAAATAGAGAATGGTTCTGGTTTCTAAAACAGGTCTAACCTTGTTAATACCTGCTTCTATTCCTGATATATAGTTTTTCAAAATATAGGTTAAATTTGAGCTGAATATTAGTCAATTTAGTGATTAGTTATGCTCCTCCCACATTCAGTTCACACCGCATTCTATGCTTCTGGGTGATGGATTCAGAAAAAAGGTGCAATGCACTTTTTATATGCAGGGTCATGAATCGACCTGATTACCAGCCTCTGCACTAATTTGACCCAGAACTGTCTAGGCGGCTCTGTCCCATCAGTCACAGTTTGGTCTTGTTGTTTAGTCTGTATCTCAGTGGAATGCCTATTTTTGTGATTTTATATTTTCCTATCTACTAGACTGCTAAACCTATCAGAACCATGTGCTTATATATGAGTTGATGTGTCGATATTATCAGCAGACCAGTTTATGTTTTGTCCCATAAGTCACAAAATATTTAGTAATAGCGAAAAGGGGAAAGCCAAGTTTAGAAACCCATAACAGTCTCCCAACAAAGTGGCACTTTTCCGCCACCTCTCATGGTAAAGGGTGCATTGATGGTATAGGAGGGACGGTTAAAAGACGAGTGTCTGAAAAGGTGAGAAGTGAGAAATTAGATATTGCATCTTCAGCTGAATTTGCCAAACTAGCTACCAATGGCTGCCCAAACATCAATGTGGTATATATTGATAAGGACAAGATTGAATTAAAAAAAACCCTGAGCTTAATGGTTTCTGGAACCCAAATGTCATTGAGCCATACGTTATTAAGTATGCTACTTATTCTTCCATTGAGACATCAAACATGGCAATGTTTTCATTTGTGAGTGGGCCTACAGGTAATAAGAACGATGTAGTACATGTAAATGATGACCATGCTCCCGAAGAGATCGATTCACCCCCTTCACCAAATGAGTACGCTTGTGGGCAATGGATAATTGTCGATTATGACTCGATAAGTTATTATGGATTAATAGTAGATGTAAGGGAAAACATGCATCAAATTAGGTGCCTTAAGGCATCTAGCTCTGGAAAAACCTATGTGTTTGAAACAGAGAAAAACACAGTTTGGTATAATGAAGAGCAAATAAAGGCCAGAATGGAGAGCCCATGCTAGTTAATGCCAGAGGCATGTATAAAGTATCACCATAATCATGATAATTGTCCCATCAGTTACAATTTCAAAGGTCCTGAAACTGACACATGGCTGAATTTGTGACCATTGTATTAAGCATTTTATTATTTTTATGCATTATTTGAGAATACATATTAAAAGAAAATGCAGTCTTTTGGCATCATGACTCATGATAAGTTTTCAAGTGTAAGCATTAGTAATTATAGAATAAAAAAGTTTTAAGCTGTTGTTGTGTTTGCTTAAAATAAAGTGATCTTTACTAATGAATATAATGCCTCTTTTAACACTTTGATGGTTCCACTATTCTATTAAGATTAATATGTCTCATAATTCACTGCTGCCATGATGAATAAAATAGGATCGATGTCTTTATGGTCTTTTTAGAAAGCTACAAGTATCTCCTAATAGAACTATAGTCACATGTAAGCTGCCTCTCAAACTGAGATAGTATTTGCAGTGTGACTGAGCAGGGTATAAAACGGTGGTCCACAAAAGTCCCATAAGTCCCAGACCCTTTGTGCATGCTGTCCACAAGAGAAAGTGACAGATAATTCCAGTTTATATTCATATTAGGTTATAGTCAGGTCTATGCTATCAGATTAAATTAAGAAAATAATTTTGTTGCGTCTGAATTTTTTTGTATTATTGGTTACAATTTAGAAAAAATCGTTCAAATGTCCCATAAGTCACAATGGAATTGACCAACCGCTATCGTTTATCGGATCGCTTTGAAACGTCATAGGATGATTGGACTAGGTCTGAAGAAGAAACGTACCGAAATCCAAGATGGCCGCCAACCACCAGTGGCCATCTTGAAAATTGGTTTCTGAACCATAACTTCGCTATTTGTCACCGGATCGCTTTGAGACTTCATAGGATGATTGGGACTGCATCTGAGGAAAAAACCTGTGGAAATCGACGATGGTCCGAAATCCAAGATGGCCGTAAATCACTAGTGGTCATCTTGAAAATTGGTTTCCGGATGATAAATTGGATTACATTTAAACTTGAGAAGATGATTGGACTAGGTATGGGGAAGAAACCTATCGAATTTGACGATAATCCAAAATCCAAGATGGCCGCCAGACACCGGCGGCCGTCTTGAGAATTGGTTTCTGAACAATAACTCCATTACCGTTTATCGGATGGCTTTCAAAATTTATATGGTTGTTTGACTAGGCCTGGAGAAGAAACCTATCGAAATTGACGATGATCCTAAATCTAAGATAGTCGCCAGCCACCGGCCGGATTCTTGAAAATTTGTTTCTGGACAATAACTCCATAACCGTGTATTGGATTGCTTTGAAACCTCAGAGGATGATTGGTCTAGGTCTGAGAAAGAAATCACTATTTTATGATAGATCTCAGTCATTGATATGCGATCATGGTGGGGTATTATGCACCATTTGCGGAGCTCTTGTTAACATTACCTTAATGTTAAACTCTGGTCGCCGCCATTTTGTCTCCTCAAGCGATAGTTTGTGATGTCATGTACTCTTTAGTATGTAATAATTATCATGTTGATTATTTTGAAACTAAGTGTCAAATTGATTTCAAAATATTCAATAGCTTACCTGCTTTTTCACAACATTGCCAAGCTACAGAGGGCACCTCTATGATCGAGGATACTGAGACAGACAGCCTAGGTTTTTCTGCTTGATTGAAAAGTATCCCAAAGCAGATTTCATAGACAGGATAAATGTATCAACATTTAGCTATTAGAGCCTGAATATCCGTCTTTAATAACATGATAAAAAGATTAAAATGTCATGCATAGTTTGTAAGTGGCATGTTATATCACAGGAATAGCTATTGTGAGATGAGGTTAATTCTCCTTTAAGACTGCGGACAATGAGGCCAATATGTGAAACTTCCATAGTGATGTCGTAATGATGGAAATAGTTCCAAAGCGGACAACCACTCATGATGCAATTGGTTGCGATGTGGACAACAGTTTCATAGCTGCAGTGTATATGTTGTAGACACTGGCCCCACCTCAGGCCTCTATATAAGTTATAAGACCTGATGGCCTAGCATTCTGGACTCGATCTACACTAAGATCAGCATCAAGTGTAAATTAGCCATTGAGTTCTACCAGAGGAGTGAAGAATTAGTTCTCCTTTAAGAGCCCACTGCTTTTCTGGTTACAAACAATCTGCTAACATGCTGCTGCTGACATCACATGGGATAAAAGCGATTTTAACAGCTTTAATGTATTTATTATTAACCCTCGAATTTATTCAAGAAAATTTCACTTTTTTGATAGAAAATGACTATTTTCAGACCAAGAGAAGACTATTTTCTGAAAATTTACCACTGGAATGACTGGTTGGGTTATCGAGCCAGTTATTCCAGCAGTAAATTTTCAAAAATAATATTCTTGGTCTGCAAATGGACGTTTCCCAAGACCACCTCAGAGGCCGTTTTTTGGCTGATGTGAGTATTAAATGGTTACGGAATGATGATGTCGTTTGTACAATAAAATGAATCAAGAGAATATGCTCATTACTAATTTTCATACAGTGTTTGTGTTTTTATCTTCATGTTGGTTGTTTCCCATAGTTCAATATACGGTATGGGATGATTTTTGGTTTTCTTACTTCTACTCATGTCAGTCTGATATTGATATCCCTAGAAATACCATGTAATAATACATTGTGATGTAACAGACCATTAAACTTTGTGCATGAAAGCTTAACCCTTTAATTGTCAAGCTGGCTAAAATCGCCCTGTGTAGTGGTCTTGAGGAATGTCCATTTACAGGCCAAGAGAAGACAATTTTTGACAATTTATCAGTGAAATGCCTGGCTCGATAACAGAACCAGTCATTCCAGTGGTAAATTTTCAATAATAGTCTACTTGGACTGCAAATGGCGATTTAATTTAATCAGCAAATATTAAAATTTTCTTGAGAAAATTTGACCATTAAAGGGTTAAGGCTTCTGTTAGTTGGTGGGTTTTAAAAGCAAGTTTTAAGAATGAGAATCTCATCACGAATGGAGCTTTTACCCTGGTAGAGGGATCCATTTCTAGTTATGCCCCGCCCATTTCTAGCTGAGCTACACCCATGCTTTGCACATGTTGGGATCGATTTATAATATCCTCTGAATCCTGAATTCTCAGAATCCCAATTTCAAGGTAACTACGGTACATGTAAGCTGTTGAATATTTTGAAACTAATTTGACTGTGCTGTTTCTGTCTATGTTAAGTTAGTTTCAATATTTTCAACAGAATCTTTATTAAGTAGTAAATCCATCAAAGACAATTCGTACACCTGACTGACTATTCCGGCTTCATGACCGGATTTCTGTCAATTATTGATTGTCACGTCAGCATACAATTGACAATTGATTATGACATCATATAATTGATCGATAGATCGCATTCATCCATTACCCATACACATCTGGCCGATACAGACAAGGTTAGTGACAGGTGTCTCACTGCATGGCAGGGAGCAATAGTTAGTGACAGGCATCACACTGCATGTCAGGGAGCAATAGTTAATGACAAGCATCTTGCTGCATGTCAGGGAACAATAGTTAGGGACAGGCATCTCACTGCGTGGCAGCGAGCAATAGTTAGTGACAGGCATCTCACGGCATATCAGGGAGAAATAGTTAGTGACAAGCATCTTGCGGCATGTCAGGGAGAAATAGTTAGTGACAAGCATCTTGTGGCATGTCAGGGAGCAATAGTTAGTGACAAGCATCTTGCTGCATGTCAGGGAGCAATAGTTAGTGACAGGCATATCAGGGAGCAATAGTTAGTGACAAGCATCTCACTGCATGTTAGGGAGCAATAGTTAGTGACAAGCATTTTGCTGCATGTCAGGGAGCAATAGTTAGTGACATGTGTCTCACTGCATGTCAGGGAGCAATAGTTAGTGGCAGGTGTCTCACTGCATGTCAGGGAGCAATAGTTAGTGACAGCTGTCTTACTGCATGTCAGGGAGCAATAGTTAGTGACAGGTGTCTCATTGCATGGCAGGGAGCAATAGTTAGTGACAGGTGTCTCACTGCATGTCAGGGAGCAATAGTTAGTGACAGGTGTCTCACTGCATGGCAGGGAGCAATAGTTAGTGACAGGCGTCTCACTGCATGGCAGGAGCAAGAGCAGAATCCTTGGCTCACTCATGTACAGCTCCTCCAGCATTGATGGACATTGCATCACAGGAGACATAGCCTTTCAGGCTTTTTGAAGCTGTAGATCTGCGGATCAAATATCCATGTGGACAAAAGCCTATCCTCGTATGACAGTATCTTGTTAGTTATAATGCTGTTTATGGTATGGTATGTTTGATGCCTGTCTTCAATATCTTCATACCATGACCCTACATGACTGGCCAAAAAGCACAATCTCCAATGATGGGTTAAACACTATGTGCAGTACAGTCCTACTGTAAGTGAAAGTCTGATTGCCACTAGAGACATCCCTGCACAGGGAGTGCTGGAATCTGCTGTACTTGAGTGGCAATACCTAGTAAGCTAGTTGAGGGTGCCACTGAACAAACCGGTTATACGTGTTATGACAGCAGAATCTGGACTCTGTACGCTGATAACCAAGAAGAATCTGAGGGAGCTAAGGACGCTGGTAGACGATATGAGACTGGGCAAAAGATGGACAGATTGCAACTGTAGAGTATTTCTGTCTGCTGAACATCATTAGCATCTGCATCATCTATCACCATCATCATCATTACCACCGCCATCATCATCATCCATATCATCATCATCACCACCATCGTCGCCATCATCATCATCATCACCACCACCACCATTTTCTGCCAAAATTTGGACATAATTTCTGTCCAAAATTTTAGGTTTTATCATATTTCACTTCAAGAGTTTACTTACAATAACGAATACTCTTTTATATATGCTAATATATCTAACTGGCTCAATTCAACAAAGAATTTAAATTAAATCTGCCGCTAATAGTCAGGGAGCCTAGCTGTCAGACTGGCACATGCGCAAGCTGAGTCGTGCATGCGTGGCGCATGCGCTGACTGACACAACAACACAATGCTTCTGAATTGGCTACAATTTGAATGTGTTTTATTAGAGCTGGGTTAAATTCTATAAAATATAAACTCTAATTTGGAGTAATAGAGCTATGAATCTTGCTTCAGTATGGAAACATGACCCTCTACAAGTGACGCGGTGGAGAGGCTGGCAGATATATATATAGAAACAAGAGACCAAGGTAAATGCAGGGATGAGATTCTTCCTCCTTTTGGATGATTTCCTCCTTTGAAAAATTTTGAAAAATAAAAAGTTGCTAGTTCTGTCTGAAAGGCCCAAATCTGATATTTTTTTTGTTAGGATGGTTATTACTCTTCCTTTTCTCGGACATGTTCCTCCTTTTAACTTCAAGAGTATACTTACCTCCCTAATACTATTTGATATTGCTAAATATCGGCTTTCACTCAATAAACACTCAGATTAAAAACAGTAGGTGCCCCTACTGGGCAGGGAGTCAGAGGGCAGTCCGGCGGATGCCAGCCCCACCACCGCGCATGCGCAGACTACCACTTCCTCTTTGCTAATTTATTGGCAGAGGGTCTACACATGTTTTTTGTGCTTAGAGCTTTTCTCAAGTTTTTCAAGTCCTTTTAAGTGTTTATAGAAGTCTAGAACCCATGATTAAGATGGCAGATAGGATTACTTCGCCGGAGGAGGGCCCAGGATCTATCCATCAGGTGACTTCTATTATAATTTAGCGAGTTTTTTCCGGTGCAACGTGTTTCCGGGACTCGCGTTTATCGTGATAAGTGCCTAGTATAGTTGTTTTATTTCAACATGGCGCTATATAATGCTAATCTCTCTTTGTGTTTATGTCCACAGGTATCTGTCTGGATATGTATGGGACATCACATCAACAGAGGGTTTGTTTCTTTCCACCGAGGTTCCATTTCCTACTAATACTGTTAGGTTATCTAACCAAAAAGGCAATGTCCAGTGACTCGGAGGCCTCGTAAGAAGGTCTTCTCACTTTGCCCTCTTGATCCAATTCCCTTTCCCCTAAGGTGGAGAGAGTTAAGAGGTCATAGTCTTGGTGGAGTGTTCCAGTTCATCAGATTGGATGGTTTGTCTATACAAAAAATCAGGTGTTCTAGTTAATGATATGAGGTGATAATAATTATGTAAACTTTTGCCACTATTATCATTGTGTATCTGATGTTTGTGTAGCCCGAATATCTATCCTTCCTAGTTAGATGTTCTGGATATGAATACAATTCGTCCTTACACCGGGATGTTTGTGTCGGATCGATTTAATTTCTTTCTTGAAATTATGACGTCATAATCAGCCTTGCTCTTTATTAACATTTAAAGTTTTGTCCAACGCTGGTTTCTCATATTGATAAGTTATCTTTATGATCATTTCTTCCTCTCTTTTATTTTGGTTTTGAGTTTCTAACCTTAACTAAAATACTCATTGTCCTCGTCTTCTGCCCTGTTTCAGAGACCTGGTTGTCCGTCCTGTGGTCGCTTCTTAAAGGAGAAGTTCATCCCTCACCTGTACTTCCAATGTAGTCCTTGTGGACCATTACTTAATTGTGATGTATGCAAGCAGTGGGGGGGGGGGGGGGCGAACTAATGAATGAGTACTTATCTTTACAAGCGAAGGATAAGGTCGGGGAGGAGGAGAGGAAGATGAAACGAGCGGTAGCAGGTAAAAAGGGTAAGAGGAAGGCCTCGTCCTCATTGGGAGAGATGAAGAGGACAATCAAGGATTTGGTTCCAGAGTTGCTCCGTAGCATGCTTCCTGGATCAAATCCTTTGTTGTCCTCTTCGTCTGCTTCGGAGCAGATAATCCCCGCCTCTGAATCGAGTTTCCTTAGGCTGTTACCAGTTTTCAACGATTCAGAGGTGGCCCCATTAGAGGGGACGTTCCACGACATTGGCAGCAGGCTTGCCGCGCCGGTGGTCCGTGGACGGTTGTCGCTGGAACCTGCTGGCTGCTTATCAGCCCAGGGGTATCCGCATGCCGCAGGTGCCATTATCTCCTATGTCACCTTTCCTGGCCAGTCCGGGCTAGCTCTTTGCTGACCCGGAGTCTAATCTTTCTGGCCAGGAAGAAGAGGATTATCTGCTGGGTTCCCCTTCTGATGCCGTGACCATGGATTTTGACGTCTGTGCACCCCTCGCGGGGAATACAGGCAACATTGTCCACGGTTCTACTTACGCAGGAGTAGAATTCACAGCTCAGAAGGTGGCCCTGGTTGGATCTGACGGTTAGTTGTTCCGCATACCTCGGCTTGCCGAGAGTATTGCTGGTTCTGACCGGGGCCGTGGTGTGGCGGTAACTGTCCCACGCTCTACCACGCCGCCTGCTCCTGGACAAGCCAGTCAGATTAACATGCCTGCTCTTTCGGGCCCGCATGCTTTCTCTGGCTTGCCAGGAGTGTCAGGCTATCCAACTTCAAGCTCGACTGCGTTTGCTCAGGAGGAAGACGAAGGCCCTCGTCTACTAGAGCTTTCGCAGTTAGCCACGGAGGAGGATTGGTCAGACGCTTGTCAATGGCTGATAAGCGTCAGGCCAGACCTGCCCGTGGAACAGTCGGCTAGCCAGCGAGACCACCGGCCGTGGTTAGCTGGTAAGTCGACTGTTAGCGCCATGCCATCTCTGCCGCTAGCAGAGCATATCGTTGATATGTTCTCGGCGGCGGAGATGTCCATCAAGGCGAATGGACGTCTCGTGAAGGCCCCTCGCTAGGTTGCAAGGAGCTGCCGCATCAAACCCGTGGAGTATCAGAGGTACGGTGTGGTACCTAAGCCCAGCGTTGATGACCGCGCGGCTTTAGGTGAAGATACGCGGCCAGGCTCCCGTTCTGACACGGGAGCCCTGTGTTCGAATGCGCTGCGTTCGGCCAATACCGCGTTGCGTGATGCGGAGGAGAGTTGGAGAGCGTCTATTGCGGCGCTTTCTCACGTCTCCCAGCTGTTGCAGGGGGTAGTGACAGCATCCGCATTATGCCAGCCGAGCCCGATCACGGTCCAGAGAGCCATCCATGATGGTATCAACCTGGCTCTGAATTGTATGACTCGGGCTGTGACCAGAAGTGTCCGAGCGAGGCGCACGTGTGCGTTGGATAACCTGTGCCCGTCCCAGGACCTGTACAATAGGCTTCTGCATACGCCTATGGCAGGTCCTGGTCTCTGGAGGTGAGGGATGCAAGCACCTCCAGGAGACGGTCACTCTGGTCAGCAACATGCGCGAACAGTTTGAGGTGCTCCGTAGGGAGCGCGTTCGCGCTGCACCCCCTGCGGACCATCCCCTGCAGGCTCGAGGTGGAGGTGGCCATGTTAGAGGCCAGCCACCAGCGCAGCATCGGCCTCGGCCGTGTGCCATTCGGCCAGCAGTGAAGGGGGTGCAGGCTCCTCAAGCACAGCCAGCCAGGCAGCCACCCGTGCACCGAGGTGCGCGCGGTGCTGGTCGTGGCGCGCGAGGATCTGGTCGTGGTAATCGTGCCTGATGGGCCGGTTACCACGGTGAAAACCACTCCGGTGTTTCTGGCAAAGGAGACAGTGCCACTCTTGCACTCCTTATGTCCACCTCTCTCCCTAAGTGGTCCAGTGTGGTGGGGGTGGGGGAGCGGTTGGCCTGCCACAAGCAAGAGTGGGAACGGTTGACTCAGGACCGTTTAGTCTTGCGATGGCTTTCAGTCAGGTATCATCCCGATTGGATGACAGGCCCACCATCGTGACTGTCTCTGGTGCCAATCTGGACTCAAATTCCGAGAGATCCAGATCAAAGGTTGTGTATAGAGGAGGAAATAAACTCCCTCATACAAAAATGAGCAATTCAGCCGACACAAAAGTGTCCGGGCTTCTATTCAACCGTGTTCTTAGTGACAAAAAACACCGTAGGGTGGAGGCCAATTCTCAACCTCAAGCCTTTGAACAAGTTCATAGAGACACCCAGTTTCAAGATGGAGACTGTGAAGTCGGTGTTGGCGGGGTTGGAGAGGGGAATGTGGACAGCTTCAATAGATTTGAAGGATGCTTATTTCCACATCCCTATAGCGAGGAGTTTCCGTCGCTTCCTGAGATTTGCATTCCAGGGCAGACAGTGGGAATTCAGGGTGTTACCCTTCGGAATTTCCATGGCTCCTCGGGTTTTCACCAGAGTGGTTCTTGCGATTACAGCATACCTCCGCAGGAGAAGCATAGCAGTCCACACGTACATAGACGACTGGCTGTTAAAAGCACACACCCAGGAAAGTTTATCGGCGAATCTGGAGATAGTTTTGAAAACTCTCACAGACTTAGGCTGGATAATCAATTTCCAAAAATCAGAGCTGACTCCATCCCAGAAGTTTGTTTACCTGGGGATGTTCTTCGATCTAGAGACAGGATATGTTTATCCTACTCAGGAGAGGGTTCAGATACTCATCTCAATAATACAGTCAGTGTGCAACAGTCGTCATGTCCTGGCACAGGTTTACTTGAGAATGCTGGGGTTGATGGTTTCTCTGGAACCAGTCATTCCTCAGGCGGCCTTACGCAGGCGGCCGATCCAGTTATTTCTCATGACGCAATGGACCCAGAGTACAGGTTCAATGGACTCAAACGTGTCAGTGTTGGAGCCTCTAATCCACCACTTTCAATGGTGGTTGAAGACAGAGAATCTCTTGGCGGGGGTTATGCTAACCCCTCCTCACCCTCGAGTAACTGTGTATGCAGATGCATCGATGGAGGGGTGGGGAGCTTGCCTGGAAGAATCCACGATATCAGGGCTTTGGAATCTGGAACAGTCAAAGGAACATCAATCTACTGGAGTTAAGAGCAGTAGTCCTGGGCTGGAACATTTCTTACAGAAAGTTCAGGGCAAGAGTGTTCTTATTCGATCAGACAACTTAACAGTAGTGACTTACATAAACCGCCAGGGCGGAACGAAGTCGCCCAGTCTCTGTATGATGACATGGAGACTGCTTTGTTGGTGCCTGGATCACAGGATTACCTTGAAAGCAGTTCATATTCCGGGAAGGTTAAATCTGCTAGCAGACTCATTGAGCCGAAGGATGAGTGTTTTACCGACGGAATGGCAACTAAATCAATGTGTGGTGGATCGTCTGTTCGACCATTGGGGGAAACCCAACATCGATTTGTTCGCAACGAAGAAGAATGCGAAGATGACGACGTACGTCTCTCCGATTCCAGATCCGAGCGCTATCGCAACAGATGCGTTAGCTATCAGTTGGGTGGGAATGTATGCATACGCATTCCCTCCAGCAATCCTGATTCCAAAAATTCTTCCGAAAATCGGACAGGAGGAATGCCAAGTGCTTCTGATCACCCCAAATTGGCCAAGCCGATCATGGTATACGGATCTGCTGGACATTCTGGTCTGCAATCCGGTTCCTCTGCCTCTGATGGACGACATTATCTTCCAGGGCAAGGCCCTTCACAACAATCCGTCAATGTTCAGATTGACTGCGTGGATGTTGTCAAGGAATCTAGAATTAAAGAGGGCTTTTCTGAGCAAGCAGCCATGTTTATGGCCAAAGCCAGGAGGGGGTCAACCTCCAGAGCATATAATTATAAAATCAACAGATTTGCAGAATGGTGCTCAAAAAGATGTATTGATCCAATGGATTCATCTATTCAGGTAGTAGCTGATTTCCTCTGTCACCTGTATGATGCCTATAGCCTCAAGCCTAACTCTATTGCTGGTTATAAATCAGCTTTAATGACAGTTATCTCTTGCTTGGCTAATAGGGGAAGTGATGAAGTAAGTACATTAAATATAGTAATTAAAGGCATGGGCAATCTAAGACCAAGGAATCCCCCTGTGATTCCATCTTGGAGTTTATCTCTAGTGCTTCAGGTACTAGGTGATAAGCCTTTTGAACCACTTAGTTCCATTTCTATGAAAATGTTGACTCTTAAAACTGTATTTTTAATTGCTGCGGCCTCGGCTAGGCGTAGGAGTGAAAGTCATGCCTTATCAGCTGAGGAAGACCGTTTCGTGGTTACAGGGGAAGGCCTTAAGCTTCTACCTAGGATTAATTTCTTGGCTAAGAATCAGTCTGAAATATCCAGGTCAACCTATTTTTTTGTCAGCTTTAACTGGATATGATCCTAATTCTAAAGCATGGTGTCCCGTCCAAGCACTGATCCGGTACAAACAACGTACTTAGGAGGGGCGGACGGACCAGTAAGCGTTATGGTTGTCATATATTGAACCCCATGGCAGGCCGTCTAAGGACACCATTTCCAGGTGGATTGTAGAATGTATTCAATTTTGTCATAAATCCGCCACCGGTAAACAAGTTGACATGGCCAAGGCTCACAGTGTCCGGGGCGTAGTGACTTCCACTGCCCTATTTAATGGGGTCCCTGTGGATGACATTATGTCAGTTGCTCAGTGGCACTGTGAGTCAAGTTTTACCGACCATTATCTCCGTGACACCTCTAATCCTCTCGCCGTATCGATTTTGAAAAAATAATCAGGTGTACTTTTTTTGATGAGGCTTCCTCATTACTTGTATATATCACAATTAATTAATGGGAACAACCACTTTTTGGGACTGCATCAGCCTTCACCACTGGGAAGATGATGTCAGCAGCCAAGTTCAACAAGGTCAGTCTTGTTTATGTGTTGTTCATTGTTAATTGTATTGTCACGTGACCCTTTGTTATTAAAATGGTGATGGTATGTGTTTTTATGTGGTTCATCATTGAGAGTATACGAAAATGGAGCTTTTTCGTCTCTTGTCCTATAGTACATGGCACTTGTACGTGGAGAGCGTATGGGACATTGAAGTCATTCAAGTCTTCCTCCCAGGAAAGGGGGGGGGTGGTTGGGGGGGGGCGCGCATATGACATTCGGTCATCTCTCATCCATCGGTTTGTGTTAGCCGATGTTTTTCAAATCCTGACTGTGTTTTTACACAGTTTCAGAAGTTTAAGTGCCTTAAACGCAGAAAAGCGCATAGGGAAGAGCTGGTCTTTTGACCTCGCCTCCCTCCCGCCGAATTCCCTGTCGAATTCTGGCAATATCAAAGAGTATTAGGGAAGTAAGTATACTCTTGAAGTGAAATAAACGAAATCACGGATTTATTTTTTCACAAGAGTTGATACTTACCTCCCTAATACGGACCCGGCCTCTCCGCCCCACAGAGGCTCGGTCTTCAGGCTCTTGTTAGTTGCATGTGTGTCAGCCAATAAATTAGTCAGAGGAAGTGCTAGTCTGCGCATGCGCGGTTGTGAGGCTGGCATCCGCCGGACTGCCCTCTGACTCCCTGCCCAGTAGGGGCACCTAACTGTTTTTAATCTGAGTGTTTATTGAGTGAAAGCCGATATTTAGCAAAATCAAAGAGTATTAGGGAGGTAAGTACCAACTCTCTCGTGAAAAAAGAAATCCGTGATTTCGTTTATTTTCTGACATGGTTCGTCTCCTGCCTGTAAGTGCAGTGAGTATACCAGACAGAGAAACAAGGTGAGGGCAATGACCAGAAGAAAGCTGAGGGATGTGGAAAGGGAGATACCAAAAACAATCCAAAACGCTTTTGGAAATACATAAAGAGCAAGCTGAAGACTGCAAAGGTCATCGCAGATCTGGTTATGTCAAGCACTGAAGTAACTGAAATCTTAAATAAATCAGATGAAAGCAAAGCCCAAGTACTTTCATAGTTTTTCTACAGTGTTTTCACTGTAGCCAGAAACTCGCAAGTAATTATAGACCGGTCAGCCTCACATTCATACTTTGCAAGATGCTCGAAACCATAGTCCGTGATCACATTATAAACCACATGAAGATTAACTCCATGATCAGTAGTAACCATTTTTGGGTTTAATATTTGGAGATTAACATCACTGTAGCTACTAAAGTTTCTAGACATGGACAGACCAACTAGATACAGGCAGCAATGTTATGTACCTTGATTTCATGAAGGCCTTCTATACTGTTCCTCGCAAACGACTACTGCAAAAACTCGAGGGATTCAGCATAACTGGCAAGGTGCATGATTGGATAACAGAATTCCTGTCTGAACGAAAAACACAGCTTCAGCATGGATGAGCAGGATTCCGCAGGGCACTGCTAGGAGTACGACCAGTATTATGTGTACTATTTATCAACGATCTGCAAAAAATTCTTATCTCGGACTCGTACATGTATGCTGATGACACAAAGATGTAGAGATGAGAAAAACAACAAGAGCTGCAGTCTGACTTATATAAGCTTCAGGACTGGTCAGATGAATGGCTACTCAGATTTCACCCATATTAGTGTAAGGTTATGGCCGTGGGCAGAAAACATGAAGATGAAGAGAGTATGTGTAATGAGAGGTGGCCCAGGTGAGATCGAAGATCATAAGCTTGGCAGAGTGATCATTAAGAAGAACCTGGGTGTTAATATTGACAGCAGACTAACCTTTAAGCAGCATGTAAATGAATAATGTGAGCAAGGTGACACAAATCATGGGGATGATCCGGCGATCATTTGTATACCTGGACCCAGAGAGCTTCAATGAACTGTATAAGGCACTGGTGTGACTGCACCTTGCATATGCGAACGCAGTAGTGCACCCACTTATGAAAAAGATGTAGTCGGCATTGAGAATGTACAGAAAACGGACACCAAATTGATCCCCGGGTTAAAGTACATGAGCTACGAGGACAGGCTAAAGTGACTGGAGCTCCCATCATTGACCTACCATCGACTCGGAGGTGATATGATTGAGACATATAAGTTGTTGACAGGGTGTATGACAGTGATGTGTGCCCACACACCACTCAAGTGAGTCCAGTACCACCGGAGCCCACAACATTAAGATCTATAAGCAGAGAGCAATGAACAGACTGAGACAAAATAGTGTGTGTGTGTCCTAGTGCCTGAACCATGGCATAGCCTGCATGAAGAAGTCATAAAAGCACCGACAGTGAAATGCCTTCGAAGCACACATGGATAGACAATGGTCGACCCAGGAGATGATCTATAGTTTCGAGATACAATGCGGCAGCTTTACTATCGAGTATTGAAGATGAGGATCTGGACTCGTAGGCTAAGCTTTTCGTCCAGAATCAACATATGTATACGGTGGACGACAACATTGCGCACCAGGTGCTGAGTATTTTAATTAGGTGACAACGATTTTAGCCAGAAACACCTCCACACCGGTCTCCTTCGTAAGTACCAACTTTGTTGGGAAACTAAATCATCAAGGATTGCAGGCTGATATCCGGATATAGAGGTAACTCTGATTATGTCTACCCTTCTTCAAACAAGAAACTGTGCTCGACGCGATCTTCCCAGGAGCTTATCGTAGCTACATGGAATGTACATGGTCTGAGTGCAACATCAAAGAGGCAAAACTTAGGTGCAGACCGTGAGCACTATAACACCATACCAGACAAGAGGGTAGAGTCACCTACAACCTAACCAAGCTCATCAGCAACCCTGACACTCAAATGTCATACAAATGAGCCCTCGGGGAGCAGATAGCTAACATCGACGTCAGGTCCGATCCAAACGAAGCCCTAGCCAAAATACTGAAATCTATTGAATCATCAGCTACCAGCACCATAGGTGTTCTTAAAAACAACCAAATTAGGTATACTGGCGACCCTCTAGTAGTAAAACTGTCAGCAGAGCAGAAAGCGTTACGGCTGTGCATCTATCAAAGTGGCCAAAGTGAAGACCGCACCAAACTACGCCGGGAGTGCAATAACATTCTGTGCCACATTAGCGAATGCTTAAAAGATCTTGCTATTCAACAAGCAGACTCCCTAGCAGATGAAATCACTGCCATGGATGACTGTCACAAAATGTTTCGAGCAGCCCGAGCCCTGAGAGTTACGGACACCACACCACCACTCACTGTACATAACTCTGAAGAATACTTTGTCGGGACTGACCAGGGAAAAGCCGAGGCGATTCGAGAATGGTTCAAGGAACAGTTCACTGACAATGATGATGAGTCCTTGCACCCGTTCTCAGGCGACCCCAGGCCATTACTAACACCAATTAAAACGACATAAGTTGGGAAGCCACTTAAAGCCCTGAAAAAGGCACATGCATCTGGACCTGATGGCATGGGCAATGAACTATTCAAATATGCAAGTGACATTATCTCAAAACCGATCACGCACCTAATCAATTCGGCTTTTATGCACCACCTTCCCATCGACACTGTGGGCCAGGGCACCCTTATCACACTACCCAAGTCTAAGAAGCCACCTGCACCCCCCCCACCCCACCCAGCGAATCTGTGGCCCATTGTGCTCCTGAACAGCATACGGAAAATCCTATCCAGTGTTACTCTATGCCGCATCCGAGACAAGATCGATTACTTCACCGGATCATGTCAAAGTGGCTTCAAACGTGGACGCAGCTGCGCAGACATTGTATGGGCTCAATGCATGCTTGTGTCGGTAGTCATATCCAAACACTGGGACATCCACAAAATGGGCATGACATGTCATGAGCTTTTGACACACTTAAGCGCTCATAGAGCCTAGATGTACTACGCTAGACCAGTTGTGAGCTAAGACTAATGAGACTACCGCTTGCAGACACCAGGCTGAGAGTACGAGTCAAGTCAGTGAAGTCTGTAGCGTTTCAGACATCAATCAGTTCCCCACAGGGTCAGAGGGAGATGGTCTATTTCCGGTGCTTTTCACCTGTTACCTTGCTGCCGCATTGAAATCTGTCCGGGAAAGGTCCACAAGACCAACCCCCCCCCCCCAGTGTCAATACTGAGTATGCCATTAGAGATGGAATTTGTCGACGATGTGGACTTCATAGACAATGAAAAGAAACCCCTTGACGAACTTCTCCCAATAGCTGCAAGCAAACTAAAAATTGAGAATCTATGAATGAATCCAAAGCAGAGTTCACCCACATATGCCTATCTACAAAGTATGAAACTAAAGAAAAAGACGACCCAATTCGTGGTGGCGAACCATGGAGGAAAAGTAAAATCCTGGTCTCACTGCATTGCAGTACTGCTGACATTGCTGCACGCTGCGCCATGGGAAACATAGCTTTCCAGTCCTTCTGGAATCTATGGATTCGTAGATCACAGATGCCCTTGATAAAAAGGCTACGTTTATACAATGCAACCTGCGTATTCTTGATGATGTATAACTGTAACAGCTGGGCAGCTCCAAAGGCAGCTCTAGACAAACGTGATGCCTGCCACCGCAAACACCTACGCACCATCACTGGACACAGATGGCCAGACAGCAGAATTTCCAATGATGCACTATACAAGATGTGTAATATGTCGCCGCTGTCTGTAAAAGTCGCCCAGCAAAGATGGTCATGTTTGGCCATGTGCTAAGGATGACAGAAGACACACCAGCACAGAGAGCCTTGGAATTCGCCATACTCGGACCTAGCAAATACAAAGCCAGGAGAGGACATCATTGCATAAATCTGCTACGAGGTGACCTCAAGAAAGCAGGACTCGATACACTCAAGTAAAAAATGGACCTGAGGAAGCTAAGGATTTCGGCTGAGGACAAGACACAGTGAGCAGAAGCGAAGAAGGACTTATTGCAGCTGTAGGATGTTTCTACTACCACAGCCGCAGAAGACAGTAATCATACATACAACTATTTTCGGGATTACAAAAATCTCGATCAAACGTCATATCTAGTGGCGAAATATGGCTTATTTCCCTAGTTGGTATTGAGTAATGTGTTTCTGTGGACATAGAAGTCCAATTATTAGTAACCACTGGGTCCTAGCTCATTCCCTGCTAGTTAATTATTGGAGATGTAGTATTGGTCTATAAAAGAAATCTGTACATCTCTCGACCCTCTGATTCCTAAATAAAGTATGCATTTCACACCAGCCGTTTTTTCACGCACGCATCCGTTGTTCACTAGCCTTGTCATCATATGTTGCTGATAAGTAGGGAGGCTGCAGGAGCGCTTCTCTAAATTTACTTTTGAAAGTGTTTTGCTCGTCTAGCTTTTCTCCTGCTTCTCAATCTTGGTAACGTATTGTGTTTTTTACTGTGCTAACCTTTTCACACATCTTATGTCTTCCTAGATAGGATAATGGTAACACATGCGCTGAAGTGTTGGATAATAATCATCTTGTATAAATTTGATTATTTTCCCGTTAATGAGTATTCTCCCATAAAGACAATACATCATAATTATTGGTCCCATACTTAATTTTTCTTAAGTAATTACTAATCTATTCATGACTATGCAACTACCTCTTGGAAAGTTTCAAAGATTTTTATCAGTTGCATTTCTTAATTATTTTCTTTATTATCAAACCAACTAACTGCTAACTTCTAACAACTAGAAACTAATTGTCGGTTTGTATGTCATTTCAGAAAGTGGTTGAGAACTGTCCTATTTGCCACCCCTTCACTAAGCAGCGTTGTGTGGGTCATGAGTGCTCCAGGTGCAGCACGTGTGACCTTAATCTCAGGTGTAGCATCTGTGATCAATGGTCGTACGAGCTGTTACTGTTGCTGTTAAAATTCATAAACGAGAAACGCTAACTGAGAACTTGAGAAGGAAAGATGGTTTAGGACGTAATAGGTCTCCCATGCCAGCTTTGCCTGACATGGCAGCCTTCAAGTCTGAAATGATGAGCGAAATAATGAAATCGTTGGTGGATTGGGTGCCAGAGATGCTGAAAAGCACGTTGCCTGCTTGCAAGACATCGGCAACCTCTTCATCTTCGCTTGAGCAAGGATTCCCCACTACGATTTCTGGTTCTGGTCTTTCATGTAGGGGTTTAACAGTTTTCTCAGAAACCGGGGATAGCCCCTGCCGGTCTCGGCCTGTTTTAGCTCACCTGACCAGAATTTTAGCTTTAGCTGTTAGACGCACACAATAACGAGCCAAATTTCTACCATGTCATCCTTATATGCATAGCCCCTATTTTAAGAAGGTACACCCCACCCATGGGGTCCAATTGTGCAGAATTCCAGTGACCCCACCCACTTCACGGCGATCGCATAGTGTATAGCATTATCAGAAATCCTATTAATAATGCATAGGCCGTCTAGGGCTTGTGTAGTCCTGAGCGAACAGGGTTTTTTACGTGGCAATTTGAAGTGCTCTACAGAGAATGTGTACGTGCAGAGCACTGCATCGGAGAGGAGGCGGCTATGTCAGAGGCCAACTTCCTGCGTGGCCATGTCAGAGGCCAACCTGCACAGCGTTGGACACGGCCACACCCACGTAGGCCAGCAGTGTGGGTGGGGTGGTATTATGGTGGCAGGCTCCACATCCACAACCTATAAGGCAGCCCACACCATGAGGTGGTCATGGCGCTAGCAGGGGAGGGCGTGAATCTGGCCGTGGGAACTATGCCTGAGGGTGCGCTTCCTGCGAGGACCATGGTGCCATCTGGAACAGCTCTAGCGTTAGCACCACTCTTGGATTGCTAGTTTCTTCCTTGGCCCCGGATGGGCCTGCAGGAGGCAGTCTAGCCAACCACATCCATGAGTGGAAGCGGGTGACACAGGGTCGATTAGTCTTGTACTGGACTCCTCTTCCAAAAGATCCAGATCAGCGGTTGTCTATATATTCAACCGTGTTCCAAGCGTTAAAGAGCACCGGTGGGTAGAGACCAGTTCTTAATCTAAAGACACTCAACAAGTTCATTCTCACACCGAGTTTCAAAATGGAAACAGTGAAGACGGTGTTGGCAGTATTGGGAAATGGTATGTGGACAGTATCCATAGATATAAAGGATGCATATTTTCACATTCCCGTAGCCAGGAGTTTCCGACAGTACCTGAGATTTGCATTCCATGGTCGCAAAGGGAAATTCAATGTACTCACATTTGGAATTTCGACAGCTCCTCGGGTCTTCACCAGGCTGGATAATAAACCCACAGAATCAGATCTGGTTCCATCCCAGAAGTGTGTTTACCTGGGCCTGGGCATGTTCTTCGATCTAGAGATAGGATATGTTTATCCATCTCAGGAAAGAGTGGAAACACTAATTTCAGTAATTCAGCAAATGTGCAGCAGTCGCTATGTCTTGACACAAGTCTGGTTGAGAATGCTGGCGTTGATGGTCTCTTAAGAGCCAATGATACCTCAGCAAAATCTCCTAGCGAACTCCTTGAGGCACATGATTAGCATACGGCCAGCGGAATGATAATTCACCTTTCCAGAGTATCCACCCATCATCTGACGTCATAATCAACTACGTGACGTGTAGAATGACATCATAATGAATAACGTCATGAATGACGTCGATAAGTACGTCACGAACGCATATTTGAAGACGGTCTATGCGTTCTTGTACAAATTGTATGTCTTCACTATTTAATAAATATTCTGCTGAATAGTTTGAAACTAATTTGACTGGGTGCTGTTGCTGCTTACCTGTATAGTTTTCAGGAAATTGATAGTTAGTGCATTCGGAGATCGATCAATTCCAACACCGCGAAGTGAAGGTGGAGCTTAGATAGAGATGGGTGGGACATGGCTAAAAATGGAAATGTTCATTGAATCAATGTGTGTCGGATCATCTGTTCGTCCATTAGTGTAGGCCCAACATAGATCTATTTACAATGAAGAAGAATGCGAAGATGACAACATATGGCTCTCCGATTCCAGATCTAAGTCATATAGCAACAGATGCGCTAGCTATTAGCTTGTAGGGAATGTATGCATACGCATATCCATCAACAATCCTGATTCCAAAAATTCTTCAGAAAATCAGACAAGAGGATTGTCAAGTGCTTCTGATCGCCCCGAATTGGCCAAATCGATCATAGTATATACAGATCTGCTGGACCTTATGGTCTGCAATCCGGTTTCTCTACCTCTGATGGGCAACATAATCTTCCAGGACAAGACTCTGCAAACAATCCGTCAATGTTCCAATTGACTGCATGGGTGTTGTCAAGAAATCTATAATTAAGATCAAAGTTCAATGTTGTATCGACGTGGCTTTTGAGCATGATAACTTGAAGATGCTATCACTGATAGATCTAGAAATTTAATATATGGAACCTTGTCCATAAAATGCTTCCCGTTGTTCAATACTATCCTTCTATATACGGCCACTCAATATCCAAGAAGATGTAAAATATAAATCCCACAAATATGAAAAATGCAAAAAGAATTTTCGGTGGAGGAGAAACCAACGTATTTGCTACATAGTGGTCATTTGCGAATCGTCGAGAGTCTTGTATAAACAAAAATATTTTTGTGCAACTTTTTTGGGGGGCGGGGGATGTTGAGACATAATTTTATGCGGGTTTTTCCCTTGCTGCTGGTAGCCATTCAGCGTTATAGGTCTTCGTGGTCCTAGTGTTTTGTCTGCCGCTGGCGAACTGTCTAGACATATTTAAGATTTTCTGAGTTCTTTCTAATGGGACCTTTCCATTTTTAGCTATGCCCCGCCCATCACTAGCTAAGCTCCACCCACACCTCGCCGTGTTGGGAGTGATCGATCCCCGAATGCCCTAACTATCAATTTCCTGAAAACTAACTATACAGCGAATTTCAAAATATTCAACAGAATATTTATTAAATAGTAAATACATACAATTTGTACAACAACGCATAGACCCTCTTCAAATATCCGTTCGTGACGTACTTATCGACGTCATTCATAACGTCATTCATTATGCTGTCATTCTACACATCACGTGGTTGATTATGACGTCATATGATCGGTGAATGCTCTGGAAAGGTGAATTGTATTGTTCCTTAACCCTTTAATGCTCGAATTTGTTCAGGAAAATTTCAATTTTCTCATAGAAAATGTCCATTTCGACCATTTGCAGACCAAGAGAATACTATTTTTGAAAATTTACCGGTGGAATGACTGGCTCGGTTTTCAAAACAATTTCAAAAATAGTATACTCTTGACCGGTTTCGCCATGAAAGGGTTAAAATGTAATGCGTAGGCCTATAATGGTCTGTCTGCAAATGGATATTTCTCAAGATCGCTGCAGAAGCCGTTTTTTGGCTGATATGAGTGTTAGAGGGTTAGATTGAGAAGCTCTTACGCTCATACCAGTTTCCAGAAAAGTACCAAGTAATAACAAATATGTGTGACGTAGGCGGAATCTGTGTACAAAAATTAGTGTGTACTATGCGTTAATCATTGAACAGCACCGTTATATTAGAACAAAACTATAGAAAATTTTCAAATTTATTTTTATCTCGGGGTGGGGTGGGGGGTGCCTCTTTGACTTCCAATTCCAATGTATCTTCACAGAAATTGAGCATGCGGTCGATCATGGGTACACAAACAATCGTATTGATTTTCCGTGTCCAGGGAAGTAATTGTAATACAATTTTAAAACTTGGCAGTGAGAAAACCGATGAATTCCAGATTGGAGGTAATATGTAAGGGAACCATTGTTACTAAAGATTAAGGTGGCAATTAGTAAAGGTAGAATAATAGATTCAGTATCATGGCTCAAGTTCTACAAAAGCAGTGCTTATAGGCCTATATTTAGGAAAAATGTGTGGTTTTTTTGGGGGGTGGGTGGGTATAGTTGACCAATGCCATTATGTGATACCGCCTCTCAGGCGAGATCCAGTAGGCCTACAGCTCTGAAATAACTTAGATTATTTCCAAAACAAAATAGAACATACCGTTGAATATTTGTAACATAATTTGATTGGAATACATCGCTGCCTAAGGCAGCGGTGTCTCCCAATCCAATTATGTTAAAAATATTCAACAGAACATTTCTTACTAAGCTAACATGTTTCTAATTTTGTTTTGGAAAGATCTTAAATTATTTCCAAGCTGTACTGTAAGAAGATGTGCAGAATTGCTCATAGCTTTCTCTGAGACTGCAGCAGTCCTTTGATTGTGTCCTTTCTACTGCCGGCATGAACTATCTGTTTCTAGGGCACAATTGATTAAATGTGGCTCACTGTTCGATGATGGGGTGAATCGTGATGATGATGATGAGCATGTAATCAATAATAAATATCAAACGGACTACCCAACACAGGATACCTGAGACTTTCTAGGCTTTGCTAGACCTTAAGCCTTTAACACACAAGCCATAGTAAAAGGCCGTCTGCAGTGAGCTTGATTAATGTCCATATCCGACAGACCAAAAGAAAACTATTTTTTTTAATTTACCGCTGGAATAACTGGCTCGATAATTGCCTCAGTCATTCTAGTTGTAAGTTTTGAGAAAAAATATTCTTGTTCTTCAAATGGACAATTTCTGTGGAAAAAAAATTGAAATTTTCTAGGATAAATTTGGAACTTAACCTTCCTTAATCATATAGTGAGAGAATGACGCACACACGAACACAATTTGATATAACCTAGCATTTAATTCTTTAATAGCCCACCTCATATTTAAGAGCAATTGAATTTATGCCATGATGCCCGCCAAAACAACATCTTTTTCAGAAACAATTGTGCTGATTCCAATCAAATTTGTCAGGACACATCCTTAGGACATTGAGATCAAGATTTATCAAGCGAAGCTGATGGTCGATTTGGTTGGTGGTCATCTTGGATTTTAGATCTCTGGGCCGATTGAAGCGAAACTCGCGAAACAGAATATAGAACAGGAGATGGCCCAAGTTTGTTGAAGAGAACCTGATTAGTCGATTTGCTTGATGGCCATCTTGGATGACTAGGTTTCAGACGTCTAGCTTATCCGGAACCACTGAAGTGATCAGGAAGGAATCTAGCAAAATATGATTAACTGACTGACTGCCCATTTTTTTTTGGCTGATGACATATTCCACGGGTTATATCTCGACCTGCTAAATATTTTGAAAACAATTTGGCTGAAAGTTGTCGGTAATTAAGCCACCAACAACTTTCAATCAAATTGTTTTTAAAATGTTCAGCAAGTCAAGAGTTTTTGCTCATTGAAATTATTGTCTGGTGACTTGCAGCAGAGAAAGTGCAAAACAGTCATAGCCCAAGCCCCATTAAAGTTTCTTCAAGTGAAGTTGATACATGAAAATATGGCCGCCATTGACCAATCAAGATTTAGTTTTTCTTAGTGGGTGGATTTTGACAGCTAATATAACACAATATAGGTTTGTGGGCCTGGTGAATAGGAATTTCATACTTCTCAATCTAGTTGATCAATGGATGAATCCAATCTGTCACTCAAGTATATGACGTCATAATCAATTATGTAACACGTAGGCAGATGTCGCAATCAAAATATGTAGGAAATGATGTATCTAGGTCTGCCATGAACGCTTAAGAGTCAGTGCACCAATTGTATGTCTTTACTACTTAATAAACATTCTGTTGAATATTTTCGAACTAATTTGGTAGCCACAGACAGCAACAGCACCCAGTCAAATATTCAACAGCTTACCTGTATAGTATTGGGATTCTGGGAATTCAGGGTTCGATCGAGCCCAACATGGGCAAATCATGAGCGGATCTGCCACTCAGGTATCTGACGTCATATTAAAAATAAGTCGCATATTGGCTGTCGTCACAATCAAAATGATGTAGCTTGATTTTGAAAGCGACAAAGGTATGTCATGAAAGAGTTTGAATCGTATGTTTTTGGTGAATTTACAATTTAATGAACATTCTGTTGAATATGTTGAAACTAATTTGACTAGGAACAGTTGCTGCTCTAGAACAGGGAATAGCTAGAAATAGGTCTTATGTTCCTGAACAGCAAAATAGTTATTTTTACTATATTTTAATCTCATTTAAATGGAAACTTACTTTTAAAATTGGTTCCAAAATAAACAGTCAAACTTTTCTCTTTTTATGGCAACAATTGTTAAATTTCGGACAAAATAAATCCAGAGGGCTCTACATTTCGAACATGGACTTTCTACGTGAAATGTCGGTATTACAGGTGAGCGATACGTGTCTTGTGGGCCTTTTGTTATTTCTGGAGGGATTGAGACCGAATCTGGTCAAAATGTCCATATCACCATCTTATATCGGTGCTGTGAAAATGGAGCTGATTCACACTCAAACACCAGCTATCCCCCTTGATAGTTAACTTTAGTACAGGAACCATTGGTCACATTTCGTCCTATTTACTGCTATTCACTTCTGACTTTGCGGATGTGTGTGCCTTTGGAACATAACTTAGCAGCCATATAAGTAGTTAAGAACTGTGTCAGATGTCAATTTTGCCAGTGGAATTATTAGTAATTTATTCAGGCATCATACTTTGTTTAATTTTGTTATCTTCATATACTGCAACCAAATTTGGTATATAGCTACATTATAAGCTAAAGATACACACTTTATCAAAGATAGGTCGGCGTGACCTACTTATCACAGTTCACTGAACATAAAAAGAAGAGTTTTTCGAAGACACTAACCAAACTTGGTGTGTGGATGTATTGCAGGTAATGGCGAACCACGTCTCAAAGATCAGTCAGTGTGACCTACCTTTTATGGTTCTCTGAACCTCATAGGAAATTTTTATCTTGGCTATTCTTTCAAGAGTCCACTCAACAGCCAGCTTTCAGCTATGATCACCGAACTTTGAATGTGGCATCTTGCAGAGTTTGGTAAATATTACAGAAAACTTTGGTTCGTTGTGATCCTCTGCGATGCGGCCCGTCAATAATAGTTTAGTTTATAGAACCAATAATAAACATTCAGGCAGTAGGTTCTGTATTATCCTCACATTTTTATGTTTCTTTGTTGTCGATAAACTGCAGTTACAGACAAATATAGAAAAAATATTAAATCGAAGCTCAGTTCCAAGTAACTTGATTGATGATTAGGATTATGATCCGAAACTGCCGGTGATACGGAACTGCCGTAACCACTGTACACGATTGATTATACATGTACAAACTTTCTGTCCTATATGCCGAATACACTGACTACGTTACGGCGAGAATTCGCTTGTGCACAACTATCTTGGCACATATAGGAGTACATAGCATGGCTTGCATCAAAAAGAGCCCATAACTCAGTAAAGAAATGGAAGAAACGGATACCGCGTATGGCAACAAATAAACAGTGTACATGAAATGACTGATCGCCATACTGATACCATAGAAGCTACTCAACAGACACTGATGCAGAGTCCACCAATGATCATATCACAGATACCAGGGAACAATCTCCAGCAGGCACTACAGCCGAATCCACCATGGACAAAGATGTGCTAACAACATATTCAACAGAGGTTAGTGCAGGGATTACTGATTAGAAACAAATATTTCGACACACGTGTCAGCAGACGTTCAAGCAGAGACTTCAATCGACAAAGGGACGTTTTGTCAACTCATATAGCAGAGGTTAGAACAGAGATGATTTTACCAAACCACAAATCCGTGAATGCTAGCTGCTTGACCAAAAAAAGACGTGGCAATTCGCCAGGTGCTGAGTAGAATCCCATCATGATACCCAAACAAAACTGGTCTCAGAAATCGTCAATCAACCTGAAATAACTGGAATAGAATCTGGATGCAATTGGTAAAATTATACGAAATTCAACAAACTATAACTATCGTACACTCCCAGGTCACTAATCAGCGCGTACAAAGCAACCTGACACAACCCATGATGCTAAATTCCATCAGTGAGATGAAAATGAAAAACGCCAGCATTCCAAGGAGCTACAGTGATGCTGTCATGAATGGATCAGTCAAGTGAAATAATGAGATACAAACCCCGAATGTGCGTGAAAATTGGGTACATGCTATGTGTCAGCGCTTAATATTAGTGTGACAATCTGATCATGTTTCCCTGCAAGAATAAGAGAACTTACAGAACTGCTTCAATACTTGTCCGATTTCATGTTGTAATTGATTATGGTGTCATCCTACACGTCACGTAGTTGATTATTACGTCATATGATGGATGGATAATCCCGAAAAGTCCATTCCTGGGAAATTTGAGCTTGGTAGATGATGCCTTACACAAATGATAATGGCCGGTGAAACACTAATGGCACGATATACGACTGTGATGAGCGTATTAAGAAACCTCGTGCACAATCTAGCATGATTTGCATAGTTAACCTTTTGCTTCGGCATTCTTATTTACCTTTGTCAAATAGTGGCCTGAACAATGGAAAATGTTGCAAGTTTCAAGAGGTGCTTCGGCGTGTCCTTAGATCATCAGCATCATATGCTAAAAGACGATATCCTGACAGAGTACTCCATGTAACCATGTACTGGAAAGCTGTTGAATAGCTTTGAAACTAATTTGACTTGGTGCTGTTGCTGTATGGCAGCAACAGCGTCCAGTGAAGTCGGTTTCAGAAAGTTCAACTGAATGTTTATTGAATAGTAAAAACATACCATTCGTACAACTTGACGGAATATTAAGCGTTTTTTATGATGAATGGCGTAATTGATTATTACGTCCGCCTACATGTGACGTATTTGATTATGACGTCATGTGATTGATTGACAGAGTGGATTCCTCTATTCCTATTCCAAGCATGGCTAACATTACACCAGTAACAACTCTATGTATATCATAATCCAGCAGCACTACGTAGCAGGATAATGACTGCTGGCAATGAGAAATCTATGAAACGACATCCAAACATGTTAATATAAATAGACAATGTGACGTCAATGGTTTGGCTTTGTGAAGAAGTAAAGTACTCTCCTGGAAAATACCGTGTTTTCCAATTATCTGGTTATGGGTTTCGATATTGTGCACTTAACAGAAAATAGGCCGAGAGCTGGAGAGGCCCACCATACACCACCGTCAACCCACCCCAACCCACATGATCATTTTTCACGGGTATCAAAATGTTTGCTAGGACCCGCTATTTGAGAAACATGTTCCCAAGAAATGAACCCATTTACACTACACCTAATTTGAATCAATCCAAAATGGCCGCCGTTAAACTAGCAACATACTTATTTTGGCGATATCTCCACTTCTCTAATTGGAATTTCTCTACAATTTAAAGTTTATTCTTGGTCTCTTAAACACAAGGAAAACATTGAGTTCCAACTAGTAAAATAGAAATAAATCGCTATTTCCATAAATCCAAAATATGCCCGATTTTCATGTTTTATACATTATTGGCCATATTTTAGACTTCAAATGTGTTTTCAAGTGCATTTTATGCTCAGTATGGGCCTGTGAAAAGTGAATAATAACAATATATTGGCTAGTGTCTCCTCAGATTGGACAGATCTGAAATAGGACAGGGCGTATCATGGTGGAATGGATTTGTTTCTACACCTGGAATTACACCAACTAAGTTTACCACAATTGACTACAAACATGTTATCACTCCTATCATAGAATACAAGGCCTTTTAAGAGTGCCTTGCGTACGCTGAGGAAGCGACCAGGGAAGTTGGACAATCTTACACTGTGACAATATTTGACCATGGGTACACATGAAAGCATACCCATTGGTGTGGAACCGTCATGTTAGATATGAAAAACACATAATCATGATCGGAACCTTTCATCTGGCATGTGTATATCTAGAGATGATTGGCCAGAAAATGGATCGTTCTAATCTGTCTGACATACTTTTGGAATACGGCTTAATTGAAATAGGTTCAATACAAGAGTGTTATTTGGAAAACAAAATTAAAGGGCTATGTACTGCCATATAGTTGTCCTGGAGAGTCTTGAAAGATTATTTATTGTAGAGAGTGTTACGCAAATTTGCTGTTCTTGAAAATTTGCCAGAGTCATTCAACTCGAAGCTACAAGATTTAATCCAGACACCATGTAAAGAAGTGTTAGATCTGGTTCTGCAAAATCAACCATTAGCAAAATGCATAGTGGAATATACGCAATACAGGGTAAATGTCCGTGAACGAGATCTTTCAAAAGCTGCACAGTTTTGAATTCTGTATATGGATTATGTCTGGCTTTCATACACTTAGTGAAGCAGAATATCTTTCCTCTCTATGTAGATTGCCTACATTTGATCTCTGACCTTTACAGCTTCAGTCGACAAACATATGCGCGGTATCTTACCATCTTCTCCATTTTGATAGCAAACATCGAAGAATCTCAACCAAGTGAATCAGACCTTTTGAACAGAGGCGTGATGAGTGTCACACGGTCATTCATTCAAGTCGAGAAAACAATGGATGGAATATACCTTTATGACGCACACGGAAAGTCACCATGGAGCTGGTCTGCGGGGAATCCTAGGAAATTTTTAAGCTTATCAGATGTGGGTGCGAACTCCACACGAACGCTCAAATTATTACAATCAAATTTGAGCATGGCAGATATGTTTACCGAGTCAGAAACTGGCGAGCGGCACAGAAGAGTGAAACCATTGTTTGCATGACACAAGAAGCCATCAAGGACTTCATCAATCAATTTACTAAAAGGACCACCTATATTATATATCATCTGGAGCAAGCATACCTGCAGACAATGAGAATTTTATACTCATGGCAGTTCGGTGCATGAAAAAGTAGCCAAACAAACATTCATCAACGATCGATTGGAGGAAAAGTAGGATTTTAACCAGTGAAAATACAAAAACTGAAGACCATGGCAGACATGGGAAAGATTGTAAAGGTTAAAACATTACAGAACAATGTCCTTCATTACATACACCAGGGGAATATAGCATTCTAGTTGCTTGGTCAGTCACCCGATGAACAAATGTACATTTATTTCATCGATCTACTGAAGTACTGACTGGCGCTACTACCATACAATATTGATACAGTTGGTGAATGTCTAGTCAAGACAGATAAATTTAAAGGTATAAAGTACCTCACAAAGGTGACTGACAATGTCAAATTACCTACATCAGACAGCGTCCTGATCATAGAAGATGGAAATGCCTGGCTCTATTGCACGAATGCTATACTGCGCAATTGTGGACAGATATGTCACACACTATTCACAATGATGCCACATAATTTTGACAGTATCTTCAGCACAGACAATGCATAAAGAAGACTCTGTAAAGGCAATGGAAAGGGAACGCAAAGGATGTGGCGAAGGTCTATTGATACGACAAAAAACACACAAAATGCTATTTTGAAAGTATTCCTCATCAACGGCGACAACGAGACTCAACTTGTTCAATTAATGTACGAAGCTTGGTACAGTGCTGCATATATAAAAGCGACTTCAAGGTTGAAAGGTCATTCTTATATGCGATGGAAAGTCATACCTCTTCACATTACCTGAGGGAAAGGTACAGGAAGGACGACGATTGACATCCTGAAGTCAACACAAGAAGAAACTGATTCAAGGATAGGTCTCTGGTGTCTGTATGCCAAAGAACAAGGATACAGCAACATACCAGTCAAGGGTTCAGACAGTGACATCTTCCTTATGCCCCACTGCATGTACCTACTCAAGGATGTTACACTTCCATTTGATACCGGGTAACAACAAAAAACGTATTTGTAGCTCACTGGGTCACGTCGGGTCATTCCATGATGTCCGCTGCGCCATAAGTGTGTGACGAACACGGATGATGGCTAGCTCTCTGTCTCGGGGTAACTGATTCCGAGCGATGCTGACCTGCGGGGAACAAAGACCGGGACCATTGCCGCTAACATTAAATTGCACAGTATCTGCCCATGAGTTTGTGTCACCGGTATGCCTGTTCATAGCGATTTTGTGATCTATGAACTTACAAGATTTAGATAGTGACCTAAAATAATTAAAGAGTAATTAACATATATCTCTTATACAATTGTTGAGATATAATATTATGAGAATAATACATAACATAGAACAGCTATATGAACCTTTAAACGTGGAGCCACGGGAGGTACCCCTACAAAGGAGGCTCCCGCATACGATATCACTAATTAACCTAATATAGGTTATTATACCTCTAAGCTGAAAAGGAAGAAGAGAAAGAAACTCTTGAGTGGCAAGAGGCTTTGTGCCTCACGCGGGCATTACTCCTAGTGCTGTATTCTTTGGTGAGGAGTAGTAGCCTCGCGTGGGCCTCCATCACTCGATCCTTGCGAGAAGCAAGTGCCTCGTGCGGGTCTCCATTGGACGAAAATGTTGCCACCGCAAAAGCGGAGGGACAGAGATGGCTACAAAAGCAGCCATCCTGTGTTCAACCAAAAGGTGCTGCAAGAAAAGACCACCCTAGTGAAACTATAACTAAAAGTGTTGCATGCTGTTTTACGTGAAGACGAGACAAGCGATTCCAGTAGGATTCCCAAGTCACCATCTTATGTAATTCCAAGAATACTGAATTAGTAGGTGCCGCTTTTATTTTTGCAGGCCTTCTTCTATGCCTAACCAACCATTTAGGTTTTAAAAGGAAAAGAACTAGTTTAGGCCGCAAATGGCGGGTACCCTACCTAGCTTTAGATACGGCCGTCAGTGATAGCAGATACCCCACGGCATCAGTGCTTGAGACAGTATGCGTACATGTCATTTTGCAAGATATCCGAGCCTGATGAGAGTCCAGACATCTTGCTCCGTGACCACATAAAACATCACAGGACGATGGCTACCTTTTTACACAAGCAAATTTATTCCAACTGGAATAACGGTGGGGATTAGAGAGACGGATATCCACCGTAAATGTCCCTCCCACAAGGGTGTGGCAGATTCCATCATCTTGCCCAGACATTTGTACAGAATTCGGTGGACATACATATCTCGTCCGTCACCAATCCTATGGAGCTAAGTTATTGACCTCACATTAGGTTTATATATCCAAGTTGCCTACATATGAACTGCGGTGCGGGATATCCTAAGAGAGATAAAGAGAAATAATAATAATAATAATAATAATAATAATAATAATAATAATAATAATAATAATAATAACACTGTTTTCGCAGTGCTTCCTACATTGGCAAGGGTAACCAACTAACAAGTATCCTAAGATACAGAGTCGGTGTATGTGACGCCATACTCTGGCCATCACCGCTCGGAAACCTCCTATAGTTTCCCAGAGTCGGATCAGCCCACGGTGCGGATAGGGACATCCAAACAACTAAGAAGCCATAAGGCTTAGAGGAACATGAAGAGAGACAATAACTTTATAAATATGAGGCCCTATAGGTAAATTGGCCAACGACCGGAAAAGAGGCGTACACTATGTGTTTCCCAACGAAGAAATTGTCTCTAATCACATTAAACCTATCCTATCGAGCTGAATAGTCAGGTTTAGTCGGTAGCATGCCGGGCTAAACAGAGTTAATAGCATGGACAGCGTCCTTAGTGAAATATTGTTGGTGGCGGGAAAACGTGATGCATATATAATGTTGCTGTATAGTATCCCCTAAGTGCAGTGCGGTCCTAGGTTTTCTACAAATAAACAAAACATATCAACTGATGGCTACTTGGCATATACTAATCTAACCTAGTACAGAACGGTAATAGTACATAAATTGATTAGAACAGTAATAATACAGGTTGATAGACTTAATACGATGCGGTTAGTGACACACCTTACAGTGAAACAAGGATAATATGAACAGTAATAAAGAAATTATAACTAGCGGTCCGGAGACCCGGACGGCACCTGTTAGTCATCGGTACCGTTTACAGAGGAAAATACGGTAATTAAGGTATAATTTAATGAATATCTTAAGAAGTAATTATTGACGGTGTAATTAAATATATATATATCATGTATAGTTACTTGAATACCCAGTAGCCGTTCTCAATTGCGGCTACCATGTTACTGAAATTGATACGTCACTATGCTCGTGACGTGAGTTGAGACGTTCTCTGTGAACTGGATCAGTTCCCGCATGTAGATGTTCCGCAGGATACGGTCTCTGTAATGCTGGTCCAGGACGGAAGCGGTACAAACTCAGAACAATGAAACACAGTATAAGAATAGTCTATGGATTATCCAGTAAGTTCTACACGATGCAGTATGACTAAAGTGTCCGTTAACGGTAAGTGGTATAGTTAAAATAACCCATTAACAGGGAGGGTTATTGATACAGTTGTAATTAAAGTGTACTATTTAAGCTTAATGGTGCCCGGTGTGTCAATTAGCTCTTAAGGCACACCGAGCAAAGTTTACTTGGCTGCAGTCAAAACATTAAATCATCACATACGACATGCAGTATGGCAGTTGAAGGTCCACTTTTCAGCGTGGCTGGCAGATCCGGTGAGTTATCCACCGAGGAGCATTGCTGGCTCTACGTTATGCAGAATTACATATCTGGACCATAAGGGTCCACCGTAATATTAGTTCTTATACAGTTGGTAATTAAAACAGGAACAATGTAACACTATGAAGATGTCGTCCACAGTGCGGTGACCAGATTTTTCTTGCGGTCCGAGCGGTACTGGTAGTTGAAGTTGTGCCGAGATGATGTTGGATTCAGTCTTCGCCACTCCAGTTGTTCATTCAGGTTTCCATGCTTGGAAAGCTCCTGAACCCCGACCGGTCGACGACGCTCTCGATCCTCATAAAGCATCCCCTTTTATACTCATGGTGACGTCGCAAACTGGCTGCCTCAACCAATCAGAATTTGATGAACCAGCCAATCAACGTGCTGTAATCCTGTGACGTATACACAATTATCTAAATATCGTAATAGATATAGATGTGAAGATGGCGTAGTGAGTCATGTGTTACACAAGACACTGATTATTTAGTTATATATATATACGCGATTACGACGCTATGGAGATATATGGAGCGTAATTAGGAGGAAAACGGCGATAACTCAGCCATTTCTTAACCGATTTTAAAACAGTTAACAGATTTGAAAAGCCTGTTGAATTCCGGTCTTGATTGATACCATATTCGGCGGGAACGAGCAAGTATAAAGAATTACTATGTACCTACTTGGTACACTAAAAGCGCTACCCGCTCTTGGACGTGCTACACGTGCTCTGTCAATGCAGCAGTTAGCGCGCGCATGCGCGCTACGCGTCTTAACGAACTTAGTCGTTTTGACGACGAAATCTCTCTCATAGGCCCATACATGCTTATGGCTCTACCCAGGGGGTGGGGGCGTGTTCATGGAACGAATCCAGGACGGGCGGCGCGTACCCAGTTTAGTTGGTACGGCCCGCATCCGACCGGTCGATCCGGACTACAGATTACCATGTCAGATTGTGCCCGTGCACAGGAACACTGTGCCACGCTTTTAGGTATCCATGCATATAGTGATTTTGATTCAACAAGTACTTCTGACCACTCTTCCGTCAACAGCTAGTCAAAGCGCTACAATGCTACTTCTATCAATTAAACCTTTAAAGGGAAACACCAGACCCTCTATACTACTTTGTACAAAGTTAATCTAGAGACCGTAACGTTTTCAAAAATACAATTGTAAGCTCTGTGCTCAAATTAGAAATATATATCTTCGTTATTTAAATATGTAATACATTGCTTAAATTTGTATTCCCGGATGAGGTGCATGACGTCAAAAGTTGAACGTTTTTCTCGCTGTCATCCAACGCTATTGCAATAGAATTGCGAAATGCGTTTTATAAGGGTGTTCTCTTCAGCGGTGTTAGGAATATATAAACTATATTTTCGGAAATATTGAAGAATATATAATAACAGCCCTTTGTCTGATTTCTCTTATGGTGCCGATTTTGACATCAAGTTTTGATCTTGAGATAAATAAATGACGCGATAGTATAGGTTTAGTACAATTGCTACTTTTGAATCAATGCTCTTAATGGCGCTACAGCAGATGATGTTATTAAAGTTTCATCTTTTAATATGAGAATTTAAACAGGTCTTACATATATTCCAATACATATTTAGGTACTATGTTTTCATATTTAGCATCAAAGCTTCCTGAGATATTGTAATGGGCATGTAATTGGCAGGCATCTTCATAGAAAATGGCCATCTTAATGTTCGGCAACTAATGTATGAAAAAGCAAATATATTCCCTAAATTTGCGATAGTGTGATAACCGTCTTGATCTCTCCAATCTGTACATATATACATGATGTCGATAGCACTATCAGAATGCCATTATCATGGTTCTTGTTGGATGGGATTCAACCTATGACGTTATAGGTGTAATTAACTCGCGGAATATTATTGCAACATCGCGTTTTAGCACCACTTTATTCGGATTTATATATAAATGTCGTAGGAAAATTTTAGACAGTAGCTTAAAGGTCATATTTGGAGAAATCCCCTTTATGTACAATTTTGCAAGTATTTAAGGCATTATTGTATAGTAATTAATAACAAACCAGCTGTATGTGTCTAACATTCACCAAATAGCTAGTATTAAGCCGCGAAGTCCGCGTATGATCGAATACACGAAATTACGTGATGACTTACCTCCCTTGATTTTGAGCTCTTCAGCGTCAATAATGACGTAATAGTGGAACAAGCCGTAACGTTGAATACATGCAGCTTCGTTCAACTTCAGCAGGAAATAAGTACAGTTTGGTTTCATTTTCCCGATCAGGCAAAGATAAAAAAAATTGCTTTTTCAGGTCTTATGCCAATACAAATAATAGAAAGTTATATGTTGATTGATTTTAACCCTAAATAAACATCTGACCATAGAGTCTAATGCGCGCTCTTACTTAGCATACATAATATAGCCTACATAGCGGAATGAGTCTTTTGTTGCTGAATTAAATACATGCGCATACATAAAACAGACACAGGTAGGTCAGCTAGATCTTTCTAATCTGTCTAAAACAAAAATTGTATGAGATCTCAATTTAATGCATTTTCTTTAACTCTGACATTTTTGCTGCGGCTATTTTGGCTACATGGTTTAGGCCTAGAGAGTGGGTGTGTAGTTAGAACCACGCAAAACGGCAACAGCTACGAAAAACCAATGCGACAGATTTTTCTCGGTTTTATGTTTCCAGACATGTTTGAGAACATGATCACTTCAATGACGATTTTGGCTCAATAGAAATGTGCGTGAACAAAATTAGCCTGTAAATGACAACATAATTTAATGTACAAGTGTGTGAGTTTTTAAAGCTTAGCATATACTCATCATTTTCAAGACCAACTGTGTGTAGGTTTTATCAGAAACCCTTCTGGTTTTACCTAACATGCATAGGTTTGTGTCACTAGTAAGATTACAGTTGAATATGCGAAGAAAAATAATCGATATTACATGACCGTAGCAATGGTGGGGTGGGGCGGGTTGGGGCGGGAGGTGTAGGGGGAGGGGAGGGTGGTTGGGGTGGGAAGGGGCTGCCAGTTGAGGAATCGACGGGCCTGCATATTTTCACGTTGATGCAAAGCATATTATTTTGAGAAATTACCACCAGGCTTATTGAAAATTACCACCGGACGATAAAACAAGCATTCCGTGTGATGGAAGCACATAAATAGTAGCAGATGAACGAATTCATCGGAAGACTGACATATCGGTTATGGGTCGTCTCTTTCAGTTCATGCGGACGTCAATGAAAGCTTATAGTAAACAAACAATTTTGACAGTCTTCGATGCGTAAGCTATCCAACGTAAATTTGTGCACTGTTAATAAAGGTAGGCCTATTTAAATATGACAATTTAGTTACCTGTTATAAATTATTATTATTATTAGTATTATTATTTTTATTATTATTGTCACGTTCTTTGCGCATTTTTACTCATATATGTGCTTTTTCAGTATACACGACAATTGTACACACTCAGGGCCAGCATTTGTCTCTAGTAAGTAAACCTACAAATTACTACAGTAAAAGCGTGGGAGAGTGAGTGTCGTTATGCGTAAATTTATACGTTAGCTACATTACATTCAAAGAAGTGGTAGATATATACCCAAAATTTACCTCCTCGTCCACATACATATAGGATACGCACGCATGTGTAGGCAGGCCTGTGTTTAGAATGACAGGAAACATAAGTGGCAATGTGTAGGCCCGACCACAGGTATTTTTGGCATAATTTTTGCAACTGAATGCAGTGTTATTTGCAATAGATATGTTGTTTATCAAATGGAATGCAGGAAATGACTTCGCATGGCATCAGAATTTTCAGGGAGAATAACCATCCCGCCCATATCTCCCCAAACGGCCATTTGGAGGGGCACGCTCTCACTCACAGCCCCTCGATCTCCAATATTGGACTAACTCAATAATAAAATCCTGGATCTGCGATTGACGGCCATCCCACCAATACTGGATGTAGCAAGATATAGTGTCGTAAAAATACGGTATCTACATAATCACCCTGAGATATTTTCTCGAAGCAGATCTCATCTAAAAAGTGGGTTTTCGTGCCCGAGATATTCATATTTAAATATGGCATCGGCGCTATTATAAACTTCTGACTAATGTCTACCGGGAACATCATTGAGATCATAGCCTATTTCAAAATGCATTGCTAAATACAATAGAATGAAACAGCTACTCTGGTTAAACAATGATGCCTGTATTAGCTTTGCTTAGCGGTTGTTCCACTATGACGTCACAGCTGCTTGGAATTCAAGGGAGGTAATTCATGACGCGATATTCAACTTTATCGGCAATAAATATAAAAATATGCCATGTATTAGCAAATTGATAACAGCTATATGATTTGGAAGGACTGGATATATTATAATGTCTTAAAATACACTCTCCATATATGACCTGGGCTCTAGGAAAGGAATGTGTGTTTTATGCTAACGATGGTGGCCCTTCTTGTGTTCGCCTTTAAAGACGGGACAAATAGAATCATTTATGACGTAATGATTATGACGTCATCCTACACGCGGCTTAGCGGATTATGACGTCATATGACGTAATATGATAAATGGATATTGCGGAAAGGTTAATTGGTCTTGAAGAGTTCACGTGTGCCTTATAAAGCAAAGTCATCATCAAAGAAGTCGGCAAATTAAGACTCCTCATGATAAATTCGAAGTGTAGAGACGAGTTACCAAACGCGACTCACAATGTTGATATGGAGGCATTGGCCCCCAGGTAAGAAATGTTTTTAGCAACACATTCGAAGTTATGATATGGAAAAATGCACCCGTTGCAGGACCAAATATTCCTACACCATCACATGGCTATGGACGAGCATATATAGATGGAAAACTCGAGCATCTCTGGATAGAGTGTGGCATTATACCACAGCAAATATTTGAGGTTTTTCAGGAGCGACTCGATAATAGGGATGAGGATGAGAGGGCATAGGATGATGGTGCAGCACGGATCGACATGACAGGTACCGGCCGTCCCAGCTAAGCTAGGTACGGAACGGCTGTCTTGGATTCACTCTAAGCGTGCACCCCTGGGTAGGATAGTACGCGTAGATAAGCCATATAGGAGAGGTTTTCGTTAAAAACGGCTATGTCCGTTAGAACGTGTAGTGCGCACGCACGTCTCAGAGCTTCCCTGACAACATGGGTCGAGATTGGAATCGAGTATATACTTATAGTGTACCGAGACCGTACCTGTAATTTCTTTAAACTGCACCGTTCTCGTAGTTCCAGGTATTTATCAGGACCGGAATGAGACGCGGATCACAGTACTGTTTACCCTTTTAAAATCGGTCCAGAAATGGGCGCGTTATCATCGAAGCTCCCCGCTAAATTATACTTGAAATATTGCCTTGACGTCTTAATCGCATATATATATATATATATATATATATATATATATATATATATATATATATATATATATATATATATATATATATATATATATATATATATATATATATATATATATATATATATATATATATATATTAAACAGAATAGAGAGTGCGCTGTACACTTGATAACTACGTCAGCACTTCTGCAGCACGCTGATTGGCTAGTGCTCGACCGCTGATTGGCTGAGGCACCCAGCACTGACGTCCCGAGGAGTATAAAAGGGTTGAAACATCGAGAATCAAGAGCATCACCGGCGTGGAAGTCGGCCCGTGCAGGACGACTGGACTATAGGGATAGACGTGTGCAACTGCAAACCTACGGTGATTCCTACTTCATCTGGTGCCCTTCGGATTTCAGCTCATCCACGGTGGTAAGGAGTACTCGGCTTCCACAGTGTTTGTACACCCTCGGACAGCCATCCGAGGGTAATAAACTAAATTTAAAGTTATAACTCCCGCATCCGAAACTTCCTAAGCGAGTCTTCCTACGGATGGGCCATGAGGCGAGCCGATGGTGGTTCTTGATGGATGACTCACCGGATCTGCCAACCACGCTGAAAAGTGGACTTCAACTTCCGCTCTGCATGTTGTGTGTGATAAATTAACTTTCGACCAGTCTGGGTGAACCTTGCCCAGTGCGCTGCAAGAGCTATGCGATGCACCCCGCACCATGTGCCAGGGAATGTACATGCATTGTTATTATGTAAGTAACCCTGCCTGTTAATGGGTTAATCTTAGCTTTCATATCTCCGTCGCCGGACGGAAAACTTTACATCTTCTGCTGTGATTATGTATCAGCTATAAGACTATCTAGTGGACATTCTTGAACTGTTTCGTTACCTGTCCTGAGAATGTACCATATCCTACCTGCCTGGAGAAGTGAGCCTGCAGAGACCTGCCTGTAGAGACCTGCTTGTGGAGACCTGCCTGCGGATGTCTTCCTTTGGAAATCTTTCCAGTCCTGAGAACACGTCATCTCGCGCTATGTGTGTAATAGCGCCTTAATTTCAGTAACTAATTAACTTGTTCCGTACCGATGGCCAATAGGTATTCAACTAGCTATACTATTGTACATTTAGTTATAAACCGTTTAATTATTTCCGTATGAAGGTACTGATGACTAATAGGTACCGTACCAGTCCTAGGACCAGATTCTTATAATTTCTGTTTCATACTGTGAATATTATCCTTGTTTACTGTGGTGCTCTCAACTAGCCACACTGTAAGGTCTAGTGACCTGTGATACTTTATAATTATCATTTCATTATCTTCGTATCCGTTAGTTTGTGTATTGGTTCCCTATATGGCACGTAGCCATCGAGTTCATATGTTTTGTTTATTTATAATAGAAAAAACCTCTAGAACGCAGTACGCTAGGAAATACTATACAGCAACATTATATTCGCATCACTATTCCCGCCAGCATCAATTCTACACTGAGGTCGCTGATCATGCTCTAATTATTTGAGTCTGACATGTTACCGACTAAACCTGGCTATTCAGCTCGATAGGATATGTTTAAAGTGGTTAGGGACAATTTCTTAGAGACGCAAAGTGTACGCCCCTTTTCCGGTTGTTGTGGTAATGTAGCCCACGCACCAGCAAGGTTGTGTAAAGTTGGCCAAGTGACCTATAGGGCCTCATATATACAGTAAGTTATTGACTCTTTCTGCGCATCCCCCAGCCTTAGGGCTTATTAATTGTCTGAATTCCCAATTGACACATTGACCGGATCCGACCCTGGGAAACTATCGGAGGTTTCTGAGCGGTGATAGTTAAAGTTCCGCTTTACATACACGGCCCCTCGTGTCTTCGGATACTTATTAGGTAGATTCCCCCGCCAAAGTAGGAAGCACTGTCACAAATAATAATAATATTAATTTATATGTTGTGATACCGGCCTGCAGTGCATCTCTGGGCATTATGGAAAATAACCCTAACGACAGGTCAAATGTTAGATCCGTAGCACGCGGTGATGGACGAGATGTTGATCTCCATCCAATTCATTGCAGTGTCTGGATGAAGCGTTGGAGCTCATCATGCCCTCACGGGAAGGACGCTCGCGATGGATATCCGTCTCTCCACTCCCACCATAATGACATGTCAGTATTTTTAATTGCTTGTGTGAACTGTGAAACTCGTCTGGTGATGTTATATGTGGCTGCGGAGCCTGGTGACCAGATCGTTATTTGATTCGGGGCTTTGTTCCGTGACATGTACACGCGCTGTCCTTGGATATAGATGCTATGTGGGGCGACCTACGGAAGCTGAGCATCTACGCCCAACGGATGAACGTATCTAAAAGTTAGGTAGGAATCCTGCCACTTGCGGCCATAGCTTGTTTTTGTTACTAACACCTAAATGGTAGGTTAGGATGTAGCAAAGGGCCTGCATAAATAAAGCGGTAACTACCAATGCAGCAACTCTGGAACTACATAAGACTGTGACCTGAGAATTCTTCGGAAATCATTCATCCCATCTTCACGTAAACCAGCGTGCAACACATTAGCAGTAGCTTCACTAGGACTTTCACCACTTAGCATTTTCTGTTGAACAAAAGAGTGGCCCTTTTTGCCAGCTCTTTTCCTCCGCTTCGGCATTGAAGGCATTTTCCTGTGATGGATCCCGCGTGAGGCACTTTCCTTTCGCAACAACAATATTTTCTTTGTGTGTGTGTGTGTGTGTGTGTGTGTGTGTGTGTGTGTGTGTGTGTGTGTGTTAGGGGTTTACTAGTTTATATTAAACTACCTAGTGACTTCGTTGTGGAAACTCTCTCTTGCGGGGATACCTCTGTGATTTCAAGGATCTGTGTGGTACCTCTGGCCAAACCACGTGGAAAGAACACCGGCCCGGCTCTACATTGTGTATTATTGTGCTCATTCACTGTCAAACATATAGAATTGTTTGTATATTGGTATAAATTCTGTGACTAGTTAATTATTATTATTATTATTACCATCTTGTCCGTAGCTCTAAATTAATATGAATTGTCATACCAGTGACACAAACATTTGGGACGACGCGGCAATGGTCGCACGGCCCCGCCGGAACCTATGTGGTCCACCGGCCTGTGGGGTTGGTCTTTGTACTTTCCGGAGAGACGCGATACGGGATTCGCAACCCCGAGATCCGCAGCTAACCAACCCTCCGGTTTGCGGCGCGATGGATGGGAACGTCATGGCGGACCAGCGCATCCCCCCCCCCCCCCGCGAGCTACAATACCATCATATTGAGATATAATCTGAGGATAACAACGCTGATAAGAATTAATGATAGGCTATCCATACATTGCACATTTGCGTAGTATACTATTTTTCATTAAGATTTAGTATAAAATGTCAAGTGAAAACACATTTTAAGTCTAAGATATGGCAAATAATGTAGAAAAAATCAAAAATCGACTGTATTTTGGATTTATGAAAATAGAGATTGTTTTCTACTTTAATAATTGTAACTCAATGGTTTTTGTAGACAATTTCCGATTAGGCGATGAAATATCGGCAAAATAATTATGTGGCTGATTTAATGGCGGCCAATTTGGATTTATGTAAATTAGATACCGGTATAGCGCAAATGAGTTTATTTCATCGGAACATGATTTTTCTCGAATAGCTGACCCAAACAGACATGTTGGTACCCATGAAAATCTATCATGTGGGTAGTCCTCTCCAGCTCCCGTCCTAAAACATACTACAGTCTCATATCAGCTGCATATATGCAATCACGGATACGCTTGAGGAACAAAATTGCTAGTGCATAGTACGAGCAAGTTTCCACAACCGGTGTATTGTGCGAGTGTGATTGGTACGTGTGAAGTAGATGCCTCCACCAAGCGACCTGATCTCGACAATTCGTTGAACATGCTCATAGTGTCAACCACATCTTTTGTTACGAATAATAGACTGTTCCACTTTATCAACCCATCCTATGACGTCATAATCAACTACGCGACGTGTAGAATGATATCATAATGAATGGCGTCGATAAGTACACCACGAACGCATATTTGAAGACGGGCTATGGGATGTTGTATGAATTGTAGGTCTTTACTATTTAATAAATACCCTGTTGAATATTTTGAAACTAATTTGACTGGGCGCTGTTGCTAGGCAGCAACACCACCAAGTCAAATTAGTTACAAAATATTCAACAGCTTACCTGTAAAGTTTTCAGAAAATTGATAGTTAGGGAATTCGGGGATCGATCAATCGCAACACGGCGAAGTGTGGGTGGGGCTTAGATAGAGGTGGGCGGGGCATAGCTAAAACTAGAAGGTCCATTATGAAATTGGATACAAGCTTGGTAGAACA
This sequence comes from Chaetoderma sp. LZ-2023a, assembly GCA_034401795.1. Classification (NCBI taxonomy): domain Eukaryota; kingdom Metazoa; phylum Mollusca; class Caudofoveata; order Chaetodermatida; family Chaetodermatidae; genus Chaetoderma; species Chaetoderma sp. LZ-2023a. The sequence goes on from CM067365.1 coordinate 51,266,699, forward strand.
TAGCTTTGAAATGGTGAATACAGAAAATGGTGGTCCAATCTGATCTTGTTCATGGGAGATGCATACATTATACAGCTGATAACGTTGACATGTTTTATAATTCAATTCAATTCAATTTATTACTCCCAGACTTTATACAAAGTATAGTAGTAGTAGTAGTAGTAGTAGTAGTAGTAGTAGTAGTAGTAGTAGTAGTAGTAGTAGTAGTAGTAGTAGTAGTAGTCGTCGTCGTCGTCGTCGTCGTCGTCGTCGTCGTAGTCGTCGTTCAGTACTAGGTCAGGGATCAGTACAAATTTTAGAGTGCCATATCTATTGCGACTAGTGTCTCAGCTCTCGTTGTATTGCACACCCCGCCATACAAAATGAGAAAAATTATTCTATTTCTGCCCAAAGTGCACTATAACCTTTGCCGCAAATTGGCATGGTTTTCTTTGCAATGACAAGTTGGGAGTCGACAATAGCTTTTTTAAATTTATAGTAGTTTGGTCGTGTAGAGTAATAAGCCGGTATGAATAATTTACGGGATTCTTCAAAGAATGGACATAGAAACAAGTAATTGTATTCGTCACAAATATCATTATTATTGCATAATGGACATGTTCTGTTGATTTTTGCTATTCCTGTCCAGCGGCCTGTTTCAATTCACCTTTCCATTTTTAGCTATGCCCCGCCCATCACTAGCTAAGCTCCACCCACACCTCGCCGTATTGAGATTGATCGATCCCCAAATTTCCTAGCTATCAATTTCCTGAAAACTATACAGAGAACCTGTTGAATATTTTGTAACTAATTTGACTGGGTGCTGTTGCTGCCTACAACAGCGCCCAGTCAAATTAGTTTCGAAATATTCAACAGAATATTTATAAAATAGTAAAAGCAAACGATTTGTACAACAACGCATAGACCGTCTTCAAATATGTGTTCGTGACGTACTTATCGACGTCATTCATTATGATGTCAGTGTACACATCACGCAGTTCATTATGACGTCATATGATGGGTGGGTACTCTGGAAGGGTGAATTGGTAGGCGGTGATTGGCGGTCCTAAGCTTCGCAAGAGATTTTCTATTAGCTTCATTTAATTTTAATAAATATGGCTCTAAACAGATTTCTGATTTAAATATTCTATATGTTTCGCCCCTAGATAAATTACTTAATGATTCTTGCCATGTTTGTTTGAACTGATCGATGCGTCTTTGCTTTATATTATGTATTGTACTTCTGTTTTCCGTGATTTGTTGTGAGATCCACAAGTAACTGTACCCTGTGTTATTTAGGTTTGATTCGACATACTTAACCCATTTGTATTGAACCCCCTCCTCATTATACAGTTTATGCATATATTTGTATATTTGATATGATAATTTATCATGTTTACCGGTCAGAAGTCCTGCCCAGAAATTTAACATTCTGCATTGTACGTTTATTTGTAAAGGATACCTTCCCAGTTCACCATAGACCATTGCAGATTGTGTTGTACGTTTCACTTTGAGCATATATCTCATAAATTCTAGGTCGACTTGCTCTAATGACTGATATTATTCAAAACATCATATTTCGCTCCCATACAATGCTATTGGGGCTATCATTGCATCCAATAATTTAAGTTGGCAGGCAATGGGTAGGCTTAAGTTGAAAGTGCGGCGATACAGGCAATGTATTGCTTTTCGACATTGTTGTGTACAGTGCTTAATTGTCTCACCGTATTTAGTGTATTTTGAAAACATAATTCCTAGATATTTATAACTATCAATAATTTCTATTTGTATATTATTTAGTTTAAAATCAAAAGTTTGTGTAAATTTTTGTGCATGCCCGAAAACGACTATCTTAGTTTTATTAAGATTTATTTTTAAGTTCCATAGTATATAATAATTATTATATTTTCTGGAGATCATCCTTTCGGTTGGCCATTATTACAGTATGGTCTGCATAGAGTAGAGCAAGGATTTTTAGGTATGTTTCTACGTTGTCACTTACAATTATCCCTGCTACAAGTGCTAGGCCTCAAAGTAGATCTAAGATCTCTGATCTTGGGTCGGGCGCAGGGGTGTAACACTTTATCTGGGTACCAAGCCGGGTATTTGGAGTGAGTGGCCAACCATACCACTAAACAACTCATCTTCCATGACAGTTAATATTATGAATATCCGTCATGGTGCTCGCCGTCTGAGTTCCCGCCAGGAATATGCAGCACACACACACACACACACACACACACACACACACACACGCACGCACACACCACGTCCACCTCCACCCCCACCCCAGCCTCGAAAGGGTCCACCCAATCTACTGGAGGTAAAGTTTGTAGACCTTGGGGAAAAAGGAAGAAGGTTGTCCAACCTAAAGAACAAGTAAGCAAACCGCTGACTATCATGCAATGGAATGCTGAAGGGGTTTCTAACAAGAAAACGGAGCTTAGCCAAATTCTCAAGGAAAAAGGCATAGATGTCGCGTCTATCCAAGAAACTCATCTAAATGCCAACAGAAGATTCTGTATAAGAGGATTTGAGTACTTCAGATCTGACAGGGAAGGAAGACATAAAGGAGGAGTCATAACTCTGGTCCGGAATAACATAGACGCCACTGAAGTTCAGAGAGACATGGAAGGACCTGAAATTCTCACAATCAAGATAATTCCAGAGAAACATCCTGTCACTGTTGTCAACTATTACTGCCCTAATAATCAACCATTGAATCTCGGGAAAATTCCAAGTCACCCAGATTCAACTATCGTTGCTGGTGATCTCAACAGTCATTCTCAGTTATGGTGCTATCACTCTACTGATAGGAGGGGTGAGGACATTGAAAATTGGATGGATGAGCAGAAGCTGATTCTCTTGAATAAGGGGGATGACCACCACCCACCCACCCCCCACCCCACCAACACCCTACATTCTACTCAAGACGATGGCATACCTCAAGTTCTCCTGATCTAGCATTTTCGACAGAAAATCTACATCAGGAATCTTTGCGTATTGTTGGGGAACAACTTCGAGGCAGTGATCACTGCCCTGTTTTCATTACCATTAACATGGATGCTGAGATTGACCGAAATCAGACACCTCGATGGAACTATAAGAAAGCAGACTGGGATAGATATCAGAAAGAGAGTGACAGATTGGTAAAGGACATTGATGTCAAAAACCAAAACATCAATAAAGTTGTTATAGAGCTTAACTCTCCTTTACCCTCTGCTGCTGGCAAATGCATTTCTAGGGGATCCAGAAAAAACTACAGACCCTACTGGAGTACGTCTCTGCAAAAGTTACACGAAGAAATGTCCAACACAAGGGAAATTGCAGAGAATGTCCCAACAGAAGCCAACCATGTGAGACTCCAACATTCCAAGGCAAAATATCTGAAAGCCAAAATCAGAGCCACAAGAGAATTGTGGAGAGAAAAATTTCAAGCTTAAATCTTGAAAAGGATACGAACAAACTCTGGAGGCTTGTGAAGCAGCTTAACGATGAAAACACCAGAGTACCGAACATGACTCTTGAGGAGAATTGTGAAATTAAAGCAGGAGAGGCTGCTGCTGAACACTTTGCTTGTATGTTTTAGAAAGTAAGCAATCTAGATGTGCCAGTGGGTTGTAAAAAAAGCTGCAATGAAGTCTGCAAAGGGGAATGGAGGACACAAATACATGCCACGGGAATGGATGAGCTTCTAACCATCAACGAGTTGGAGAAAAACTTGAAAGTTCTGAAAAGCCGGAAGTCTCTTGGACCAGATGGAATAACCAATGAGATGTTGAGGAATCTGGGTACTATTGGAAAGCACAAGCTTTTGGAGATTTTCAACCACAGTTGGTACACAGGAGAAGTTCCCCAGTCATGGAGAGAGGCCAACCTGATCCATGTACTGAAGAAAGGCAAGAATAAATCCAAAGCGGCAAGTTATCGACTAGTCTGACTAGTTGCACTGTCAAAGCCATGGAAAGAATCCTCAACCAAAGATCAAACAACATATCTGACACAGTCTGTTGAGGAGGCGTTCCAACAGAAAAAGCATACCATCACTGTGTGGGTTGATCTGCAGAAGGTGTTTGGTAAAGTATGGAAGCATGGACTCCTCCAAAAGCTCAGGACCAATGATAGCTCTGGAAAAATGTACAGCTGCATATGCCAGTATCTCCACAACCGAAAGGCATCAGTACAGCTGAATGGGACGAGCAGCGAGAAAGTCCTGCTACGACATGGTGCACCTCATGGTGGTGTAGTCTCTCCCACCCTCTTCATATTTTTCATCAATGACCTGGTGAAAAACCTTCCAATGGGAGTCAGAGCTGCATTATATGCTAATGATTTTGTGATGTGGAGCAGTGACGAGTATGTGTCAACAGCCAATTACCGCATACAACTCACAATTGATCACCTCAATTCTTGGGTTACAAGATGGTTTGTCCAGATCAATAAAGAGAAGACAGTCGCAACTCTATTCACACTATCCACTAAAAAGGAACACAAGATAAGTCTGAAATTTGGTGACTCAGTTCTGCACGTTGAGGATGAAGTAACTTATCTTGGTCTGATATTTGACAAAAGACTAAACTGTAAGGCGCAAATCAGAAAAGATGAAGGTATAGCCAAGCGAAGACTGGCAGTTATGCGGAAGCTCACTGAAACAAAATGGGGAGCTAACATGAAAATTCTGAAACAGGTTTACTCTGGATCAGTTAGACCCATCATCGAATACGGCTCATCATCATGGATGACAGCTGCTTCCAGTACCCTTCAGACATTGGATAAGGTACAAAATCAGGCTCCTCCTATCATAACAGGGTCTATGAAGAGCACTCCAATAGCAGCGATGGAAGAACTTACCAATATCCAGCCACTCCAGCAGAGATGAGAAATCAAGGCCGAGATTCACTCCGCGAAATTCAAATTGATGCCTCACCATCCCATGCATATGCTGACTCACCAAATGTCTAGAGGAAGTCTCAAGAGGAATAATTTCTTATTAACTTCAAAGAAAATTGAAAGAAACAGAGAGTCGAACATCTTCCCCAGATGTAGAAACAACTGTGTAGCTCGCGGGGTTTTGTCGGGCCGTTCCAGTGTGTGATGTCGACTCGCCATACCGCAAGTGCATGACGAAAGATGATGCTGGTTAGCATCCGGTCTTGGGGTGATGGATCCTGTGCAAGACTGCCCTACGGGTAACAAAAACCGGCTCCTAAGGCCGGTATAACTCAATCGTTCCGGTGGGGAGGTGCGACCATCGTCGCGAACATTAAATACAACAGTCTAATCCCAAGAGTTTGTGTCACCAGTATGCCTGTCCATAGCAATTTCGTGATCTATGGACTTACAAGATTTGATTTGGTGGCCTAATTAAATATAAGTCTATACAATGATTTTACCTAAACAGACTGTCAAGTATGCTAGATAAAACTAATGAGCTACAAAAAACAAGACATAGAGACAGCCGGAAGAATTTTTAAACATGGGGCTCCCAGAGGTACCACACAGACTCGTAGGCTCCCGTGCACGAGACTTAACTAATTAACTTAATATAAGTTATTATACCTCTAAGCTGAAAGGAAAGAAGATTATCTCGGACGAAAAATCATGTGCCTCACACGGGCACTACTCCTAGTGCTAGTTTGGGTGATGAGTATTGGGAAAATCTCGCCACTGCTTAAAGCGGGAGAAGAGTAATAGGCAAAAATGGGCCCACTAATATTTCAACCAAAAGTTTTGAAAAGAAAAGACCATACCTAGTGAGATTATGACTATAGGGTTGCGTGCTGTTTCACGTGAAAATGGGACGAACGATTCCCGAAGGATTCCCACGTCGCCATCTTATGTGATTCTTAGGATGCTGAATTAGTAGTTGCTGCTTTATTTATGCCGGCCTTCTGCTCTGCTTAACTAGTTTTTAGTTTTTGGAACAAGAACTATTTTTAGGCCGCAAATGGCGGATGTCTACCTAGCTGTTAGACATGGCTGTCATTGAGAACGGATGCCCTAAAACATCAATACTGAAGACAGTGCTCATACATGTTACTTAGTAAGATCTCTGAACTGGATAAGAATCCGGATATCTCGCTCCGTAACCACATAAAACGGCACAAGACACTGGTTACTTTTCACAAAAGCATTTTTAGGCAACTGATCTATCGTTATGGTGGGGGTAAGAGAGACGAATACCCACCATAAATGTCCTTCCCGTGAGGGCGTGGCAGATCTAAATATCATGCCCAGTCATTTTTATGGAATTCGGTAGGGATGCGTATCTCGCCCGTCACCTGGTCCTATGGAACTAACCGTTTAACCTGTCGTTAGGTTCAAATACAAGTTGCCCAGATTTGCAATGTGGTGCGGGAAGATTGCTCAGCAAATAAAATAATAATTAAGATATGTTTTCGCAGTGCTTTCCTACATTGGCAGAAGTGCTAACTACTAAGTATCCGAAGATACGGAAGGAATGTATGTGATACCACACCCTGGCCATCACCGCTCGGAAACCCCAACAGTTTCCCAGGGTCGGATCAGCCCATGGTGCGGATAGGGACATCCAAACAATTAAGAAGCCACAAGGCTGAGTGGAACATGAAGAGAGACAAAATCTTAGAGTTACGAATCTTGCCGTAGTGCGGGGCTAAATTATCGCAACTACCGGAAGAGGGGAGTATACTATAGATTTCCTAACGAAGAAATTGTCTCTAGTCATATTAAACCTATCCTATTGAGCTGAATAGAAAAGGTTTTAGTCGGTAGCATGCCGGGCTAAACAACATGGACAGCGACCTCAGTGAAAAATTGTTGGTGGCGGGAGAAAGTGCTGCATATATAAGTGTTGCTGTATAGTGATTCCTACGTGCACTGCAGTCCTATATATTTTCTACAAATAAACAAAACATATGAACTGATGGCTACTGGCCATATATTTATAAACTAACCAAAACAATCAATACAGTATCAAATGATCAGAATCATATATTTTTAGTACAGGTTAACGAAACTACTATGGTGCGGTTAGTGAAAACACCTTACAGAAAATGAGAATAACTATAAACATATACAGAAATTATAACTAGCAGTCCTAAGACCGTTACGGTACCTTTTAGTCATCGGGATGGTTTATATACGGATACGATATAATTAGAAAAGTACATTTAATGGAATAATTAAACGGTTAAGTATAGTTACTTGAATACTCGGTAGCCATTCTTAAGTTTGGCTATCATGTTACTGAAATTGATACGTCATTCTTAGTTTGACGTGAGTTGATGCATTCTCAGGAAGCTGGAAAATTCCTGCAGGCTGGCTCCCGCAAACAGGATTCCCGCAAGCAGCTCATGACGGGAGCGGATCGAACTCAGGACTGTAAGCACAATATAGAATGTCTAACGAGTAGTCAGGAAGAGATACAATAGCATTACTGCTGTGAAGAAAGTTCTCGTACACCGATGGTACGGATGGAAGTTGACAACAACCTGATCACAAGCGGGGGTTGTTAGATGCAGATGAAGATACAAAACAAAGCTTAACGGTGCTGGGTACGTCAGTCAGCTCTGAAGATGCACCAGGCAAAGTTTACTTGCTGCAGTCGAAAGTTAGAAGAAGTCATCCACCAAAGAACATCGCGGTCTCTACATCTGTAGAATCACATATTCAGGCCGTAAAGGCCTCACCGCAAGTTCGTGTTCCGAAGTAGATCTTGATATTCGTGAACAATAATTAGAAAGTTTCAAATTGTTCCCACAAGTAAGTGGAGTTACAAAATTGCTTTAGTGCAGTGGGTTGACTACTGCTAGCTACAGGAGAGAAACCGACAGAAGGCGAAGTAATCTGCGTAATGTCGCGCTGATCGTAGCTGGAACAGGTCCAACCTATTCGGCCCCTGGCCGAGGATGCTCTCGATCTCTGGATCGCGTCTCCTTTTATACTACTCGTGACATCACAGGCGCATGCTCCAACCAATCATCAGCCGAGCAACAGCCAATCAGCGTGTAGCTAGTAATAGCGCAGTCGAATGTTCTAGAACATTCTAGAAGTTCTGCATCCATGTGGTTATGACGTCATGGCAATATTTTGAAGATAATCAAGAAGGGTTTTCTATGGATAACTCAGCCACTTCTTAACCGATTTTGAAATGGTTTACAGATTTGGAAAGCCAGTCGAATTCTGGTCTTGACTAATCCCAGGGTCCTCGGGAAGAGGTAATTAAAAAGGATTACATGGTACCATCTCGGTACACTAAAAGCGTCATCCCATCTTGGTCGTAAACTACATGCTCCATCAAAAATAGTATCTAAGTGTGTGCATGAGCATTATGCGCTTTAATGATCTCTCTCATAGGCCCATATACGCTTATGGCTCTACCCAGGGGGGGCGTGTTCAGGGAACGAATCCAAGATGGGCGGCGCGTACCCAGCTTGGCTGGTACGGCCGGTACCCGCCCAGTCGATGCGAACTACACCACCCCCCACCTAGTTTGACATCCATGGCAAACGATCGCGCATGGCGGATCGACACACGGACATAGGCTAGGCGGGAATTATAGACTTCCCAGGTAGGCATGTGGCCGGAGAGGAGTAGTGACGCAATAGACGTGTATTCAAAAGACAGAGCACATATCGGGGTACCAAAGAGGAGAGGGGAGGCATACTTTTAGTTTTCAATTTTTGATCTGGAATTATTTTTCCAGGCCTTTTCTTTTTTTTGTTTTGTTTTATTTTAATATTTTTGGTGCGTGCTGTAACTTTATTTAGTAAATGATCCTAAACAATAGCTTGCATGGGTCTTCTTTTTGGGTGCGGATAATCATTATCTCCGCAGAAAATACCCAAGCTCCAACGTACCACAATTTAAGCTTAAATATAATAATATAATATATATATGTATACATAAAATATAAGATTCATGTAACATGCCCTTACGGGGTATTTTGTAAATTACATCTGAATTACTTGCGCACCCCGGGTAAATAAAGGGGTACGCAACACATATGTCTTATTATTAAAATATATTTGCGGCCCGTTATAGCAGGTCTGCAACGGGCAGCTCTCGCTGACCCCATAGCCATCCTGACATCTAAGACAGGAAGAAAAATAATAAGAAAAATATAATATAATAATAATAACTTAACAGTTAGTTTATCAGGCAGCCCCAGCGTAGCTGAGACTGCATGACGGGATTATGACATTATTGCACTGCAGGATGTTGTATTCTTTACGTCGCACACGACGTTCTTACAACACAGGAGTCCGCAGTGCTCATTTTGTGTGGGACACAGCTGGGCACCGAAGTGTGCGGCTGTGTCGGATAACCATAGTCATCCTAGGGACGGGATTCAATTGATCTAACATATATAATAAGAAGAAAAGTATTTAAAAAATAAAGTAATAATTAATACACTTCCATGAATCGCACCACTGATGTTTCTGCTGTCTCACAAGAGATTACACCTCTGCTGCAAAATTTCCCCACTGAGTCTGGGTCCCGCGACTGACGGTGGTTGGTCGCGGTGGATGCACTAGCATTGTTGAGATACGTTCACTATTACTGGCACTGTCGGAAATGTCTGATGTGATGGTGGCCGAATTATGAGCGTCTATAATGTCTCTCACAGTTACTGCCGGTTCTAATATATCTGTCTGCGAGGCAGCGGTGGTGCTAGTGGTTGCTAACGTGGTTGATGTTGTAGTTGTTGTAGTCGTCGTGGTGGCTGCAGTAGCTGTTGTGGTGATGGCGGTGAGCTGTATAGTAGGCTGAGGCAATGATGCAGGAGCGGATATGGCAGGAGATGACATCTTCCGAGACTTAGCATATTTTAACAGACGATTTGCGGTAACGTTAGGCACAGGCTGAATGTCCTGCGTGTGGGCGATACATTTCTATCCCGCGTATGGTCATTCTGGTGTGGTGCCCTTTCTGATGGCATGGTCCGAAGGGCTACGAGGCGGATGCTGGATAACACGAGTTGGAGTTAGGCTAATCGACGCAGGCTGCGATGTACCTGGTCCCTCGTCTATCGTCAGGTCTGGCGGAGATGGTGACTGGTAATTTGGAATTTCTACTGCCGCAGGTGTCGTGATGACTACCGAAATCGGCTGACTGGCTAACACTGCTTCAGACACTATGGGTGCGGGTATAGTGGCTGTAGTTGGATGGCTGGTTACTGATGCAGGTGCTGCCGGACTGGATTCTGCGGAAGGCTTTCGCTCTTACTCCGCTTCAGGACCAGTGTAGATGTAGTGACTGGTAGTGATGTAGCACTCCGCGACGTGGCTGCGAGGAGGATTTCATGTCTTGCTGTCAGTACGTTGCTCACGATAACCGCGGGAGGATGATGACTAACGGGATATCTACGAGTAGTGTTCTTCGTGCAGGCCATCTTCTCGGTCGGGAGAACTTTGACCGGAAACCGAGATTTAAAACGTGTGGATAAAACAGCACAATCCTTGTTTTCTTCCCCGGGAACTAATGTCACTTCTAACACACGGTGACGATAATGGAGTGCATGGGTCACTCCGTAGCGAGTAGCGGTGTAGAGATACTGACACGTCACGCAGAAGGCTGACTGGAGGAGATGATCCGTATTAACATGAAGTGTGCGGCCGGATTTTATCATAAAAGTTCTGGTACAGGGCTCTCCGCTAGCTAATAACGAGCTGCACGGGAAGCGTTTTGGAACTGGTACCGATTCTTCTTCAGACGAATCCGATAATACTAGATCTTCAAGGAGTGACATCTCGTTCCCGCATGGTAGGTGTCTGCAGGAACCTTATTCATACCTAATGCCCTATCTCTTCATTGTGTTAACTTTCCAGGCCAAGTATAATAAATGAACTAATAATAAAACAGCAGAATTTGGTTTTCAACACGAAAGAAGCCTAATGCTATCTGTTCTTCCCTGGTGTCGAGTTTTGATGGGAAGACAAAGTTTCAGAGCACGCTTCCTCCTTTTATACTATTTGGTGACGTCATAGGCGGCGGATGACCACACCTGGAAGTTTTAACAGGTGATTTGGTCAGCCCTATATGGAAAGTTTCCTCTTTCCCATTCTAGACGTCTAGGGATTAATTCTTCCCGTATAAAGGGAGTACTTTTAATTATAGGAGGAATGACTCGTTAACTTTGTCCCAATTTAGCACATTTAACAGCCTCCGATCATCATAAAAACGTGGTACTAGTTTTTCTTTGAGGAGCCTCACCTTTTAATTAGTGTGCTGCGGTTTTTCAGATTGGATGCTTATAAACTTGCCTGTTTTAATTTTAGGCTGGAGCACTCGATGGGGTGTGTGGGAGCCTGATGACGTCTGCGGCAATTACCCTGACTCACCCTCGCCACTCCTCCATCACGCTTATAAACTTGCCTGTTGTAATTTTAGGCTGGAGCGCTCGATGGGGTGTGTGGGAGCCTGATGATGTCAGCGGCAATTACACCGACTCACCCTCGCCACTCCTCCATCACGCTGTAGTAGTCGCGTCTTTGGGCGGCTCTTGTGTTTAAAGCTGAAATAACAGTAAAAGCACGTGGCTGATCGGAAACATATGTACTGTTTATGGCAATGGCCAAAATACTGTTACTGAGGTGTAGTCTGTTGTAGATGCGAGATATGGAAAGATACATATGTTATATCATGAATCTTTATAATATGATGTCCCTTATTTGCGCGAGTTCTTGAACATGCATCTTGTATATGTCTGTAATAGGTAGTTCAAAGCCCGTGTTGATTATGGACGGGAACGCAGAGGAGGGAATTTTTGAAATTCTCTTTGTAATTATACTGTTAGATTTTTTATGCCGCCTTACCGGCCGTGCGCTAATGTAGCACGGTAGAGCAGTTGTGTTCTTAATCAAAGATTTAACAGTAAAGTTGTAAGTAATTTAATGTGTGGTTTAAACAGATCTATTCAGGCAGTAGATCAACGTTACTGACCCCGACAAGAGAGCTGTGTTTTCCGAGCGGGAGGGCTTGCCAAGCATTCTCCTCAATGGTTAGAACTAGCTTCGTCCCGGCCTAGACCAGACACATTAATACCATTTAATAATGGTTAAATTACAGTACAACTCGGAAGTGGGTGCCACAGTTATTACAATTTACAATGCCGTCGTTTGGAGATTGTGAATACAGTCAACCTGAGTGTCTGTGTTTCTGACATGTTGGTGATTTGAATCTGATATGCGTGACTGGTTATCTGTGGATGATACTTGCGCTGTGGTAATGTTGGTCAGTGTGGTGCGGGATGCCACCTCCTCTGTTGCAGCAGTCTCTCTCATATCTGAAGATTGACGGTCAACAGACGACAAGTGCAATGTGAAATGGACGGAGCCGGTGATGTCCGAACTTGGTGTATAGATAAGGGACGCCAGTTGGATTTGGGGTGGTGGTGCGATGTTGGATAGGGGTCTCGCTTATTGGGAATTGGTCTGGCGTTTTGGGGAGGTGGTCGGGTACACCGTGTTGTACGGTTCACTGGTTCTAGACACGCTAAGGCTTCATCCAGCCTCTTCACTTCCATGCTATTCACCATGTGTTCCACCCCACAGGAAGCATGGCTTGGGTCAGCCTCAGCTTCCGCTTGTGGTGACTCTATGAGGGGGGGGGGCATAGCATGAAGTGGGTGGGATCCATCCGGTCCCTTGGACAAAACAAACAAACACAAAGTTCTTCAGATACGACTTCCCAGATCGAGTGGACCCACGCTGAGGAGGGAGAGGGCGAGTACGTATATCGTCATCATCGTCGGCGTTAGCCGCTTGCTCACCCACATTCTGGCTTGGTAGAAGTGGGGCTGAACTGGCACGGCAGTGCGCTGCGCTAACTGTGGGAATACTAATTTCCATAGAAATATCTGTCTGGGTACCGGTGTCACGAGAAACGCACAGTCTGAGCTCTGGTGCTGGGTCGTCACTGACACAAGGTTTAAGCCGATCGAAGTGGATGACTGAGGTCAGGCCATCCGAAGCACGGATACGGTAGGTCACGTCCGACGTCTTACCTACTACCACATAAGGGCCTTTCCACTGGTAACTCAGTTTACTTGGCACATTTGCAGATCGTCGTGAATTGTGTACCCAAACCATCCTTCCTGCTTCATACGGGTCTCCATGCACCCTCCGGTCGTGCCATGGATAATGTTTCTCTCACTAACTCATGGGCTTGTTCTATCCTTTGCCGCAAGAGTTCAACATAGAGAGATGGTGGATTTTTCTCTCCTGGTATCTGAGGCATGGCCAGATCCAGGGGTAAGGCTAATTCATGGCCTAACATTAACCGAGCAGGGGTATAACCCGTGCTGGAATGTACTGAAGTGCGGTAAGCCATGAGTACATATGGGAGCCGTAGGTCCCAATCTCTATAATCAAGGCGTGTTTCCTTTGTAAGCATCTCTGCGAGAGTTCTGTTGAACCGCTCTACCATCCCGTCACTCCGGGGGTGGTATGGAGTCGTCCTTGTTTTGACGATATTGAACAATTTGCAGAGCTCTGATATGAGCCGGCTCTCAAAATTACTTCCTTGATCGGAGTGCAACTCATAAGGCATACCAAAACGGCGGAACACATTGCTTGCCAAGACCTCCACTACGACGGATGCCTCTTGGTCTGGCAAAGCAAATGCTTCTACCCACTTCGTAAAATAATCTTGTAATACGAGGATGTATTTATTTCTGTCATCCGTCGTATTCAATGGTCCGACCACGTCGATAGCCACTCGCTCCCACGGTGCACCAACAATCTTAATTTGAGATGGTGCGATGTGGTGTTAGCCAACAGTGCATCTTTGGCATGGGATACATTTGGCAATCCATGCCTTGACACTATCGCGAATCCCGATCCAGTGGAATCTCAATTTGATACAGGCAACAGTTCTTTCCACGGACAGATGCCCGGCGTTATCATGCAGTTGTTTTAATATAAGTTCATGATAACTTTCCGAGGCTACCAGACGGTCATTGATATACAGAACGTTATTTATTAATCAACATTCTTCGAACCGTTGGTAATAATATTTTGCCGTGGTGGAAAGTGGTGTTATGGATTCCTTAGGAGGACGTACCCCCTCCTGGATTCATGCGTATATATTTCGTGTCTGCACATCTGTTGTTTGGTGGTGTGCGATTTTCTCCGGATTCCACTCTGTGCACCTCAATGCAGGGAACTCCGGAGAGGGCTGTGTTGACTGTGTCACGGTGGGAGCCTCTTCATGTTCAGCTTCCGCGCCGATTCTACTAAGGGCGTCGGCATGCCCATGCAATTTGCCGGGACGGTGAACAACATTGAAGTTATAGGCCTGCAGGGATTCCTACCATCTCGCTACCTGGCCCTCCGGGTTTTTCAAATTCCTGAGCCATCGTAGTGAGGCATGGTCAATACGGAGTGTAAAAGGGCGCCCGTACAGAAAGTGTTTATAATACTTGACAAAATGTACCGCTGCTAACAGTTCTCGCTTGGGTGGTTGTGTATCTTCTCTTCATTTTATTCAGAGTACGCGAACCATAACCCAATACCTGCTCCGTTCCATCTTCTGTGACCTGAGATAGAACCGTGCTGATAGCGTAAGCTGATGCGCCAGTGTCTAAGATGAAGTCGAGGTTTGGATTAGGATGAGCAAGAATCGGGGCAGTCGTCAAGAGTTCCTTCAACGCCCTAAAGGAGCCTCCACACTCACTCGTCCACTCAAATGGTCGATCTTTCTCGGTGATCTTGTAGAGGGGTGAAGCAATTTCGCTGAAATGTCAGATGTAACGGCGATAGCACTGGCATAGGCCAAGAAAACACTGTGTCTCCGTAACTGAAGAGGGCTGTGGCCACTCTGCTACTGCCTTAGTTTTTTACGGCTGAGTAGCCACTCCATCACCGGATATGACATGTCCCAGGAATTCAACGCTCTGTCTAAAGAGATGACATTTCTTGAGTTTGAGTTTCAAATTGGCCATGCAGAATCTGGAGCGCACGGTGTCCAAATTGATACGGGTTTGCTCAAACGTGGGTCCGAAGACTATTACGTCATCAATGTAACAGAGACAGATTTCCCATTGCAGGGTAGTTAATACCTGCTCAATGAGTCGTTCAAAAGTTCTGGGAGTGTTGCACAACCCATAGTGCATCTTGTGGAATTGGAAAAGGCCATCCCTACAAACGAATGCGGTCTTTTCCATGTCAGCCTCGTCCATGGCTACTTGCCAGTAACTGCTAGCTAAGTCAAGGGTACAAAACCACTTGGCTCTGGACAAGGAATCCAAGGCCTGATCTATCCGAGGTAACAGATAATTGCCCTTGATGCTAAGATTATTAAGGCAGCGGTAGTCAATATAAAACTGCAAGGTTCCGTCCTTTTTGCCTGCTAGTACTATTGGGCTAGCCCATGGAGATGCTGAGGGTTCAATAATACCAGTCCACAACATGTCGTTCAGTTGTTTGTGTGCTTCCGCTTCCTTATGAATGGGAAGGCATTGTACCGGTAGACGTATGGGGTGATTATTGCCCGTGTCAATGGAGTGTCGTACGAGATGAGTCTCTCCGAGATCCATGTCTCCGGAGGAGAAACTATCGTGATATTTGTGTAGTAATTTCCGAATTTCACGTTTCTGTGATTGCGGTAATCCAACTGTGGCATGTAGATATAAATCATGTAAATGTTCGGGTAAATCATCAGTCATGTGTGGTGGTTTGTCAGCAAGTGTAGGTGATTCCAATGAGATTATGGCCACTAAATGGCCACAGCGTACTCCTGGTTCCAGAGTGATGGGATATGCGGTACCATTGAACACTCTAAAAGGTATATTTTCCTTATTAGTAGTGTCTACTATTATGCGGGGACTTGCGCATTGTGAGGCGATCATGTAATCAGGATCGGTTTCCAGCATGGCGATGTGTGTGTTGCTTCCTATCTGTGGTGCGGTGGGGCCATAAGATTTGTTCTTGTCCTGGCTCAACTGTGGTGGTACTTGATAATATAACCACACACATGTCGTATAACGACGATGCCGGTCCAAGAGGTATTCGTCGGGCGTGTATGTCGAGTTCTTGTTATTTACTGAGAAAATCAGGGCCAAGGAGGTCATCATTGTGAATAGAGGCGATGACAACTCACTGTATGAATTGCATCTCCTTTATTTGGATGATTAAATTGACTACACCGGCTACGGGCACATCAGCTCCCATAGCCGCCTGTAGATAAATGTTTGTAGGCTTAAGGGGAGGCTTATGAGGTGGGATGCTCTCATATAAGCGCTTGTTAAAGACAGTGATTGAAGCACCAGTGTCGATGGTGGCACTAGTTGAAACGCCACTATACAGACAGGCACATTTGTATATTACTTTGCGATGTACCTGTGGAAGAGTTTCCAATGACGCCGTCTGCGACAATGGTGTCGGAGCAGAATCACTCTGTATGTACTCTGACTGTTTCCTAATTGCTTCTCTTAATGTGGTGGATGGCTGAGTGAGGAAAGGGCCAGTTCGTCGTCGCTGCGGCTGTGAGGACTGCGGTGAAGGCGGAGCTGGGGGTAGCAATGATGATGCTGTAGACAGCGGTGCGCACGGGATGACGGATAAGCTCCACCTGTGCAAGCCATTTCTTACAATGCTTCATGGGATGCTTTGGTGAAGCACAGAAGAAACAGTAATGCCGCCAAGGACATGTTTTCCCCTGTCTACGTCGGTGCTTGCGAATACATGAGGAGGAGCGAACCGCTTCTCCCGAGTCGCTGCTGTCTGTGTATGCGGGAGATGATGCTGGATGGGGCGGTGTTTTGCATACCACCAAGGGACACGGAGAATTTAGTGTCTTGGTGGTGGGACGTGGTGCTTGTAAAGACGTTGTTTCAGCGGAGGTGCTACAACCTACCACTGCGGTTTTACACAGGAAAGAAAGCGTGTTATGTGCGGAGAAGAGGGGGCTGGCAATGCTGCGGATGGGGAGGCATCGTAGGTATTGACATATGTGAAGCCGTGCATTTGGGTGTAGGTGTAAAAGCTGATTTTGGTGGGTGATTGCATGAAGGCCGCAGTTGAGCTGGGAAGTGGATACGGGAACCGAGGTGGCTCTTGATATTTCGGTACCCGTAAGAGTTTGATTGCGTCTCTGGTTGCGGTGTGCTGCAGTCAGGGGCAGGCATTGCAGAGGGAGGTCGGTTAGGACACCGTTCCCTCCAAAGGCCTGGCTGACCGCTTCTGAAACAGGTGTTTGGTGGCGGTGCGGTGCTGGTGGTGTTTGTTGTCCTAATATGAGTGGTGGCGAGGTTGGTGCTGAGTGTCGTGACTAAATTAGTCAGTGTGGAGATCTGTTTATTGATCTCATCTATATGTTCTTTCATGTTGCCGTTGTTATTGTTGCACTGGTTCCCGCGGCCAGGGCCCCGTTATAGCTTCCTCTAAGGCCACGCCCCCTTCCTCCAGGTGCTTGATTCTGATTGGAATTCTGTATAGCTGGTGGTGGTGATGTCTGTGCGGTTGGTGTCGATGAACTGGGGGGAGTATTGGTGGGTGTGGCGATAGCTGCACCCTCTATCTTATTGATAGGATGAAGTTGGCATCGGCTACTCTTTTCCCGCTCCAGAAAGTTTTCTATACGGATCGCGGTTGCTATTAATTGGGCCAAACTACCGTAGTCGCCTAGACACAACTTTTCTCTCAGGGCGGGTTCACCGCTCAATGCATCGATGAAAGTGTCGAGATGCAGATGCATTACACCTTCCGTGTTGGTGCTCGGATATGCGTGGGTGACCAGCCTTCTGATTCAGCTAGCTAACTCTGGAAGAGTTTCTCCCATGCGTCATCGGAAATTCTTGAGTTGAAGACGACTGGTTTCTCCGAAAGTTGTGTCGCCAAATCGCTCCGTCAATGCTCATTCCAATTGAGTGTAGGTGGGTGTGTAGTCAGTCCCAAGATCTGCTAAGCTGGGTACGCGCCGCCCGTCCTGGATTCGTTCCCTGAACACACCCCCCCCCCACCCTGGGTAGAGCCATAAGCGTATATGGGCCTATGAGAGATCGCGTTGCGAAAACGACTAAGTTCGTTAAAGCACATAATGCGCATGCGCGCGCTTAGATGCTATTTTTGATGGAGCACGTAATTTACGACCAAGATAGGATGTAATCTTTATTGATTGCCTGGTACCGTTGAATCTGGCATGTAAACCATTTCAACATCGGTTAAGAAATGGCTGAGTTATCCACGGAAAACCCTTATTATCTTCAAAATATTGCCGTGACATCATAACCATGTGGGCGCAGAACTTCTAGAATGTTCTAGAACTTTCGGCTGCACTATTATTAGCTACACGCAGATTGGCTGTTGCTCGAATGATGATTGGTTGGAGCCTGCGCCTGTGATATCACGAGGAGTATAAAAGGAGACGTGATCCAGAGCTCGAGAGCATCCTTGGCCAGGGGCCGAACAGGTTGTATCTGTACCAGCTACTATCAGCGCAACAGACAATACGCGTATTACTTCGCTATGTGTCAGGTTTTTCTCCCGTAGATGGCAGTTGCCCAACGCACCGCACTAAAACAATTTTGTAGCTCCCTACTTACGGGAGTAATTTGGAACTTTCTGATTATTGTTCACGAGTATCACTATCTACTTCAGAACACGAATTTGCGGTGAGGCATTTACGGCCTGAATATGGGATTCTACAGATATAGATGCAGGATGTTCTTTGATGGATGACTCACCGGATCTGCCAGCCACGCCTAAAAGTGGTATTTCAGCTGTCACCGCACCAATATCGTGTAGGTTCTTCTGACTTTGGACCGCAGCAAGTAAACTCTGCCCGGTGCGTCTTCAGAGCTGGCTGACATACCCAGCACCGTTAAGCTTTGTTTTGTATCTTCATTCGCATCTGACAACACCCGATTATGATCGGGTTGTTTAAAACTTCCATCCGTGCCATCGGTGTATGGGAACTTCTTTCACCACAGTAGTACTATCATATCTTTTGCTGACTGCTCGGTAGACATCCTATTAGGCTTACAGTGCTGAGCGATGTCCTCCCGCCATGAGTGTTCTTGCAGAAATCTTGTTTGCGGAAAACAGCTTGCGGGAACCAACCTGCGGGAACTTTCCAGCTTCCTGAGAATGCATCAACACACATCAACTACGGAATGATGTATCAATTTCAGTAACATGGTAGCCTAACTTAAGAATGACTACCGAGTATTCAAGTAACTATACTTCACAGTTTAATTATTTCTCTATATGTATTACGTTAATTATATTGTATCCGTAAGAATGGTCCCGATGACTAAAAGGTACCATAACAGTCTTATGACCGCTAGTTATAATTTCTGTATTTGTTTATAGTTATTCTCATTTTCTGCAATGTGTTGCTAACCGCACTATAGTAGGTTCGTTAACATGTACTAAATATGTAACTTTGATCATCTGATACTGTATTGATTGTTCTTGTTAGATTATGTATATATATGGCCAGTGGCCATCAGTTCATATGTTTTGCTTATCTATAGAAAATATAGGACTGCAGTGCACGTAGGAAACACTATACAGCGACACTTATATACGCAGCACCTTCTCCCGCCACCAACAATTTTTCACTGAGGTCGCTGTCCATGCTATAACTCTGTTTAGCCCGGCATGCTACCGACTAACCCATTTCCATTCAGCTCGATAGGATAGGTTAAGAAATCTGTAGTATATTCTTCTCTTCCGGCAGTGCGATAATCTATCCCCGCACTCCAGTAAGACTCATAACTCTAAGATTTTGTCTCTCTTCATGCTCCACTCAGCCTTGTGTCTTCTTAATTGCTTGGATGTCCCTATCCGCACCATGGGATTTCCGAGCGGTGATGGTCAGGGTGTGGTGTCACATACATTTCCTTTGTATCTTCGGATACTTAGTAGTTAGGACTTTTACCAATGTAGGAAAGCACTGCGAAAACATATTAATTATTATTTTGTTTGCTGAACAAACCTCCCTCACCGCAGTGCAAAGCAGGGCAACTCGTATATAAACCTAATGACAGGTTAAATGGTTAGTTCCATAGGACCAGTGATGGGCGATATGCGTATCCCCACCGAATTCCATAAGAAGGTCTGGGCATGATATTTAGATCTGCCATGCCCATGTGGGAAGGACATTTATGGTGGGTATTCGTCTCTCTCACCCCCACCATAACGATAGAACAATGGTCTAATAACGCTTTTGTGAAACGTAACCTATGTCTTGTAACGTTTTATGTGGTTACGGAGCGGGATGTCCGGATTTTTATCCAGTTCGGAGATCTTACTAAGTAACATGTATGAGCGCTGTCTTCAGTATTGATGTCTTAGGGCATCTGTTTTCAGTGACAGCCGTGTCTAATAGCTAGGTAGATACCAGACATTTGGGGCCAAAAATAGTTCTTGTTTCGAAAACAACTAAATGCTAATTAAGCAAAGCAGAAGGCCCGCATAAATTAAGCGGCAACTACTAACTCAGCCTACTAAGAATCACATAAGACAGTGAGGAGGGAATCCATCGGGAATCACTCATCCTGTCTTCACGTAAATCGGCACGCAACCCGATAGTCATAATCTCACTAGGTATGGTCTTTTCTTTCTCAAAGCATTTTTGATTGTTATATTAGAGTGGGCCTACTTTTGCCTACTACTCTTCTCCCGCTTTAAGCAGTGGCGACACCTTCCCGAGACGGAGGCCCACGCGAGGCACTTGCCTCTCGCAAGGATTCAGCAATGACGGTCCACGCGAGGATAATACTCCTCACCCAAACTAGCACTAGGAGTAGTGCCTGCGTGAGGCACATAACTTTTCGTCCGCGATAACCTTCTTCCTTTCAGCTTAGAGGTATAATAACTTATATTAAGTTAATTAGTTAAGTCTCGTGTACGGGAGCCTCCCTTGCGGGGATACCTCTGTGGATTTACGAGTCTGTCTGGTACCTCCGGGAGCCCCATGTTTAAAAGTTCATCTACCTGTCTCTATGTCTCGTATTTTCGTATGCTCTTATTTTAGTTTTATCTAGCATATTTATAATTGTTTAGGTAAAATCATTGTATAGACTTATATTTTTAGGTCACCAAAATCAAATCTTGTAAGTCCATAGATCACGAAATTGCTATGGACAGGCATACTGGTGACACAAATTCTTGGGATGAGACTGTATTTAATGTTCGCGACGATGGTCGCACGGCCCCACCGGAACGATTGAGTTCCACCGGCCTTAGGAGCCGGTTTTTGTTACCCGCAGGGCAGTCTCGTACAAGGTCCATCACCTGGAGACCGGATGCTAACCAGCGTCATCATTCGTCGTGCACTTGTGGCGCAGCAAGTCGACATGATACACTGGAACGGCCCGACACTACCCTGCGAGCTACAAGTGCCGCCCGATGTGGGCTCGAAGAACATCATTAACCACATGCAGCGAAGTGACGCCACACCCTATAGTGAGCTCAGTTCAATACCTTCTCCATTTAGCGACGACTCCCTCGATCAAGAGGTAGCGTCATACGATGGATTTTCAGCTCACATGCTCACCGACTATGCCAGAAATTCTGCGGAATCAACAACCCCACACTATAACCTGTTTTCGCTTAGGAAAGCTTCTGAAATAGAAAACACAATTTTAATCTGGCCGTCGATTCCAGGGATCGAAAGCAAGGGAGAGCAAGGAGAGGTGACAAACAAAGTTCTTGCATTGAGTCATTTTGCAGAAAACTACCCTGAGGAAGAGTGGATACATGTTTATACAGATGGATCAGCTATCCAGGCTGACAAGAATGGAGGGGCAGGTGCTCACATTCGCTTTCCATGTGGAGATATAACAGACTCATGCTTGCCAACAGGGAAGAACTGTAGCAATTACACTGCAGAAATCCAGGCACTGATCTTAGCTAGCCAAAAGCTGATACAACGAAAAACCAGAAATGAAAATATTGTCTTCCTGACAGACTCCCTTTCAGCGCTCCAGGCGCTGGAGAGTGGAAAGGAAAGTACAGATTTAATTCATGAAAATCTTACGCAACTGGCTAAGGAGAACAATGTCAACTTACAGTGGATCCCCTCGCATTGTGGCATATTAGGAAATGACAAAGCTGATCAACTGGCTAAGGAGGGGTCAAATAAAGACCAATTCAACCGCGAGGTTGACTTTGTAGAACTGAAGCATATCATTAAAGCCATAAGAACCACCAGCAGGCAGCTAATGATGCAATACATAGCCTCAGTATGGACGATCAGACATGTATCTTCAGATTGAGGACTGGTCACAATCGTCTCAATGCACATCTTCATCGTCTCAACATTACAGATTCTGCACTTTGTGAGTGCCAGCAGGCAGAAGAAACAGCAGAACATCTCTGGCAGCACTGCCAGCGATATGAACAGCTAGGAGAAGCTTCTGACCTATTGAAGTATCTTTTGAAGTGAAGATCAGAGGAGACATAGACAGTTTGAGAACCACTTCGGCTTTCATGCACCAAATAAGGAAAACAGTCTATTACTGTCATGAGAAAGATGAACGCAAAAAGAAGGCTTACAATTATTTCCCTGCAGTCCTTTCCTTCCAAATATTCAATTAGGTCTTTTAAATATAAGCTGAAAGGTACAGGCGAAAGATTCTCCCCTTGTCGTACCCGCCACACACCCACCCGCACGCACGTGTGCACGCACGCACACACCACCACCACCCCACCCCACATCCACCCCACCCCACCCCATAACATTTACATGTTACGTGATCAGATGTAAGCCCATTAATGCGTATTCTAGATTTTATGCTTTTATACATGCTTTTAATTACTGTTATATTCTTACTATTCAAATTTTGCTCGACCAGTTTTCCCCATAATGCCTCTCTCCAAATAGTGTCGAATGCCTTCTCCAGATCAATATATGCACAGAAGAGTCGTTTCCTTTGTTTTGCTGCTATTTCAATTAAGGAGTGGAGTGTAAAAATGTGGTCAGATGTGGAATACCCACATCTGAACCCGGCTTGGTTTTCGTTTAGGATCTTTTCTATGAATTTACTGATTCGTGCACTTAGTATAGAAGTAAACAGCTTTCCTATGCAACTCACCAAGGTTATAGGCCTATAGTCTTGTGGATCAATTATTTCCCCCTTCCCTGCGTATATTGGTATGATCAAACCTCAGTCCAAGTATCGGGGGCATAGCCAGAGTCAATGATTTTATTAAATAGATAGTGATAGATGGGATCATAATATCTTCGGTAGATTTGATGTATTCGTTCAGGACATCGTCAGATCCTGCTGCTTTATCGTTTTTTAGACGTTGGATACGCTTAGATATTTCCTCCTTTGTAATTTCATTGCTTAATGTTGCATTTTGTTGATATTGATTTACTCCAATTTCGTAGGTTTCTTGTAGTGTATCTTTTTCGTTTGTTGCTTTAAAGTAATTAAACATATTTTCTATACTTATTGGGCATTTGTCTTTTTAGGATCACATTGTTTAATAAGTTTCCAATAGGGTTTGGGATCCCTTGGTACTTAGGTCTCTAATTTTAACGCGGAATATATATTTTTGTTGGAATATTGCTCTATTCATTGCCTTTTGTATGATCTTCTAGTGTCTCTCATATGGGTTCTTGTCATTTCTGACTGGTGTATGCGATGATTGTATCTAGCGCTGTAATATTCCTTCCTGTTTTTCTTGCAGTTAACGTTAAACCATTATACGATGGAGATGGCATCCTGACAACCTTGTTGCCATCAATGGTGCAGAGGTGACAGAACCCAAACCCAGCTTTGCCACTCCAGTGGACAAAGCCTGATACACAATGATAGGACACGCCGGCTGCATTTGATGCTGGAGCTACTGATCTCCCTCTGTCAAAATGCTGATAAGAAGCACATATGGGCATCGTTTAATCAAATGAGGAAACCGGTTTTATCTATACCCCGCCCATCGCTAGCCAAGCTCCACCCCCACTTCGCGGGTAAGCTATAGAATATTTTGAAACTAATTTGACTATCAGTTCAACAGCATGTTTATTAAATAGTAAAGACATACAATTCGTACACTAACGCTTTAGTCCTTCATCAATTTTATGTTCGTGACGAATTTAATTACAACATTCATGACGTCATTGATTATGAGGCCAGCCTAAACGTCGTGTAGTTGATTATGACATCATATGATTGATGGATAAACTGGAAAGGGCCATTAGTGATGTCAAAAACCAAGAAATAGCAACAGTTGGCTGTACGTCAATCACTCCTGCACCAGTACATAGAATGGATGCGCTGAATACATTGGGAGAAAGATACATATTTGGATCGCTATAGCTTGGCCAACAATGCAGTGTAATAACTGTCGATCAAGCATTCTACTCCAAGTTATTGGAGCTAAAGTGGGCAATGTGTGCAGAGAAAGACTCATGCCACGTCACGAGCACCGTCACTGGCCATTGATAAAGATTGATTGAAGTCCGTATAGCCATTTAAATTTATTTTTTCCTCCGCTGAATTCTAGATCGTTGCGCGGTAATTGATCCACAGTGTATGCTGGTGTATACAGAACGTAGACATTGAATGTGTTAACAGTAATAGTGGAGGAACTCAATATAACGATTACACCAGCTTAGTTTAATGTGCGGAATATTGAAAATATATGCAGTATATTATCAACGATTATGGGTTACTGTAACCTACATATCGGGGAAATAGTTTTGAACATAAAATTATGTACAGAGTTTGGTCAAACATCGTTTCTCTACATCAAAGAAAGATCTCCAGTCAGACAACGCCTACTTTTAGGTTAACGGGGAGCTGTGCCTCGGAAAATTGAATTTTGGCATGGTCGTTAGACCTATTTAGAAAACCGCAGACGAGGTATGTATGTATGATTACTGTATTCTGCGGCTGTAGTAGTAGAAACATCCTACAGCTGCAATCAGCCCTTCTTCGCTTCTGCCCACTGTGTCTTCTCCTCAGCCGAAATCCTTAGCTTCCTCAGGTCCATTCTTGACTTGAGCGTACGGAGTCCTGCTTTCTTGAGGTCACCTAGTAGCACGCTTGGCAGGTTTATGCAATGACGTCCTCTCCTGGCTTTGTATTTGCTGGCTCCGAGTAGAGCGAATTCCAAGGCTCTCTATGCTGGTGTCTCTTCTGGCATCCTTAGCACATGGCCAAACATGGACCATCTTTGCTGGGCGACTTTTACAGACTGCGGCGACGTATTACACATCTTGTATAATGCATCGTTGGAAATTATGCTGTCTGGCCATCGGTGTCCAGTGATGGTGCGTAGGTGTTTGCGGTGGCAGGCATGAGTTTGTCTAGAGCTGCCTTTGGAGCTGTCCAGCTGTTACAGCTATACAGCATCAAGGATACTCAGGTTGCATTATTCTGAGGTCCATCTGTAACAAGTAAATAGTAGGTTGTGTCGTTATGAGAATAATTCATTGACACTGAAAACATAAGTTTAACCATTTCAGTAAATTACGATTGAAAATCGTTTGGAACCCAGGATATGGAATCATTGAATTCTAACATGGCCGCCATTGAGACAATCCAAGATGACCACGATGCATGGGTTAATGGAGTAATCCGGTTTTAGCTATGCCCCGCCCATCTTTATCTAAGCTTCACCCACATTTCGCCCGTGTTGGGATCGATCGATCCCTGAACTCCATGACTCAATTTCCAGAAAACTATACAGGTAAGCTGTTGAAAATTGTGACACTAAATTGACTGGGCGCTGTTGCTGCCTATGGGAGCAACAGCGCCCAGTGAAATTAGTTTCACATCATTCACCAGCATGTGTTTTAAATAGTAAAGACATAAAATTCGTACAACAACGCTTTAGTCAGTCATCAATTATGCGTTCGTGACGAATTTATCTACGTCATTCATATTGATTATGACGTCAGCTTACACGTCACGTAGTTGATTATGACGTCATATGATTAATGGATAAACTGGAATCCTTCATTCTAGGCCACGGCACTGCGGCAATAACATAAACAGATACGTTACCATTGAAAACATAAGTCTCGTCATTTAAATGACGATTCTAAATATAATGTGACCCGAGCTGTTGTTGTTGTTGTTGTTGTTGTTGTTGTTGTTGTTGTTGTTGTTGTTGTTGTTGTTCTTCTTCTTCTTCTTCTTGTCGTTGTTGCTGTTGTTGGAGGTGGTTTAATTTTATTGGCCGAGGTATGCAAATATTGAATTTGACATAGCGGTTAGAGGTCCAAAAAGGCGACCAAATATTGGTCAACGGTTGGGCATGGCACTATGGTAGTAACCGTATTCTACTCTTTGCGCCTGAAGCCATGGATTTAACCATTAGCCTGAATATTCTATGTATATAGAACTGTCACATAGAAATATTGAATATGCAATGGCAGACATTTTCATATGCAAATTAGGAAATGAAAAACATAATACAGCTTGGTAACTTATTTTTCGAAATCAATTTATCCAAACTATGATAAGAACTTATTAACTTTTACAAAACAGCAAATCTTTTCTAGACCAGCTCATACGAGCTAAGATACGGTTCCACAACTTGTATAGATTTTTAATTTTAAGGATGGGTGCTCTTCTAAGGCCCATCATGAGGCGACTTGAAAACCGATTCCGTTATGTGGTACATAATTACCGTTAGAATTGTCCCCTCAAGTTTTATGAGAGTCAGATCTCCCCTGATGGATATACAAAGTCATCACATAATTCAAACGTTTTTGAGTCATAGTACTATGCAGCCATGTCGTTATACGGCGTAATGCACTAAAGGTGCGTTCACTCTCTGCACTGGTTGCAGGCATTACGAGCAATAGTTTACAAACCTTTACAATTTGTCCCAAAAAATATTTCTGTACTTCAGATAGTGAAATCAAGTAATTAATCACATCACCAATACGCGAAGTACCGCTTAAATCATCTGGCACATTTGCAGCAAATGTTCTTTGTTGATCACGTAAGTGTTGCTCACTGAGATTGGTACCATAAAACATACATAGTTCCCTTGCATCTAACTCCATCTGAAGATGAGGTACATCAACTTGAGCACAGCACATACCAAGAAGTAGGCTGGGTAGACGTGAATATATTCTACATAGGAGTTGATCAAATCGAGACCGTATTCCTGTGATTATGTTGTCCAGCACTTCATAGAAAATCTGCCGGTAGAATGCCTCAACATCATCAGGAAAGCTTGGCTCAGCTGATCCACTGTCATAGCGGGTTGGTCGTCTTTTTCTTCGTGGAAGTGTTGGCTACTCGATGTCAGAATCCTCTTGTTTCTTCTTCACTGCAGCCAAGAATAATGAAAAAGAGGCATCATTTCTCATGCTTTGCAGAGTTTTGATTGCCATCCAGCCAATTCCTGGCCTCCTGCTGCAGACAGATCTTGCTTCTGAAGAGATCTAGAATAATTCTCACAGTGACTGAAAGTCAAAACACCAAGATTAATGCCAAACCAGAATTGGAATTTTGGCATTTTATGTTCCACCCACCTATCATTGCCTTTGTTTCGATATCAGTAGCAATGAGTTTTGCCTCCTCCCAATAATCCTGCAATGTTACATAATTGGCAATAATACTCTTAATTGTTTCAGCTTTGAGAATCCACTTCGTTGGGTAAAGAATTATTATCCCTGGGTTACCTGGGTTGAATTGCTCATGAAGATTCTCAAAGAGCCTTTCCCGCCTAGGTGACATCTTGATCAGCTTTGTTATGTCATGTACAATGTCCAAAGTGTCTTTCATAATGACACAATTTTTCAGCGAGTCCTGGCAAACTGGATTTAAAGTGTGGCCATAACAGTGTGTGTAGAGGGCTCTCTTTTCAATTGCCTGTATCTGGGTTGCTACACCATTCCTTTTCCCATTCATATTAGATGCATCAACGTAATTTTGACCACGACAATTAAAAATATTAAGATCCATCCTTATCAAAACATCTTTGAGAACACGGATAATTTCATCGGCCTTCACAGTGTCCAGGCTGTGTAATCCAAGGAAGTCTTCATGCACATTTAGACTATCATCGACCCAACTGAGACAAATTACTAATTGTTCCATATTTGACACATCTGTTGTTTCACCCATCAGTGCTGTAAACCATGAGTTTCGAGTTGCGTTTGCAATGCCCCGAATGACACGGAATGCCATTATTTGAAGCATCTCATTCTGTATTTCCGGTGATGCATATTTGGAGAATTTTTTTCTAGCCACTGTATTAGATTTGGATCATCACTACGACGTAATTTCAGAAGTTGGAATAAATTGCTGTTCAATTCACCCTTCCCTGGTATGTAATCGCCACGAAGTGAGATCGACTGCCGTGCTAAATATGTCATGCATTCTAAAATCTTTAGCAACATTTCTCTGTTCTTAGCCTTTTCTATAGCGTGGCTAGACAACATTTCCCCAACGTCATGTTTGCTTTGTGATGTCTGGATAGCCGCTTTAGGGCAATCGGTAGTCTCATGCTTTTGGAATGTGGTGGTTGCTTTCTTCCAGTTATTGAAACCATCAGATACAAAACTGGTCTCCTTACATGGAACATTATACAATCGTCCTTCGTTCTCTGATTTTGCACAGAGTCTGGTGAAACACTATAATGCAGCCATGTCCACTGTCTGCACCAATTGCCTTGGAATCGGCGCTGACGGTTTCCAAAATTTCGAAGTGGAAATTTGAAATCTTGTGGCGCGTAATAGGGCTGATCAGCGTCTGGCAAACTTGCAGATTTAACAGAGAAATATTTATTACTGTTTCAATAAATACACTAATCAACCATGTTATAGACACACCTACTGGTGTATGTTTTTTCAACGAAGTTACTCAAGATAAAATAAACAGACAGATCTTGCATTTCTGATTGTTCAATGGATAAACATGATTGGTGAATGGGTAAAAATGGGGGGGGGGGCGTGGACACCCCACCCCGACACCACCAACCCCCCTGTTCCTACGACCATGTACTAATAGACAACAGGGCGGTGAATTTGAAGATCGAGCTCTAGCCTAGACTCAGAAGCATGTCCCTCTTCTTGACGAAGATGGCGCGCCCACGTGTCTATACTAGCTCTATATTAGCTTTTATGGAGAAGCAGCTTCCAGCAAAATTAACTAGAAATATTCACAAAAATATATACCCTACATCGTTGTGGATTTATCATACCATATCTGTAACATTAAAGGTGGTTATGGTATACAAATAGCTGGGCATTGATAGCAGGCGACGTGAGTGTGTGCGTGTGACTTGGACAGCAGATAATAGACGAATGAGTCCTCTATATATCAAGATAACTGAGGATAAGAATTGCAAGTTCAGGCTTTGTTTTGTGCAGGGAAACAACGCGTGTGACGGACGATAACTCTAACATGACAATCAGCTGTTCATGTAGGCACGCTTCATTCAAACGTTTTCCCCAAAAAACACAGCTGTTTGGATAACGAACACTTGATGTGCATTGGTACGTGTGTATCCGTGCGTGCGTGCGTACATGCCCGTGAGTGCGTCGTACCACCGCACACTTGCGAGTGCGCACGACGTGTGCGTGCGTGGGTCATAATTATTTTCAAAACTGCTATATGAATGAGGCCTATAATATCTGGTAATCTATTATTCCAATTATTTTAAATAGTTTGTTTCGTTACAAATTTATATAGTTAATCTTAAGCCCGTCTTTAACTAGTAATAGTCCGATATACAAAGGTGGGCCGATATTTTCTATAAAACGGGTGGATATAAGTCCCAAATGACCCACTAATATTTGCTATTAATAGTCTGACACGTTGTACGAATTGTATGTCTCTACTATTTAATAAACGTGTTGTTGAATATTTTGAAATTAATTTGACTAGACGCTGTTGCTGCCTATGCCCAGTATAACTAGTTCCAGAATATTCAATAGCTTACCTACATAGTTTTCTGGAAATTGATAGTCAGCGGCTAATAGACAAAGACTATTTTAGTTCAAAAATGTTCAAATTGTCACTTTCGAAAGATTCATAGTTCGTTACATTAGACATAGATGCTATGTACACCAATATAAATATTGATGCTGGAGTCAATACTGTTAAGAAGGCTTTTGCCAAATTTCCAGATCCAGATCGATTCTAAGTCTTAACGAAAATAATGTCCAAATTTTGCCACGATTTATAATGTTGCAGAGGGGAGAGAGGAGGCAGTGAACAAAGCAAGAAAATGTCCTCTTTTTACCTCAGATACATAGACGACTAATATCTTCATAATCTGACAGTATTCAGAACAAGATTTTTTGGGACATTTTCGTGTTCCATATAATCAAGATTTAAATATTTAATTAGGCCGTGATCCTGAAAGCCCAGCGGTCGAAAATTTGAAAAATATTGTGTTGACCCCAGGGGCAAGTACGCCATTTAAATTAGGTTGCTCGGCTGTACATCCAGGTTGGCCCATTTCTGTAAATTCTGTTGAAAATATGCGTTGTTGTAAGCTATACAGACCACAGAATCCTTGTAAATACCAACTCAACCATTATAGTAAACCTTTATCGTTCATATCAGCCAAAAATGGCTTCTGCAGTGGTCTTGAGAAACGTCCGTTTGCAGGCCAAAGGAAGACTATTTTTGAAACTTTACCACTGGAATGATTGCCTCGATAACCGAGCCAGTCATTCTAGTGGTAAATTTTCAAAAACAGTCTTTGCTTGGCCTGCAAATGGACATTTTCTATGAGAAAATTCAAATTTTCTTGGAGAAATTTGAGTGTTAAAGGTGCATATTCACATCAAAATGCTTGAAAAAAAAATTGTTAAAATTGTATATTTTTAGATGCTTAAATTATATGCCTCGATCGAATGAAACGAAATAAATCTTTCGTAACTCTTAGTTGTGAAATTGTAATAGAGGCACGGCCCCCTAATTCAAATTCACAACTTAAAAATGTAGGTCTATATTAATTTATACCTAATGAAATAATCATATGTTAAGATTTATTTCTTTACATTTAGTCACACAATTTAAGCCTCTAAATGTATACTATTTTAGCAATTTTATATTTAGGCATTTTGGTGTGAATATGCACCTTTAAAGGATTAGGACTAAATAAAGTAATTAGTCAACATGAGTACATATACAGGGCCTGAAAATAACACATTATCTAGGTTGTCCCCGAAGGCAACTGGTGTGTTATGATTTGGTTACAAATTATAGACACTTAGGTGACGCTTTCCCGAATGCACGCTACATGTCCGAAAAGGGCACGCCTCGCATTCTCGCACTTGTCAGAACTTATTTTTCAGACAAAAAATCATGACAAGCTGGCCGCCCTGCTAAAGGAACCGATCAATGTGCTGCCAGTAATTACTCACAAAAGAAATCAAAAATTTAATGATTTGCTAGTAAGCCTAAGATCAGAGTTAGACTCAGTAGTTTCGATAACAACGACAAGGTTTTTATTTTTATTTATCACTTCTTAAATGCATTAAACCTAACCAAAATCAGGCAATCATGCAAAATCACACGCCTGCAGGTAGGCAGACAGGCAGGCAGCTGAGACAAGCAGACAGACAGGCATACATGCAGGCAGGCAGGCAATACCTCTCCGTCTTTGGGACAAGGATAATAGGACTAATAGTCAAGGATTACCAGTGTGCGTGCGTGCGTGCGTGCGTGGGATGTGGATGGGATTGGGAAGTATACTATGTTATACATACCTCATAACCACCGCCTCCACCACCCACACCCCACCCAACCCCACTACCCCACCCCACCCGCACCCCCACACCACCACCACGACTACCACCACCACTTCTGCGGCCTGCTTATAGACCTAGTCTATTGTTAGAGTATCGTTTGTCAATAATTGTCCCAAAAGCAAATATGTGTTATATATATATATATATATATATATATATATATATATATATATATATATATATATATATATATATATATATATATATATATTTTACTTAGCAAATATCTATTATTTCATCGATTTTAGCGGGAGGGTAGCGAGGGTTGAGGGAAAGGTGTTCGATAATACCATATGACGCTCTTCAAATGACGTCTCATCCAACCACTGATACGGATATTCCCGCTGTGTCCCGAGTCAGGACTGAAGTGGCGTGAGGTGCCCGCCACATTGGCTCACCCAGGTGACGCTTTCCCGAAGTTTCACGATCGATAAAAAGCCTGCGAGAGTTTACGATCCGGTGTCGTCTGCTACTCCACGTGGCTTCGTCCCACTGCATGCGCTCTTTCATCTTACTGACGACAATGATGAAACAGAGAACAGACGACAACGGGAATGAGACATCTTAGTAAATAAAAACGACTGCGCTAGTGATGCTAGATTTATTGACAGAAAGAAAGAAATCCGGGTAGGCTTGCCCAGAACAAAGACAATGACTCCATAATGTCATAGGTAAGTTCATTAACATAATTACTGTAAAGCATTGATCGATGGCCATCATCATCACCACCATCACCATCACCACAATCATCGTCGTCATCATCACGAGCTGCAACAGACACGCACAGCAATTACAGAAACAGCGCATCATTAGCCCCAGCACGAGCCCACCACTACCGGCACCACCGCCACCACTACCACAACCACAGCCACCACCACAGTCACCAATAACAACAACAAAACATTACTACTACTACTACTACTACTACTACTACTACTACTACTACTACTACTACTACTACTACTACTACTACTACTACTACTACTACTACTACTACTACTACTTGTTGTTGTTGTTGTTGTTGTTGTTGTTGTTGTTGTCGTCGTCTTTGTTGCCATCGTCTTCGTTGTCGTCGTCGTCGTCCCGTATTGTCAGACTTACATATGGGACAGATATTTTATAGCCGTGCAGCCATTCCTCATGTAAATATACCTGCAGTTTTTTGGCGCATTATATTTCCCACTCTTGATTGTTGACTGGACATTTAATTGAGATATTATATAGATGATGGTAAATGCATGGTGCCGGACGTAATCGCATAATGCAATTTTTTGCTGATGTTGAGTTCCAACTCAGTTTTCTATGAAGTAAGAAAACCTATGATGAGTGTTTTGAATTTTGGTCGAGTTGTATTGGGAATTTCTATTTCTTGCCTCGGGAATTATTCATTCCTAGTCAATTGATTAAAATCATTAATGAACGGCGCTTGACGTAGGCCCTAGACGCTGTTTAGCAACCGGCTGTACTCAGTGTGACAACCCGTATAGAAATAAACATTTCCAGATTTTATTCAAAGAATAAGTGTCACCTTTAAGGAAAGCATAAACTAAATAACTTATGATATTACAGACATTACAGTACGAGCCTAGTAACAACCACTAACTTTAGAAAATAGCATTATCGTGAACATCTTAGTAAGCTAATAAACAACCACATCAATCCCAGGTTCCCAATGACAAAGCTTGGTAGTAGCCGGAGCCCGATTAAGGCAAGGGCTAACGGGGATACAGTCCAGGAAAAATAAGGGGGCCCAAATCAAAAACAATTATCGCAGTTTATCAATTTGAAACCGTAGTCTCAGTATCTCACTATTACAGTCGTGATATACGTAAGCTTTTTAATATTTTTAAAAGTAATTTGACTGGAAGATAGTGATGCCTAAGCATTAGCTTCCAGTTAGATAAGTTTCAAAATATTCAACAGTAGTAGTAGTAGTAGTAGTAGTAGTAGTAGTAGTAGTAGTAGTAGTAGTAGTAGTAGTAGTAGTAGTAGTAGTAGTAGTAGTAGTAGTAGTAGTAGTAGCGCAATTATCCCTGGGCTGGGCCCCAACAAGCCTTAATCCTGTCCTGGGAGTAGGACTTTTTGCATGGATGGTGATTGTGTATGTATGATCTCACGTGAATTCAGTCTACGTAACTCAAGGCCTCAAATGCATGGCTAACGAATTGAATTGAATTAAACTAACGAGTGTATGCGGTAATAGGAGGTAAGAGGCATGCGTTATAGACATTCACCGATCAATTCCCAATATCATATTTCAAACCTACCATAAAGGAAATCTGTTGAATTTTTTAAAATTAATTTGACTGGAGGCCGTTGCTGCTATAGGCAGCAACGGCATCCGGTCAAATTAATTTCAAAAAATTTCAACAAAATAAGTTTTATTTCATAAAGAATATACTTTTTCAGTAATTTGCCGATGAAAGGGTTAAATGACAGTTTATTTTCAACACGTGCCCCTTGACATGGTATGGCATTGTCTCTATTTCAAGACAGATATAGGTCTTGCCTGTATGGGTTAGCAGGTTACCTGTTAGGGCAGCTGAAGTTTGAATTGCACAAGATGTATTCTAAGCAATGTGGACAGGTATAGGGCATCGATTTGGAGAACATATTTGAGTAATACCTGAACCAGTGGCTGCTCCGCTGAGTGGGAGCGGGGATGGGTGGGTTAATGTCCTCTCCAAGAATTGCTCCCCTACTTCACCACCCACCACCACGCCCACCCCAGCCCCAGAAAAATTTGCACGAAGATATTTTATAGTTATTTTATTATCACTCAGAATTCAGGAAATGGCTTCTCAGACCATCCAATTTTCCAATTTTGCCGGAGTTGTGGCCCCCACCCACCCGTATACACACACACCCCCCCCCCCCCAAAGACACCCGGCTTTTGGGAACGGCACCACCTCTAATGGAGTT
Source organism: Chaetoderma sp. LZ-2023a (assembly GCA_034401795.1). Taxonomy (NCBI): domain Eukaryota; kingdom Metazoa; phylum Mollusca; class Caudofoveata; order Chaetodermatida; family Chaetodermatidae; genus Chaetoderma; species Chaetoderma sp. LZ-2023a. The sequence goes on from CM067365.1 coordinate 51,301,268, forward strand.
GTGCGCACACTCCCACCCCACCCACACCCACCCGGATCCACACCTTTTGAGAACAGCTACACCTCCTCCACCAACCTTGACACCCCACCCACTTCCCCACCCACCCCATCCACTCACACACCCACCCACACCCATGGGACAAACCTGCCCCGCTCTTGGCACTCTAAGAAACATTTCCTGGCGCTGTCACTTACCTGAACTGATGATATCACAGATAGCAACAGCTTTTTACAATGGTGTTCTCAGAATCCACACCAGTTATTAAATGCATAACTGGAAACTGGAAGATCAAGGATTAAAAATAACCACGTGAAGACAAAGAGTTTGCCCGGGAATAAGCCTTAGCCTATCCATCTCACATTTCCAACTATAGTGAAACCTGTCTATAACGGTCACTGTGCGAGCCACTTGAGGTGGTCTTTGAAACTGAGTATCGCTTAATAAAACGTATTTGCTATCAGAGGTAGCTTTTGAGTGACAGGTGGTGGTTCTATTAGACGGGCGTACCACATGTCTTAAAGAACCGCAACCTTCCGCCCCCGCCCCCACCCCAACATCAGATGCCCGCTATATACAGGTTCAGCCGTGTACTGTCCATAATATAGTCTCGTTGGTTATATTGTCCGCATTCGCTGATATATGTCTAAAGAATACACTGTGATCTTTCATCTTCTGATAAGCAACAAAAAAACCTCTATCTAGTTTGCTTGTGAATATATCGTGGATCGAATATTCTCTGAAGAAGCCTTGGGGGAAATTTTGTGCCTTCCAAATATAGTTCAGATCTATATAGTCGTACATGTAAAGATAGATAATGCAGTGGATATTGCATGTTTCTTATGAGCCTGCAAGTGTCAGTGTCAATGGGCAATACGTCGTTATCTTAACATAGACAGCAGGAAGAAGGGAACTGTGGTTTCATAGAAAACACCATCTTCAGATGAAATGATTGCATGTATGGAAAACTTAATTACTGCTATTTCCTATAAAAAATATTTGTGCCAGATTAAAGAAACAACAACTAAAATGTGCAGTCGATGGCACATCATTACAAATCTCCCATCCTTTCGCCAACTTTGCCGTTCTCCCCACCCCTTTAACCGCCCAACCCCTACCCACCGCGCTCCAAGGGTGTAGGTGGTGCGGGGTGGGGTGGAGGTGGGGGAGGGGTAGGGGTGGGATGGAGTCTAATTTAAACATTGTCGTGTAATCCACAATCATAAAGGTAACTACCATACCAAATTTTGTTGAATTCCGCAAACTTTGACTTACTGCCTCCTCCCCACCCTGATCCCCCCCCCCTCCCCACCACACCCCACTACAGCATGAGGGCGGAGCCTAATGTAAATATCGTCATTCATATAACAAATTTAATCGAATTCCGTCAAATGGTTTCTGAGGAGATACCCGGAACGGAAGAACGGACGGACAGACATGCGGACGGAGGCGATAGTAACATCCCCTCCATTATCCAAAACACATGTGGATAAATATAGGCCCTATGCTTTTCAGAAGACTGCTTGAGCTCAGACTAGAAATTGACCTTTCCAGTTTTAGCTATGCCCCGCCCATCTCTAGCTAAGCTCCACCCACACCTCGCTCGTGGTGGAATCGATCGATCCTGACTATCAATTTCCAGAAAACTATACACGTAAACTGTAGAATATTTCAAAACTAATTTAAGTGGCTGCTGTTGCTGCCTATGGCAGCCTATGTTTATTAAATCGTAAGGACATACACTTCATACAACGTGTCGGACTATTACGCGTTAAAGACAGACTATATGGAGTCATTCATGACGTGCTGATTATGACGTCATCAGACACGTCGCGTAGCTGATTATGACGTCATATGATTGAGTGAGGAAATGGATTAATGAATTTCATTTCCATGCAGTATCATTAAAACAATAATAAATCCTGTCATACACGAGCGCCCTATAGAGCGCAAAGAATTGAGGTATCCGATCTGTCATTCAAGTATATGACGTCATAATTAATTACGTCACATATAACCTGACGTCACAATCACGATTACTTAATTAGCGTAAGGTGTCTCCGTATGTAGCTCGAAAAGTCCGTCAAGTGTACGAATTGTATGGCTTTGATAAATTTTGAATTACAAAAAAAACCATGTTTATTATTTTGAAAACAATTTGACTTTGTGCTGTTGCTGCAACACCCGATCGAATTTGTTTAAAAAAACAGCTTACCTGTATAGTTACTTTGAATTTGGGGTTCTGAGAGTTTAGGATTCAAAGTTGATTCCAACACGCGTAAAAAAGTGGGCGGAGCTTTGCTAGACATGGGCTAAAATAGCTAAAATGGGTCCCACAAATAGTCACCATAGGCAGGTGGTCTGTTAATGCAGGCGGTTTACTTTATTAAGTACCTTTTGGAGGCAAAAAGGGTGGTCCTCTAAGACATGTGACCCCCTTCAAACACCTGCGTAAAAGAGCCATTAGGGGAGCCTATAATTTCGCTCGAAAAACGGAGCTTACTGGATCGATGCCGTGTCGATACCGTGCCGATATTTTCAGTATCGTCCTGGTATCGGCCCAGAATCGACCCAGTAAGCTGCGTTAGCAGGGTTAACTGCGTGTTAAAGGGTGGTGGAACGATCTCCACTTTGAGACTGTTCAAAACTGAGACTGGGCTTGAGACGGGTGTCGTGTTTCCCTCCCACCGTCAGATGATTCGCGGGTCTTCCTGAACATTTTGGAATTTGGCTTTCTGAGCAGCCAGTTCGCGCCGTTTTATCAACAATAGAATAGGCATACTTGCTGTATTAACGCTTTAACACTCATATTAGCCATTCCCGTGGTAAATGTTAAAAAATAGTCTTCTCTTGGTCTGCAAACTGACATTTTATTTGAGAAAATTGAAATATTCTTGAGCAAATTTAAGGCTTAAAGAGGTAAAATTGGTCTGAACATTTCACGTTACTTTATCGATTATCAATTAGAACCAGAAATGTGGTTGCAGCGTAATCATGCACCTCGCCAATCTTTATACATCTAAAGGCTGTTGAGAGATTGCTAACTAAAGTGTATTACCCTTTTCTACAAAATAATATCAAAGAAATTGGTCGTACAGAGACAGAACCCATGCAGATCTGTTGTTAATATGAACGCATTCATAAAGCTATTCGGTCTCCAGCCAACATCCCACAATGCATTGCGCTTACTACTGTTTAACGTTAACCCGGAACCTGTACCAGGAACAGTGTTCCGGTTAACGTTAAGCTATAGTAAGCGCGAAGAACCGTGGAATGTTGGCTGAAGACCGAATATATGAAGTCTTGTTACCATAAGTCTGATAGTTTAGAGATAGTAGAGCTACACAGAAAACTAACGTGTATGGATTAAGTCAAGGTAAACCCAAAACCTAACGAGAAATAACAAAGTCCCTGAGCTGAAAATATATGTAGGAATGGGCTAAATGCATTGAACTATTTATAGAAATGCGGTAATATAGCTATAGATGAGGCTTGGTTACTATAACCCGGCTAGTTTAACTATAGCTGAGCTAAGCAGAAAAGTGAACATGTATGGACTAAGTCAAGGTAAACACAAAACCTAGCAAGAAATAACAAAGTCCTTGAGCTGAAAATAGAGGTAGGAATAGGACACATTTATTGTAGGCTTACAGCTGATAGAAATGCAGCAATAATTAAGCTATAGATGAAGCTTGGTTACTGATTCTGATCGTTTAGCTGTATCTGAGCTAGACAGAAAAGTTAACCTGTATGGACTAAGGCAAGGTGCACGTGATACTATACATTGCTATCTATCTATTAGCTATAGCATACAACTTACGTATTGATACACGTACTAACTAATACGATTATAGGGTCATGAGACAATTATGCCCTTCTACCCACTCACGCATGATAGTGTGGGCCTAAGTAGGTAGAAGGGCATAATCGTCTCAAGGATCTCACGTTCAGATATGGCTACTGCGGAAAGCATAAGTCCTACCCACAATCCGAGTTTGATTCCTAGAGAATCCCTTTTCTGTACTTAATGCAATTAATTGGGGTTTTAGTTAATACCTGAATTCCCAGTATTTCGATAACAACACAAATGTTCAGGTAAGCTGTTGAATATTTTGAAACTAATTCGACTATAACATGTTGCCGCCTTAGGCAGTAACAGCTCGTAGTCGAATTATTTTCAAAACTATTCAACGGAATATCAATTCATACATCAAAATGAATTTGTTGCCTCCGGTCTGTAAGAT
>CM067365.1:51315508-51323008 GCA_034401795.1 Chaetoderma sp. LZ-2023a
TCGATGGATAAAATGGAAAGGTGAATTTTCTGCCTTCAGGCAGCTGCTTTCTTAGACAGATCTCAAACAAAGAATGTCTGTTATAGGTATATATAATGATGTGGACGCTTTCTGAAAAAATGGCGACAAGAATCACTAAGGATTGCTACGTCGTTGTAGTTAGAAAAACTACGGCTGCTGCTGCGTCAGTGTGATTTATTCTTAGAGGGTCTCGGATATGATGCGAAGCTATTGATTCGCCGGTAACGCTCGTTGTTGCTCCCAGGTAGAGATTTTATTTTTTGAGATCCCGTTATATGGGGCGAGCGAACAAAGCTCCCTCCTCTCATAATCACAAGGGGATAGTCTTTAGTTTTAGATAGTGAGGAAGAGAAATGCGCGCGTGAGTGCGTGCGTGCGTGCGTGTGAGAGAGAGAGAGAGAGAGCGAGAGAGAGAGAGAGAGAGAGAGGGAGGGAGGGAGGGAGAGAGGGAGAGAGAGAGAGAGAGAGAGAGAGAGAGAGAGAGAGAGAGAGAGAGAGAGAGAGAGAGAGAGAGAGAGAGAGAGATGTCTGTTGGTGATGGGTTTGGTGCCATATATATGTATGTCATCTACGTATCAATAGAAATACACACGTTGCCGCATGAACAGGAAATGGCTGGTGTGGTGGTTTTACTACAGTTTTAGTTTCAGTTTCAGTTTTCTTTATTCACCCAGTCCATTTACACACCATCTACACTTTCCGTTACCGCTTAATGATCAAGCTGTCAATAACCGGCCTCTGCAAGCTGTTCAAAACCGACTTGTGCGTGCTGGCTAAATCCGACCTGTGCAATCCAGCCAAAACCGGCCTTTGCAAGCCATACAAAATCGGCCTTTGCAAACCAGACAAAAGCAGAACTCTTGATTTTCTCGACCAATCTTGACCAAGGGTTAGATACCATACAGCACAATGAGTGAGATCCTTTTAGATGTTTAATGGAGGATTCCAGTTTATCCATCAATCATATGACGTCATAATCAACTACGTGACGTGTAGGATGGTGTCATAATCAATTACGTCATGAATGGCGTAGCTAAGATCGTCACGAACGCTGAATTGATGACGGATTAAGCGTTGTTGCACGAATTGTATGTCTTTACTGTTTAATAAACATGCTGTTGATATTTTGAAACTAATTTAACTAGGCGTTGTTGCTGCCATATGCAGCAACAGCACCCAGTCAAATTAGTTTCAAAATATTCAACAGATTGCCTGTATAGTTTTCTGGAAATCGATAGTCAGGGAGTTCAAGGATCGATCGATCCCAACACGCCCGAAGTGTGGGTGGGGATTAGCTAGAGATCGGCGGAGCAAAGCTAAAACTGGGTTCCTCAATTGCATTACAGGGGAGGGATATGTGTATGTATGTATGTATTTTTTTTTTTTATTGACGCACTGGCAACGTGCGGATTCAATTTCCATGTGCTAACTTAGCCGACAGTCATGCACCATTAGTTCATGCACCCATTAGTTTAATTTGTTGATCACCATCTCCCGGTCGGGGGATAGAACCGCCATTCTGCAACTCCACATAGCATCAGCAACCAGGCATCTTTTCACTGGACCACCGCACCAAGACAAAGTCAAGGATTGGCCGACCAGCTTTCCCATGTCTGATATACTGACACACTGACGATTTATATGGGACTATCTGTGGATGCACCTGCCACAATTCAATCCTAGGCTTTTACGCCTATTGTACTCTGACTCCAGCACGGCTCTGGCAGTATATGTATATTTTTTTTATTGACGCACTGGCAACGTGCGGCTTCAATTTCCATGTGCTAACTTAGCCGACAGTCATGCACCCATTAGTTTAATTTGTTGATCACCATCTCCCGGTCGGGGGATCGAACCTCCATTCTGCAACTCCGCATAGCATCAGCAACCAGGCATCTTTCCACTGGACCACCGCACCAAGACTAAAAGTCAAGGATTGGCCGACCAGCTTTCACATGTCTGATGTATGTATGTATGTATGTATGTATGGAATATCTGTCTCGCGCTATCATGAATCTCCTAATAGAACGTGAAGATGCCAACAGAGGCGATAGAGCTGCTGATAGACTGTTTCCCATAGATGGATCAGTTTCTAGTTCAGCTCCGACTTGATCTTTGAAGCCTGAAAATTGCCAGAATCTAAATTTCATGCTATACGGGTAAGTTGTTGAATATTTTGAAACTATTTTGACAGCTTCGTGACGAACTTTTCGATTTTCGTGACGGAGCTGTGCCATTTTGCTTGTGACGTTAGCTAACATGTAACATATTTGATTATGACGCCAGCCATTTGAGTCACAGACCGGATCAATCTGTTACAATGTGTCAATAATCAGAATTATCTATGGAATGAATGCTGTGATTACTGGCCATATTGGGTATGGTGTTGCTGAAAGTTGTTGCTGATGACTGTCTATGGCAGACCAGCTCTCAGCACCACCCTTGATACCTCTGAACACGGCTTAGAAAATATTTTCGACAAGCATCACGGAATCATATTGATCATGATAGCTTGCCTACCATCTCAGGGGGGATTTTTACTCTAAAGAAAAGAACACAGAGAGTACGTTATTGTGTGCGCGGACTATTTGTATGACTATGATTGTGAACCTCGATGTCCTCTGGAGGATTACCTAGTAATGGCAAGAGACACACAACATCCAGCGCATAAAGACAGCACGTTTTCTAGGTGCAAATCATCGCCACTATGTCCTTTGAGTTCATCAAAGAGAACGTACACGCGATTTCATCGACGATAAACACTTACCTACTTAACCAACTCTCGACCACTGCTGGTGCGGCACATATGAGTAGTTCTAATCTTGTACGATGAGTTGTATGCACGATGACAACGACAACGACGACGACTACGACGACGACATTGTTACAATTGAATATGCTATCTCCATCGTCAATCTCTGTGTTTGAATATACTTGTTTAGGAAAAATTTGAGAATTGCTTTCCATCACCTTGTACGCATTTCGACCGCCAATGTTCGTGAATAATAAGCCGCAAATTTGTGGCAATTTAGAACTCTTTCAATTACATTTTTCTCCACAAACATCCCGAAGTCATCTTGCCATCCAACCAGCAATCTGAATTTCAAGGAACTTGAGTCCAAAGCGTCCAAATGCAGGATGAGGTGGTAACAATGGTAATGGCTTCACATTTACAATCGTCTTAGTCGATGCCAAGAGGATCCTATTGATCAGATTTGGTAGACTAGCTCAAAAGATGGCACTATGTGTTGCCTGAATAATTTACTATTGATTCCATTGAGACAATGGATGATTCCAGTTTATCCATCAATCATATCACGTCATAATCAACGACATGACGCGTAGGATGACGTCATAATCAATTGCGTCATGAATGACGTAAATAAGTTCGTCACGAATGCTTATTTGAAGATGGACTATGCGTTGTTGTACGAATTGTATGTCCTTACTATTCAATAAACATGCTGTTGAATATTTTGAAACTAATTTGACTGGGTGCATATGGCAACAACAGCACCCAATCAAATTAGTTTCAAAATATTCAACACCTTACCTGTATAGTTTTCTGGAAATTGATAGTCAGGGAGTTCAGGGATCGATAAATCCTAATACGAGCGAAGTGTGGGTAGAACATAGCTAAAGATGGTCGGGTCATAGCTAAAACTTGATTCATCCATTTGACCTTTGACCTGTATTGTTCGGAAACTATGTCAGATTGGCCTTAGTGGTAGCTTATGCCTAAATGTGTCAACCTACCAACTTAGAAGCAAATAGCTCACGACGAACTGTGCCACCGGAAAATAATATTTCCGAATTGTTTCCCATACTGTAAAAAATTTCCAAGGGCGATACTTTAGTTTGAAATTTAACTGGATTTACTCTGAATTTGATTTGTAGAAGACATGTATGAAGTCATCAATTAAAGATGGCCAATATATACAGCAGTTTGTAATAATGAGGAATTAAGTGTGGGTCCACATCCATTTCTGATCACCCGCCCACACTCTGTCTCCATTGCTTTGATTGACACTTTAACTGTCGAATTTGTTCCAAAAAATTAAGTTTTGTTATAGTAAAGGTCCATTTGCAGACCAAGAGAAGACTATTTTTGACAATTTACCACTGGAATGACTGGCTCGGTTATCGAGCCAGTCATTCCAGTGGTAAACTTTCAAAAATGGTCTTCTCTTGGTCTGCAAACGGACATTTCTCAAGACCACTTCTGAAGCCGTTTTTGGCTGATATGAGTGCCAAACGGGTAAATGCCGTAATGGTAGATGTGGTGCTGGTTACTGTCATACTATTGGATCTAGTTGATATCCCGATGGGAATATTCGCTGTCGTGGTGACTTTGGTGTTTGTGGTCCTGGTTGCTGGGTTGATGCCCATGATTGCTGTGGTGATGGTTTCGCGTGTTGCACTCCTTATGCTTCTGGTTGCTGTAGTGATGCCTGCCCATGAACGGTGTGTGCATTGGTCTTGGTCATGGTGATTATGGCAATAGTGGTGTGGTAATGTTACCACCATTTGATGGTATTTGTAGCGTTGACCATGATATGTCACGCATGGGAAGGCTTCATAGAAATAAAATACACTGAGAATGAACGTATATGTATCAAGTAGATCTCTTTATGAACTAGTAATCGTACGAGAGTTCTCAGGTTTAGACAGAATTTCTTGTCAAATAATCGCAAATTGCAGAAATACATTCATGTTTACTGCAGCACAGGATATACCAAACGATCCCAATTGTGCTTAGTCTATGCAAAAGGAAATGCTTAGATCAAAGATTTCAGAGTGCGTCATAGAAGCAATAGTAATACAACTTAAAGAGGTGTGCGGTGCACGACCCACTAAAGAGATTTAGTGTATTAATCAATACGCGTTTATCTATAGCGCATTAAAACACGGGGATATATAATATTTATGTCTTAGAAATGGAAATAGCGAAGATTAAATACTGTCTTAGTTGCATGATTCCTTGTACCTAGTTACATATATATTGTAACAGCCACAATGACAAAGTACTGCACAAATAAGATGCATAAATAGACTGTATTTGAATGTGTATCAATGTATCGTGTTGAGGCAATAAAGTGGGCTTCAAAAGACAGTAGTTAGACGAAAGGAGTTGAATTTTGAGTAAGCAATTTTCATCATGTCGGCAAAAAATCTTGACGGTGAATTTCTCAGAATGGAATAGCCATCATAACCTAATTACATCATTCATAGAGGATGCTCTATCTATAGATATCTCGCCCTCGTGTTGTTGTTATCTGTTTGATTTGATGTTATACACTGATAATTGGCATTTAAAGATGTTAATCGCGTACAGAATAGTTCAACAATATAATAGCAATTTTAAAATAATATTAACTATATACGGGTGAGGAGTTGAATATTTCGAAACTGATTTGACAGGAACATGGGGGGGGGGAGAGAGAGCGAGCGAGAGAAAGAGAGAGAGAGAGAGAGAGAGAGAGAGAGAGAGAGAGAGAGAGAGGGAGAGGGAGAGAGGGAGAGAGAGAGAGATGGTGGGGTGTGGGAGAGGGCGTGAGATAACGCCGTATAATTTACTATTTGAAATAAATTCTTCTAACACAGCCAATTAATCGAGCTATTCATTCTCGTCCAGATCCACGAAATCCAATAGGAACTCTCTCAAATATATCAAGTATTCTTGTGGAAATATATTTTCAAACCAGCCTAACATCCTCTTTATGCATTGGAAATACATATTTTTGTATCTTTCCAACTAATGTCTTCTCGTTGCCTTCCATATAAAGTCTCTTAGACTGTTTCCAACTAATGTCTTCTCGTTACCTTCCATATAAAGTCCCTAGACTGTTTCCAACTAATGTCTTCTCGTTACCTTCCATATAAAGTCCCTCGACTGTTTCCAACTAATGTCTTCTCGGTGCCTAACATATAAAGTCCCTTAGACTGTTTTTCATATAAAGTCCCTTAGACTATTTCCAAATTAGCTAGTGTGGCCTTCCAAAACAATGTCCTTGTATCTTAGTGCGGGTTCTCACTAGAGAGTTAACCAGGGATAACGCCATATGTCAGTCTCTATTGAGAACACGGCCTTAGTGTACGGTTACACACTTTTCGTCTGTTAAGATATGAGCCAAATCCGACCAATAGTTTCTGAGACATCCACAACTTGATCCGCCATGGATTCATGGGATTTAATCTGGAAATCCTCTTTCATGGCATCTGTGATACAATTTGAGCCAAGTGGAACATACATGTCCATGGCCAATAGAAACTATTTTTAATGATTTAACACTGGAATGACTGGCTCGATAGCTGATTATTATTATTATTATTATTATTATTACTATTATTATTATTATTATTATTATTATTATTATTATTATTATTATTATTATTATTATTATTATTATTTACCAAATTTAGCCATAAAAGTGTTAATTACCACGCGTACTATGCCCATTATAGAAAGGTGTTACTGTATCTTAGAATAATATGAACAAAATAGCTATGGACACGCCTACTCTGAATATGATCAAGTTCTCGATATAGACATATCGCCGTATTGATGCGGGGTGATTCCTAGGAAATCGGTTATTAGGATTTTTATTTTAATGATTTCAAAGCATTCTAATATATTGCTGCTGGGTTTATTTGCGTCATAGGCCGCCTATATGATCTGAAAAAACGAGCTCGACAAAGCATTGTATTGAACCGGTATGTTTTACCCTTTAGTAGCTAAATTTGGTATAATAATCAACATATTTTCCTATAAGATGTCCGTTTTCAGGCAAAAAATAACATAATTTTTTTATAATTTACCACTGGAATGACTGGCTCGGTTACCGAGTCAGTCATTCCAGTGGTAAGTTGTAAAAAATAGTCTATTGTTTGTCGGTGAATGGATATTACTCAAGACTACTATGTACAGAGTCCCGTTTTGGCAGGTTTTGGCATGAAAGGGTTAAGAATGTGTCTGGGATCAGTGAATAGGTGTTACATGTACGATATATAATAAATATACCTGCATCTAGACTCGATACAGCAGATTATTTAATTACAATTCGATACAGCCGGTGATATGTGATAGCAATCGTCTACATGCTTTACTCCGTGTCTGCTTCTGGATTTAAATTCGTTGAGCGAGGAGCCATGCATGCCAATCACAGTGAGAATTAGAAACTAGATACAGGAACCATAGCTGTATTCAATCAACAGATCCGACAGTCATAGGTAAGGGATGGTACAATTGACGGAATCCAGTTTTAGTTATACCCCGTCCAACTTTAGCTACGCTCTACCCACGTTTCGCATGTTTTGGGATCGATCGATCAATCCCTGAACATCAGGGATCAGGGATCAGACTATCAATTTTCAGAAAGTATACAGGTAAGCTGCTTAATATTTTGAATCTAGATTGACTTGTTCTGTTCAGGCAAGCTATTTTCATATTAGCTATTATTCCGATCATAATTTCACTTT